>SJXQ01007242.1:0-176479 GCA_006408695.1 Aepyceros melampus
AGAATGATCTCTGTTTGTTTCCAAGGCAAACCATTCAATATCACAGTAATCCAAGTCTATGCCCCAGCCAGTAATGCTGTAGAACCTGAAGTTGAACAGTTCTATGAAGACCTACAAGACCTTTTAGAACTAACACCCAAAAAAGATGTCCCTTTCGTTATAGGGGACTGTAATGCAAAACTAGAAAGTCAAGAAACACCTGGAGTAACAGGCAAATTTGGCCTTGGAATGAAGAATGAAGGAGGGCAAAGACTAATAGAGTTTTGCCAAGAAAATGCACTGGTCATAGCAAACACCCTCTTCCACAACACAAAAGAAGACTCTACACATGGACATCACCAGATGGTCAACACCAAAATCAGATTGATTATATTCTTTGCAGCCAAAGATGGAGAAGCTCTATACAGTCAACAAAAACAAGAGTAGGAGCTGACTGTGGCTCAGATCATGAACTCCTTATTACCAAATTCAGACTTAAATTGAAGAAAGTAGGGAAAACCACTAGACCATCCAAGTATGAGCTAAATCAAATCCCTTATGATTATAGAGTGGAAGTGAGAAATAGATTTAAGGGTCTAGATCTGATCGATAGAGTGCCTGATGAACTACGAAGTGAAGTTCGTGACATTGTACAGGAGACAGGGATCAAGACCATCCACATGGAAAAGAAATGCAAAAAACCCAAATGGCTGTCTAGGGAAGGCTTACAAACAGCTGTGAAAAGAAGAGACGTGAAAAGCAAAGGAGAAAAGGAAAGATATAAGCGTCTGAATGCAGAGTTCCAAAGAATAGCAAGGAGAGATAAGAAAGCCTTCCTCAGAGATCAAAGAAACAGGAAAACATTGCATGTTAGGTGCTTAAATTAAGATGGAAAAGGCATTGATTTTGTACAATAAGATGTTGAGACAGTGAAAGACCACATTCTCTTAACTTTTATTACAGTATAGTTTTGTAATTTTTCTATTTCTTATTAGCCATTGTTATTAGTCTCTTATTGTGTCTAATATATAAACTAACCTTTAGATATGTATGTTGGTATAGGAAAAAGCCTAGTACAACCATCCCTCAGTATACACAAGGGGTTGGCCCCCAGTAGACACCAAAATCCACAGGTGCTCAGGTCCCTTATATGAAATGTCATAGTATTTGTGTATAACCTACGCACATCCTCCCTTATACTTTAAATCCTCTCTAGATTACTTACAATACCTAGTATAAAGTAAAAGCTATGTAAACAGTTGCTAGCCCATGGAAAATTCAAATTTTGTTTTTTGCTGTTTTCTGAAACTTCTTCTTTAATATTTTCCATCCCTCATAAGTTAGATCAATGGATGTACCACTCATGGATGCAGAGGGCTAGCAGTATATTTAGAGTTTGGTACTATCTATGGTTTTAGGCCTTCTTGAGGGGTCTTTGATTGAGTCCCCTGTGGAATAAGGGGGGGCCACTTTCCTGTGTTACAGCGGCCCTCATAAACTAACATCACTAGAAAACAAGGAAAAGGAGAGAGAAGGGTGGGTTGTAATTTAAAAATGTATTTTGATCTTCCTTCTACATTTTCTTCTTAGCCACCAATAGGTTTGTAATATTTCTGTAGAAAAGAAACTCAGCAGTATAATCACTGTGTTTACCAAAGATACAAAAATAGTACAACTAATCAAATCAAAATGGTATTATCAAAGGAATTCCCATCAAGTTTTCTAGCCATTTACTAGATAACTCTCATTTGATTAAAATTTTTTTTCTTCTTTTATGAGCAATTGGTCTTTGTGAATTTTCTGTGTGTTCCCAAGGTTAAGTGTTTTAGCATATAATTATTCTACATTGTGTTTGTGAACCTCCAACAAGCAGCCTTCTACTCTTTGTAAACAATTTCAGCCTTCAGTTTGTTTACCTAAGATTATTAACATATTTAAATGGGACTGCAGAATTCTGATGCTTAATTTCAAGTTGATATGTTGAGATGTTTCAAGAGGAAATTAATGTAGCCGATAAAATAATTTCTATAATTTTCAGGCACTTTGATAGTGTATACAAGGGTACGCAAGAGTGTTATAGAATACAATTTTGTTCATGAGATTATTAGAAACTCATTTCTATCTAGCCTAAGGATTTCTGCTAAACATTCTGTAAAATGTTAGTATACAGGAAGTCCTGGTAATTTCAGATGAAAGTGACAGATGATACTTTTATTGTGTGATGGCGACTTTGGGTGGGGGAGTGTTATGAAGTGGTTTGTAACTTCACGTTCTGAAAGAGGATTCATAGGCCCTCACTGTTTCAGAAGACACTAACTCAGTCGTCTTCCAAGGAGGAGTAGCTTTTATTCAAAGCTGATGAACTTGAAGTTATTCAAGTTTCTTCTGGCAAAATCTGTGTTCTAATTTGAGCTCAGGTGGACTCTGAAGAAACACTCTCGTGGAAATTCCCTTTACCTTCTCAGTGCTGGGAAAAGTCCATGAGGCCTGGGGCTATGATTTATCTGTGACTTAAACTCAGGACATTAGCTTCACACTTCAGGTGGTTCCACTTCACTAACATTTTCTGAGCACTTTGTGCCAGGTGTGGTCCTGGGCACTGGCAAGACCAAAAGAAATCACTCTGCAAAGAACTCACAAATTTACCAACACTTATATTATTTTCCTTGTCTCTGCAGAACATGAGAACTGGGTGATACTCTATTAAAGAAAGATCTTTCCTGTCAGAAACATTAAGAAATGTCAGAAATTTAAGAAATGCCATATATTTTATCTGCCTTCTAAGAGTCATCCTACATAAGAACATGCTAAAGTTTCTGCTTTACTTCACAATTTCTAGGTAAAACATCTAGAAAGATCCCAAGGATTACACTTTTAAAAATGCTAACCTCGTGCTGCCTTCCCATTCTGGAATTTCTGCTGCCCTTGGTCCTATCGGTAACTCTGTCAAAGTTACATCCCACCTAGTCTTTTGCCCAGCATTCTTGGGTTCTCAATTACGCAGCAAATGTTTATGTAAGCCAAACCTTTTTATAGAGACCCCAAGGGCTTCTTTGAATTCTTTTCCTGTTACGAGGTAGTTTTATTTTTTAAATATTGCTTATAGTCAGTGCGTCACTGGCTGGGAATCTTTAGTTAAACTGAGATTTCACAGTAATAGGAACTGATTTAGTCTCTGGAGTTCATTGTGCACATTGTTGGTTGGGTTTTCACTCAGGTTTACAAGGACAATTACAGTCCTACTGGTTTTTAACCTCTCATTAGATGATGAACTCTCTGAAGGCAGGGACTAAGATTCCTTTTCTATCTGTGTATTGTTTACTTGCCCATCACTAAATCCCCTCCCTTCCCTCTGTGACTCATAGAGAACTTTCCCTATCTGATATTAAGACAATCATTTTTCTCAAGGCTGTGAGTTAGTAGCTCCTGCGCTAAGAGTCGGACACGACTGAACGACTTCACTTTCACTTTTTCACTTTCATGCATTGGAGAAGGAAATGGTAACCACTCCAGTGTTCTTGCCTGGAGAATCTCAGGGACGGGGGAGCCTGATGGGCTGCCGTCTGTGGGGTCACACAGAGTCAGACACGACTGAAGCGACTTAGCAGCAGCAGCAGCTTGTATGATTGTGACAATATGGTATTCATCAAAGTCATAGCATCCTTTCTCCTACCATTCTTATTTTTAAGCTTAGATGTCCTTTTTTCTTAACTGAAGGTTAAGAAAGGTTAAGAAAGCTCTAGAAAACCTCAAACTTAGCCATCTTTCCATTTTCTCAGCCTCCTTATGATTTGAGAATATTATTTCCTGTTGTGTTTCCAGGCTCCTGAGCCCTGTTCCTGCCTCATCACCACCTAATCCTTCAGACCTCATGTGTATAACTTGGTGAGCCACGTCTGAGCCCTAGGTTAGTGAAAGATGGAGAAGAAGGAGAAATGAGACTTTGAGACACTGGGAACTAATAATACAAACTCCTGTGTGGATATGAAAGCTGTTCTTCATTCTGCCTCATCAGTTCATGTTTTTGAAGCTATATAAATCTGAAATGACTCTGTCTTGGGAAGCACAGACAAGAAGCAGACAAGCCTGAGGTGACTCCTCTGAAGGTCCAGGTGACACCACTCAGTGAGCTAGCAGTGTTCGGCCTACGAAGTTTGTGCTTGCATATCTTTGTGGCTCAAGGTATGATCTATCATCTATTAGTCAGAACTTATTTAACTTCTATGCAGAGTACATCATGAGAAACGCTGGGCTGGAAGAAGCACAAGCTGGAATCAAGATTGCCAGGAGAAATATCAGTAACCTCAGATATGCAGATGACACCACCCTTATGGCAGAAAGTGAAGAGGAATTAAAGAGCCTCTTGATGAAAGTGAAAGAGGAGAGTGAAAAAGTTGGCTTAAAGCTCAACAATCAGAAAACTAAGATCAGGGCATCTGGTCCCATCACTTCATGCCAAATAGATGGGGAAATAGTGGAAACACTGTCAGACTTTAATTTTAGGGGCTCCAAAATCACTGCAGATGGTGATTGCAGCCATGAAATTAAAAGATGCTTACTCCTTGGAAGAAAAGTTATGACCAACCTAGACGGCATATTCAAAAGCAGAGACATTACTTTGCCAACAAAGGTCTGTCTAGTCAAGGCTATGGTTTTTCCAGTAGTCATGTATGGATGTGAGAGTTGGACTATGAAGAAAGCTGAGCGCCGAAGAATTGATGCTTTTGAACTGTGGTGTTGGAGAAGACTCTTGAGAGTCTCTTGGACCGCAAGGAGATCTAACCAGTCCATTCTAAAGGAGATCAGTTCTGGGTGTTCATTGGAAGGACTGATGTTAAAGCTGAAACTCCAATACTTTGGCCACTTCATGTGGAGTTGACTCATTGGAAAAGACTCTGATGCTGGGAGGGATTGGGAGCAGGAGAAGAAGGGGACGACAGAGCTTGAGATAGCTGGATGGTATCATCGACTCGATTGACATGAGTTTGTGTAAACTCTGGGAGTTGGTGATGGACAGGGAGGCCTGGCATGCTAAGATTTATGGGGTCGCAAAGAGTCAGACATGACTGAGCGACTGAATTGAACTGAACTGATGGGAGAAAGCAAAAGAAGGAAATAGGTTTCTTTCCCTAAGGGCTCACAATCCAATGGTGGAAGCAGATCCTTAGCAGGTCACTGCAGTGTATGACAAGGGTACAGAAGGGCAAGGATGGGGTTTGGGCTGGGGACAGAAAAGATTGTGCCGAATGCAGGCTGGGATCGGGGGTGTTAGCATCAACATCCCCTTTAACTGGATCTTAAAGTAAGGGCCAATACAACTGGCAGATAGTAAATAGTTTAGGATTTGAGACCACAGTGTGTGTCACAGTTTTATAACTCTGCCAATTGTAGCAGGAAAACAGCCATAAACAATATGTCAGCAAATGGATGTGTCTGTGGCTGTGCTTCAGCAGAACTTCCATTTATGAATACAGGTAGGTAGATTTGGTCTGCAGGCTGTGGTTAGCTGACATTTATCTTAAAGGATAATAATAATGACAACAACGAGCTATGTAAAACTTCCTATGTACCAAACACAAGCAGGTGCTCATTTAATCCTCACACTAACCGTAGGATGGAGGTACAAGTTTCATTTTATATTGAGGAGTCTGAGGTATTAGGGAGGTATTCCATAGTGGCTCAGTGGTAAAAGAATTGCCTGCAGTGCAGGAGACGCGAGTTCGATCCTTGGGTCAGAAAGATCCCTGGAGAAGAAAATGGCAACCCACTCCAGTATTCTTGCCTGGGAAATCCCATGGACAGAGGAGCCTGGCAGGCTACAGTCCAAAGAGTTGCAAAGAATCAGGCACGACTGAGTGACTGAGCAGCAGCAGCTGAGGTATTAACAGGTTAAATTTGTAAAAGTGAAACAGCTGGTGAGCAGGGATTCAAACTCTAGGCTGGCCCGGGGCCTATGCACATGGCAATGCCTCTGCTCCTCTCAAGAATATCAAGACGTGGGCATTTAGGCAGAGGCAGCCGCAGCAGAGACGCATAGTCAGGAGGCTAGAGGAAGAGCGCATGGAGGGTAAGTGGGAGGCAGAGAGTGGTGAGAAATGAGGTAGAAAGGGGCCAGGTGGCAGGGGGCTTTGTATGCCATGCGAAGGAGTATAAGCTGTTAAATATACCAGGCAGCACCCGCTGTGGGGGAAGAGGTGATACATTATTCTGAGATTTGACCCTTCTCACTTGAATTCCTGGGAGCAGTGCTTTGACTGGAGGGGGCAGGAGTGAATGCCAGGTTCCTGCAGAGGCAGGGAAAGGAGCCGGAAGGAGAGTCTTTTGGCAGATCCTGGGTTTCCCAAGGGCCAGTGCTGTAGCGCTGTTCAGGGGATAGTCTGAACCAGCAGCTCTGGAAAGGTGGGGGCAGTCTGAACACAGTTTCACTGGCCTCCCTCCTGGGTTGCCAGCCTGTTTGGCTTGGCAGAGGTGAAGTAGTGCAGTTAGCCCATAAGGCCAAAATTCCTCTGCCAGACGCGAAGTTTAATAGTCATCAGAGCCCCATAGCAGGGGAGAGTTTATAAATTCCCATACTTATTACACACAAGGCACAAGACTGTTTATTGAGGAATTCTTTTTTCTTTTTTTAATTAAAACTCCAGCTCAAGCCCCACCCACACCATTACCTTACTGAGTGAGTTATTTCACTCTCCATCTTTTTAATGGGCCACAGTCACCCTGGTCTCTTGCCTCAGGCACAGGGTGAGCTTTGCTGGAAATAAAAGTGTCCAGCTTGGAAGGGAGCAGCCAGCTGTAGGCCAGGCTGGACCAGTAATTGGCCGAGATGATACTGGAGGCTCGGCTAACAGGCCCAAATTGGTCCCTAATCAAGTCCAACCTGAGAGCTGCTCGCTTCCCAGGACTGCCAATTTTCTTCTCGGGGAGAAAGAGCTGCTGGGCAGGATTCCGGGCTGCCTGCATGAATGGCCTGAAATGGTGAAGGGCAGGAACACAAGCCCTCTTCAGAATCCATCAGAGCATGTCATCTGCTTTGTCCTGGAAGGGATTCGGCTTCATTCATCCCCTGGTTTCCTGGTGCCAAGGCCTCTGCCAAGCTTCAGGGAACACTGGAGAGGCTGGAAGCCCATTTGATGCCAGGGTTGCTGGCCATTGTAATCATCACCTTGTCACCCTTGCACTCGCTGTACATCAGGGGACTTTTCACACACGTGGACCTGAGGACGACTCTGTGCTGGCCCATCAGGCATTATAATTCCCATTTTACAGGTGAAAGAGACTCTCCATGGTGCAAATGTGAGGGAACTCTCCAGCTGGGGGATGAAGAAGCAATAACTCAAAGAAGTCAAACAGCCTACCCAAGGTCCCACAGGAGCAGGTCCTGTGTGAAGCTGAGACTAGACTCCAAGTCTCCTCGCTCTTGGTCTGGGCTCTCTGTCTTTGTTGCTTCTCTTCCATGAGAGCAGGCAAACTTGTGGATTTCTGGACTGATGTACTCTGATTAAATGGTCCCTGGGCCTGGCTTAGACAGGGGCTTGGGGTGGCAGAAGGTGTGTTGCTGGGACAGGTGATGGCCTGTGGGAGGGAATGTCAGCAGAGGTCAGGACATATGAGTGTGTACAGGAGTAGAGAGGTGGGCATTGTTGCCAGGCAACTAATCCCACTTTGCCCCAGTTACCTAGGTGATGGTGGAATGAAAGGATCCGGATGATCCCAGGACTGGGTGTGAATTACAATCCTTTACTGCATCCAGGACTTGGGGGAAAGAGTCCTCCTTTTCCTGCTGATATCTTTCTCTAGTTACCTTGTTTTCCTTGTAGCACCAAGATGCCCCTTCCTTCCAGTTATCCTCTTACTTCCTTTACCATAGGAATGAATCTGCTTATAGACCCTTTGCCCACCCCAATCCCTGCCTCCCAGCCTGTCTCAGTGCCTGCCTCAGATTCTGTGCCTTGGAGGACAGTGCCCAAGCAAAATAAAGTCAATGTACACTTATCAATTTCCCGGTAAAGAGAAAACCTCTTCTGAGTCTTCACAATTGTTAACTCATCTAACATGAGAGGTGGGCTGGTGCTGGCTCACACTGGCTTGCAAGAGCCAGCTGTGCACAACTTCCCAACTCAGCATCCAGTGATGCCATAGTGGCAACTGGAAGTCAGCCGTGATGAGAACATTTATATCATGGAAGCCAATACCACAACCCAGGGCTTTTTTTTTAGTTTAGAAAGCTGATTGTTAAACATTTATCAGCATACCATTTTAGTACACTTCAGAACTCAGGGAGGAAAGTATTGCTAATTTCACCTTATAGGTGAAAAAATAAGAATGAGGGAGTATAATTAGTTGGTTCAAGGACATTCAAATGGCAAATGGTAGATTCAGCACTTGAACCGACACCAATCTGAGCCCAAAGACTGCTCTTTTCATGTTACTCCATTCATGGGCCTGGTAGTGCTTAAATTACTTGGACCCCAGGTGGGGGTGTTACTGGGCGAAGTCACAAGCACATGTCACATACAATTTTGACAGCGTTTTCACACATTCCAGATACTATAATCCTCATGATATTGCTTGATCTCCGCAACCATCTTGTGAAGTAAGTATCATTAGTACCACCTGAAGTTGAAGAAATTGACACCTGATCACACCTGTAGCAGATGATGAATTTGAGGCTGGAACTCTTGTAACTAATTCTTGGTTTAGAGTTTTCTCCACCATACAATGTGACCTCTAACCTTGACAAAATAGATCGTAGCTAATCAAACACGTCACGAAAATATGTTTACTTTTTCCCTTCACTTGTTTGGGAGGAATATAATGTAAAACACAATGAAGCAGCCTCACATAAAAGATTTATTAGTAAGGAAGAAAAGATACAGGCTAGGATCAGGCCATATGTAAGTCAACCAAGTTCCTGCTTCTTTCTAGATCCTAACCTGTAATGGAATGGGAGCAGGGGTGTAGGGAGAGAGCAAATGAGCCAAGATGATGTGGTCAGGCTCTCTGGCCCAAGGCCTCTCGCCCCGCATTTTGTAAATAATGGTTATGTAATAGCTGAGCTCACTTAATAGCACTGCGCCTGCGCACCGCGTTGTACCCACTTGGCCACAGGCCATGTTGGCTCTGTACAAGTGTATAAGGCCCACCTGAGGAGACCCCTTTTTGCTGTTGCCTGGAGAGAATAAATGTGTCTGCAGTTCCTGTGGCTCCTTGAGTCTTCTTCCTCTTCCCTGCTCCAGCCTTGCCTACCCTTTGTTCAGTGAAAAGTTCACACAGTGAAATACAGCAAGACAGTTGGAGTAGTTGGTGTGATCAGCAAGACGAGGAGAAAAGGAAGAAGTGGCAAAAAGACAAAGGCCCAGATAAGAGAACCTAGCAAACCACTCCAGTACTCTTGCCTGGAAAATCCCAGGGACGGAGGAGCCTGGTGGGCTGCAGTCCATGGGGTTGCTGACAGTCGGATACCACTGAGTGACTTCACTTTCACTTTTCACTTTCCGGCATTGGAGAAGGACATAGCAACCCACTCCAGTGTTCTAGCCTGGAGAATCCCAGGGACGGGAGAGCCTGGTGGGCTGCCGTCTATGGGGTCGCACAGGGTCGGACACAACTGAAGTGACTCAGCAGCAGCAGACATTCAGGGATTCTGGGATTCCCACTACTCTTAGTCCCAGACAGTGCAAAGTGTGTTCAAAGAGAAGATTTTTGCAAGTGGTTCCTTCCTAGAAAGACTCTACAACATTCTCTGCATAAGCCAGTGGAGAAGAGAGATCCAGACATTGTACTAAATTTATCAACTAGCAAGGTCAAACTAGGAGAGTTTTCTCTTTATCTCTGAGTAACAGGAAGGAAAACATTCAAGAAAATCTCCAGGTGCAAGTTCTGGTTAACTGAGGTTTGTTGTTGGTTCAGTTCAGGTCAGTCTTTCAGTCATGTCCAACTCTTTGTGACCCCATGGACTGCAGCACACCAGGCTTCCCTGTCTATTACCAACTCCTGGAGCCTACTCAAACTCATGTCCATCCCGTTGGTGATGCCATCCAACCATCTCATCCACTGTTGTCCCCTTCTCCTTCCTTCAATCTTTTCCAGCATCATGGTCTTTAACAATGAGTCAGTTCTTCGCATCAGGTGGCCAAAATATTGGAGTTTCAGCCTCAGCATATGTCCTTCCAATGAATACTCAGAACTGATTGCCTTTAGGATGGACTGGTTGGATCCCCTTGCAGTCCAAGGGACTCTCAGAGTCTTCTCCAACACCACAGTTCAAAACCATCGATTCTTTGGCGCTCAGCTTTCTTTATAGTTCAACTCTCACATCCATATGTGACTACTGGAAAAACCATAGCTTTGACTAGACGGACCTTTGTTGGTAAAGTAATGTCTCTGCTTTTGAATATGCTATCTAGGTGGGTCATAACTTTTCTTCCAAGGAGTAAGCATCTTTTAATTTCATGGCTGCAATCACCATCTGCAGTGATTTTGGAGCCCAAAAAAGTAAAGTCTGACACTGTTTCCACTGTTTCCCCATCTATTTGCCATGAAGTGATCGGACCAGATGCCATGATCTTAGTTTTCTGAATGTTGAGTTTTAAGCCAACTTTTTCACTCTCCTCTTTCACTTTCATCAAGAGGCTCCTTAGCTCTTCTTCACTTTAACTGAGGTCAAACCATGACTACATGAAGGCAGAACAAACAGATGAGTTATCTGTGGGCTTATGAGGAGAGTTCTGGGAGTGGAGTCAGCTTTTACCACTGCAGTTCTGCCACAAATCGACCATGGGACTTCGGGCTAAGCTTCTGTGATCTCCAGTTTCAGCCTTTATGAACATGAGTGAATAAAATGGGCCATATATATTTATTTTGAGAATTTAAGGGAATGAGATCATTGATACAAAAGCTCACAGTGGGTATTCTATAAACAATAAATGTTTTTCAACTAAGTCATTCCATGACTTGGTCTTGAGGAGTTAACTGTTGACTCTTCTTTGTCAAAAATCCACTTAGTGTGGCATTGAAAGGGTTAAGTTTGATTCAGCAATTCAATGGATTGTCCTCTTTTTTGCAAGCCTGTTTAGGGAATGAGGCCATTCTGCTGCCACCTCCCTGGTGGCATGGTGCCCAGCTGCTTTCTGTAGGCAATGGTGTGAAAAAGATTTTAATAGTCAGTCATGCCCTAGAGTGGGCAGAGCTTATAATTTTCCATGACTTACTATGCTCAGCCCCAATTACTCTTGATTGAATATATATATTTTTAAATCATCTCTTAATAGCTGTCCTTATGATTTCTCCTTCTATTTCTAATAGAAATCTACCATTTTTCATCTGATGGTTTCTTAGCCAAGTGGGAAAAGGACAGCTAGGATAAAAATTGACCCACTGACAATGGTTTATGAAAAACCTGGGCAGGAAAATGTTTAAAAAGTCATATCAGTGACACAAAGAAGTTACCCTGAGACTCTGTCCTTCTCATTGTTTCACTACCCTAGCTATCCATCCATCTTTAGTCATTTTGGTAATCTTTTAGTCCATGAATTACTTTATTTGTGCCAAGTAGTGAGCCTAAAAGCTGAAGGAAAAGAGATTAAGAGTTAACTAATGTGAAGAGCTTGCAACTGTGCCCGACATGCAGAAATCATTTCATCAGTGCTTAGCCACAAGGATCTCCACTTTGAACGTGAGTGGATAGGCCTTCTGAACTTCCAAGGTGGCACTAGTGGGAAAGAATCCGCCTGCCAATACAGGTAGACTTAAGAGAGGCGGATTCGATCCTCGGGTTGGGAGGATCCCCTGGAGGAGAATATGGCAACTCACTCCAGTATTCTTGCTTGGAGAATCCCATGGACAGAGGACTTTGGCAGGCTTCAGTCCATAGGGTCTCACAGAGTCAGACACGACTGAAGCCACTTAGCATGCATGCATGGATAGGCTTTCTGCAAATTAAGTTGTTGGTATAGTTTGTCTTCTAAGCTTTCAGCTTGCTATCTTTATGTTTCTATACTTACCATCTCTTCCCAACTTTAACCAGATTCCCTTAAAATTTCACTCTTAGGAAAGACTCTGATGGATTTATTCACAGTGAGATGTCAAGGAAGGATATTGGAAGAATATTGTTCTGCAGGAGCCTTAGGTAGGAATAAGATTGGAACCAAAAGATTCCCTATAGAGAGCAAATCCCATTTGAGTTTCAAGCTGAATTGTAGGAATTCAGTACTGGGAAAGTCACACAGTTTGGGAGTAATAGAATAGGAATGAATTCACATAATTTCATTGTCACTGCAGCTGTCCTGTGGGCTGGGCAGGTCTCATTGAACCATGAGGAAAGGAAACAGAATGGATGAAGCAAGGTCAGCTCACAATGTCATACACACCAGTGGCCTCAGCATTTAATGAAAAATACATTCTTCTAGACCGTGGCCAAATATGATGCCTTCCCAACACCCATTGGATATGACTAGAGTCTTCCCATTTCCCCAAAAGAGCTTTAGATAACGTTCCTTTGCTATAGTGCTCAACCAGGCTGTATCTCCTGAGTTTTCTGGATTCTGCATCAGCCTTGATGAAACACTTTTTTGAGGGCTTTGTATGCAGCAATCTCTGTGTCATCAATTCTCCAAATAAAATTGATCCCAAGAAAGCCACAGAATGAATCTACCCTTTCAACACTGCTCAAGTATAGGCCTGTACACTTTGCAGGCTTGGTGTCCTTTGTCCCTGTGTCAACTCCTGTGCCAGTGGGCTTCAAGCCACCAGCAAGTGGCTGTAGTTAATCCTGTTGCCACGGGTGCAGTGTTGCCATGGAGGCCCATCTGGGAACACTTGATGGGAAATTGGAAGATAACTGAGACCTGAGTATAGCTGAGAAAAGCTACTCATGACATCTGTAGAGTCTGGCTGGGAGGAGTGTGACATACTGAGAAGGACACAGACTCTGGAGTCAGGAGACCTGAGATCAGATCCTGACTGCTTGGTACAAACCCTGTGTGACTCTGGACCTCAGTTTTACTTATCTGTGATAAGTGAATGATTATCTCTGCACAGACGACACTCAGTGTTACTTTGAGCTTCAGAGATCCTAGTCTGATGCTGTGGTCAAGGGGGAGGTGCCTCTTGGCCCTGGACTTGAATTTTCCAAAGAAGTTGCAGAGAATCAGCTGACATTGCCTGAAGAGCATGGAGGGGAAAAACTTGACCGGCTGCTCTTCTCTCCACAGGCCCATAGAGCTGGACAGAAAAGCATCCCAAGAAAGTCTGTCCTGGCATCAGGTGAGATCTGCAAAGATGGGACCCTTGGGCTGAATGTAAGACCAATAGTGGAGGGAAAATTGATAGAAATTACAACTGACAGGTCACAGATTTAAACATTTATTGACTCCAGCTAACTATGCATACTTATTCCAGTGCTACATACACTGACTTTGATCTCACACACACTCTCTCTCAAGATGTCACAAATGCTTGGATGTTACACACACTCAGCCTGTTACACAAACACACCCATGCAGATGTTACCCATAATTTCTCAGATGTCACCCACACTCATTCAGATGTCACAGACACCCGATCGTAGACTAGACATACGTGTTCTTTTTGTCTTCCCACTGTCTTAGGTATTATTTGATTACATGAGACCAAGCCCACTCAAACCAGTTTATGCAAAAAGAAGAAAGATTAAAGCTATGTCACAGAACTCAGCCAGGTCTCCTGAGGGAGTTGGGGGCCAGAGTGTGACTTTTTATTGCTCTCTTTTTCAGGGTATAGAGGGGACACAATGTTCTGCCTCTCTCTGAATGTATGGTTCATTCTGGACAGTTTTCTTTTCTCTGCTTCATTCAGATCATCATAGCTGTCCCTACATGTTAATTCGACTTTTATGGTTATTATTAATATCATGATAGAATATTAATATCACCATTTGTCTCTGTTCTCAGACATGATCATGGGCTACCCACAGGTCTTCTGTTTTAACATTTAAACTGCATGCATTTTTCACCATGAGGCAAAACTTTTCCTTATAGAAAATTAGGAAAAAATATAGAAAATCAACAAAAAGAAAAATAGTACCTATTGTTATATTCAAGGATAACTTCCACAAAAGTTTTACTTATTTTCTGCTCATCTTCAATTCTGTGTGGTTATTTTTATACTTGTGATCACATAAAATAGTTTAATTTAAGAAGAACAAAATTTTACTCTTCTGCAGAAGTGCAGTTGAAGATATCTTCCTTGAAGCACACACTATCAGGTGAGTCAATCAAAGGCTCTCATGCCTTGGGATAGGCCCTGGTCCACCTCTGAAGTGAAGGACCAGGGGGCTTTAGGCATCTCAGTAACTGAGTTTGATTAGGTTGGTCATCGTTCTTAGCTCACTGACATACCTGCATGCCCAGGAATCCTGATAGGCCTTCATCTCCTCATTATTTCTGATTTTAGCCATTCCTGGCTTCCTAATCAGGGGTCCAGAGCTGAGTTTCAGATTCTCAGGAAACACTCTAGAATTGTATGCTTGCATTTTGTAGGTTTTCTGGAGATGAGACGCCATAGTTTTCATCAGAGTCTCAGAGATATCCACGATCCAGAAATTCAGGAACTCCTTGTCCACCATCAATGACAGAGACCTTCCAGGCTGTCGAGGTCTCTGGCATCCTGGTTTATAGCCAGCCCGGCCCAGCCTCAGAGAGAACAAGTGAAGAATCCAGCTTAACCATTCTTCCTCCTTTTTTTTTTTTTTTTAACTTTTGTTTTCATTTTGAAGGTCTGATGCACATTATTCTAAACTGTTAAAAGGGGTGAGAACCTTCCCACACAGAAGAAAATGGAATTGGTATGCAAAGTAGGCCCAGTCTTGAATAATTAATTCTGATTTGCATGTTCAGATGAGCCTGAGAGCTGCCCTGGCAGCCAGGAGGAAATTCAGATGCAGGAAAGTAGAGGGTGACTCCCTAGTGAGGGAGAGTCAGCTTCCCCGGGACCTCCACTGCCTGTCTCAAGTCAACTCTGTGGTCTAATGGAGCTTTAAAAAACCCTAGGTGATTCAGAATTGAGGCCCAGGGAGGGAATTCTCTTGCCCAACTCACACTGCAGGCTAGTGACAGGAAGAACCACATAGTAGATAATAGTATAGATTCTGGAACTCTTGGACCACCCAAATGCTCATTCCATTACTGTAATGTTGCCTTGGCAAATTATTTAATACTTAACCTCTCTAAGCCTCAGTTTCCTCATCTGTAAAACGAGGCAAATAATAGCATCCACTTTACAGAGTTATTGTATGCATTCAATTCTATGTGCCTGGTAGAAATGGTGATTGATCTTGTTGTGACCCTTACCATCAAAATCCTCCTCGTCATCATTTTTAACAGTGGAACTGTAATCAAGACTCAGAATTTCTTATCAGATCAAAGTAGGATCTTTGTTGAGTCTTAGTGCCCCCAGCCCCTTTCTAATCACCCTGGGGTTCTACTATCACGTGGACTTCTCCGGTGGCTTAGTAGTAAAAGAATCTGCCTGCAATGCAGGTGACTCAGAGAACGTGGGTTTCATCCCTGGGCTGGGAAGATCCCCTGGAGACGGAAATGGCAACCTACTCCAGTATTCTTGCCTGGGAAATCCCATGGACAGAAAAGTCTGGGGAACTATAGTCCATGGGATTGCAAAGAGTTGGACACAACTGAAGCAACTGAGCATGCACTATTATCAGCTAGCAACAACAATGGTAACAGTAATAACATAAAATGATAACATATATTCAATGGGCACTCAGGTAATTTGCAAAGGACTTAACAGATCTTTAGACCCACTGGGGTGATAATTCACATGGGTCCTAGATTCCAGTGTCGAGACTGAGGAGGAGGCACTGTCTGATGGGATGAGACTTTGTTGGAAGTTCTGGCCAGCAGAAGACGTAGAGGCTGAAGCCTGACCAGAGCACAGGCCCTTCCCTCTGTCCTGCTGAAGAGGGGCATTGGCCAGATCCTCTCAGGGCTCAGTGCTGGTCTGACTGCTGGACAGTCCTCAAGCCTGAGACCCAGTGAAGCTCAGGGAGGGAAATGGAGACATCGGCAGACCCCAGGTATGCATCCTGAGGAGGAGCACACACCTGCACTGCCTCTACATTTGGAATGGAAAGGGGGTCCCCTGGAGCAAGGGCTCAGTGTTGGACCAGTGGGTAGAAGCTACAGAGAGAGAGAGAGATTTTAACTCTGTTTTAATTCTGTAGAACAAGAACTCTCTATAAAGTTAAGAATGGACAGCACTTTGGATGAATGTAGCCACTGAGAGGTTTTTTAATAGAGGACCCTGGGATACTGCAAAGAGATTAGACAAGATGATACCTGGCATCTGTAGATCCCTGCAGTCTCTGTTCTAAATCTCCAGATGGATGATGAGTCTGTCTTGGTTTCAGAAGGCATGGATCTAAGTTTTCTTTATGTGCCTTGTAAGACTCAGGAGACTCCAAGAATGGAGGTGTGCTGTCCCAGTAACCCTTGATGAGACCATCAACCTTCTTTCTCTGTATCATAGACTCCAGACTGGACAGATCTTGGCAGACGTGATGGGCTTCACCCCTTTAGGTCTGGGGGCTCATTCTCGGAAGCCTGAATAATATAAGTGAAGGAACACCGGGCTTAGAGTCACACATCCTGTGTTTGAATCCCAGCATTACCACTCCTAGTTTTGAGGCATTAAGTAACTTGCTAAATTTCTTTGCACCTCAGATTTCTTGGAATTGTTTTACCCTCTTGCTGCATCTTGAACAGTAGAGATAATGCTTGTGTGGTGCCTGGTACAGCAGAGGGGAATTCTATAATGTGCACATATGGACATGTGCTGTATGTGTTTACAAGACCATTGCGCAAACTAAATAAGAGAACACACAGAAAAGCGTACATATCACTTGCCTTACCCCAATCCTTTTTGGTGTGTCAAGGAGTTCGTGTCCTCTGATGCATAAGTCTGGGTCATCTAATATTTCTTAAAGTTTTATTTTCAAAAGTCCCTATTTCTGCTGATCCTGAGAGGGAGACCAAGTGAGAGCTACAATGCTGACTGAAGATCTGGATAAACGCAAAGGTAAGAGCACCTCTCAAATATTGATGGCTATACTGCCGGCAGATATGTGGGGAACTTTCAAGCATCTGTTGTAAGACCTCAAATCTCTGGAACCCTGGGACAATTCCTTGTACTGGAATAAGTATCTAAGAGCAGAAAGAGTGAGAGCCAAAAGAAGTGTGACTTCCCTTAACTATTCAACTTCTTTCTGCTTCTATTTCCTCTTCTCTAAAATAAGTTCTACTGGGTTGGCCAAAAAGTTTGTAACATCTTACAGAAAAACCTGAATAAAACTTCTGGCCAACCTAATACTTCTCAGAATTTTGATAAGGATTCTATGAGATGATGGTGGAAAGACTTAGACCAGTGCCTAGCTGGCACTCAGTATATGATAGTGAATCTGAACCAAGGTATTGTAGTTGAACTTTCTGGACAGCCAAGGGCAAATCCTCGTAACATTTAAATCTTTTAAACATGATTTTGCTGCAGATCTTCATACCTTTCTTCACCAGAGGAAATGGAATGATTTAACCTCCTCTTGGGACCTCAGGGTTATCATGATGAACACCAGCCATGGCTCAAAGAGACCCTTGAGAAGATAGGTCAGACTGTGTGCCTCCATGATAAATGGCCCCAGAACAGGCCTCTGCCTCATCACTTCTGCTGAGGCGTCTGCAAATAGCAGCTTTCTTGACAAATTTAATTAACTGTCTCTCCTCTTCTGCAGGCTAGGAAAAGAGCATCCAAAAATTTTGTTAGTAAAGTGAGTTTTCAAATGCCTGAAAATCTCCCTATGCATAAGTTACATGGCTTGTGATAGCTCTTTTGGCCCAGTAGCTTCCTTCCTTATACCTGGAAGTGCTCTGAACACATGTAACATCAGTTTTAACCTGTCTTCCATCTGGGAAACAAAGTGTACAATCTTAAACTTCTCTGATACAGCTTGCCTATGAGCAATGCTAACTCCTTGACATTTTTTTTTAAACCATAATAGAATCAGAAATTTTTCTTTTGTGTCCATGCATGTGTGCACAATTGTATATGAGTGAGATATAGCTATGTTCAGAAGTTTCTGTAGTTTGGTTCATTTGTGTATATCTGACACTCTTACTTCTAGAAGAAGATTGTTTAGAAGGCCCTGACTTGAAAATTCCTAAGCTACCGAGCTTGTGCTCAAAATCACAAGGTAAATTTACCTTCTGTTAGCTTCTAGGAAGTTCTATGCTTCCATAAATAAGAACCTCAGGCAATTATAGGTATGTGAAAGTTTGACTTACAAACGTGGGTTAGATTGGAAATGGGGATGATAGATTTTTTTTAATCCAAAATTGCTGCCCTGAACCTTCTGAGGTCATGGTCCTTTGCTCTTATTTGCATAATTTACGGTCCAGATGAGTGATGTTTTGAGATATTTCCTACCAGAGAGTGCTATGATTCTTGAGACACTAAGGCCTGGGTGTACAGAGGTTTCTCAAAGTATACACGCAGACACCACACAGACACTGGCTCACAGCTCACGTATGTATGCAAAGGCACCTAAATGCATCTTCTTACCTGTCTCCCTCTTTTTGCCTGGCTATCTCCTCATCATCTTTGGGCCTCAGCTTATACCCCCGTTCTTCCAAGAAGCATTTCCCAATGTCTTTTACTTTATGTTACATGTCCCTATTGTGTGTGTGTGTGAGTGTGTGTGTATTCAGTTGTATCTGACTCTTTGCAACCTCATGGACTATAGCCCGCCAGGCTCCTCTGTCCATGGAATTTTTCAGGCAAGAACACTAGAGCAGCTTGCCATTTTCTTCCCCAGGGGATCTTCCTGACCTAGGGATCAAACCTGCATCTCTTGCATCTCCTGAATTGGCAGGCACATCCTTCACTACTGCACCATGTAGGAAGACCTCATATAGTACGCACACCCAAAATATTGTTTCTTTTCCCCATCTTGGCACTTAGCCTGCTGTACTCTGATTAGATACTAATTGACATATAGAGTCTCCTACCAGATTATAGTGCCTTGAGTAGAGATGCTTTCAAAGATTTTATAACCACTGTAACTTCACAAGTTCTAGTACATAATAGGTGCTCAGAAAATAGTGTTGAATGGATTCAAGGAATAGTCATATGAACACAAACAAATACATAAAACCATCCCCATATATACATTTGCAGAGATAGAAATGTATAGACACATATACGCACAGAGAAACAAGTTTTGCACTTTTACACACCCTACCCCCACAGGTTCATGTATACAAGGCAGCCACACACGCCCCCAGGCACAGAGATGCACACAAACAAAACAGGCCCACCCGGGTTCTTTCATACACACACCGACAAGCAAAACACACACACACACACACACACACAAATATATATTCACTTCAGGGAAGTATTTTCCTTGCACTTGTACTCACAACCTGTGCATGCAAATTGCATTTTCAGAACGTCCTAATCCTTTGTTGACACTTATTAAGACAAAACAGAGGTAGGCAGATACAGTCTTTTGGCTGGGCGGATGAGTCTTTGGTGCGATGTAATGTCAGAAACTGTTGATGCAGAATTAATGCTCACTTTTACGAGTTTATCTTATGTCATAGAGTTGAAAAAAACCTTGGTGTAAATATTCATCATATGGCTTAATTGGTTTGATGTACCGTAGCAACAAGCACAGCGCCAGACGCTTGCTATGGAGGCCTCCGCGTTGTTTCAAAGTCTTTATTATTATGACAGCAAAGTCTTGTTCATTAAAGTTTCACAATCCATTTTCATTAGGTTGAAGCTGAGTCTGTAAATGAACAGTTGCTCTGAAAAATCAAGCCCTCACAGTTCTCGCTGGGGAGGCAGCGCGTCTGTATTAATTATCAGGACGCTGGTGTCGATCGACAATGTTAATTGCACTGATGGCTCGTTATTTGGGGAATTGCCATGCATTTCATGCAGGGATAATAAAAATGAATTTTTAAACAAAGAGACTTAAAATAATATCGAATCTGCAGAGAATACCAACATCAAAGGCGTATCTCAAAGCTTTGAATTTTATCTTTGTGGTCCAAAATGTTAAAGAGGCGCCCGCAATGCAGTTGGTTCCAGTTTGCAGTGAAGGAAAACAAAACAAGAGTTAATTAACTGTTATTACAAACCTTTTCAACTTTAATTTGACTTTCAAATATTAGCATTTATCTATGAACTGTGCTTCTGGGTTTGACAAATTAGTTTTCACAGAACAAGTTTAATTAGGCGTCATTGTGCTTTTATGTCAGTTTTCAGAGCTCCAGACAATGAATGGATTAACTTATTAAAAGTCATCTGTTTAAAAGACTTTGTCGAATGGCAAATGGGTGGGCAAAGTTGCTTGGCTTAGCAAGAAGATGGGGAAAATGATACTGCTGGTTGGGTGTCAGGGGGCTTGTAGTCAGATGAAAAGAGAGTTGGCATCCCTCCCAGATGAAGCCTGCTTTTGGGTCACCTCCATCCTCCTCAGGTGGGGAGGAGGGGCCTGGGGTTAATACAATACCTAGGAAAACTGAGCCGAGGAGGCTATCTGTACTATAGAGGAAAGAAATGACATGGAGAGAATCTTCACCATAGACAGCATTTAGGGGCTGTTCACAGGGCAATTCATACTTGACTATGCATTACATTCCATGATTCTCTAATTCAGAGGCCAGCAAACCTTTTCAGGAAAAGACCACGCAGTCTACGTAGTAACTGCTCAATTCTGCCTTTGTCCCCTGGAGGCAGCAGTAGACAATAATAGAAAGAAAAGTGAAAGTGAAATAAGAGTTGGGAGCCTCCTTCGGCCTGGGGCTCTGGTTTGCTGTCTTGCGCTCTAGTTGAAAGTCTTGCGTTGGGCTGGCTGCACTGACCAAAATACATTTAACAAAAGGGAGCCTCTTGCCTTCTCATGTTCTCCTAAAGAAGACCCATAACTTTTCACACATCAAACATTTTCCCACTTTCATCTAAGATACTAGGCATTGCTGGGCAACTGATGATGCACAGATAGTTGTTGTTTTTTAACGTCCTGACTTCAACATCATTCTCATTCTAACGGTGAAGAGCTTCCTTTGGAAATTGGCTATTATAGTGCCAGGATTTATTTTGTAGGAAAGCAAAATTTGCCACCCCAAATGTATCTCTTTGTCATAAAGATTATTTGGGCTTGATTATTTTTAAGAAATGAAAAACTCAGGAAGGAGCTTTGAACTTCTCCCCTAACTACTTGTGAGAATTTAGGTAGAGGATCTGTTCTGCAAAGGTAACTATTACCAGCTTGTGTAATATTTGATGCTGCAGTATGAACGAGGTATATAGGCAGGGAGGAACGTAGCATAGTCTGCTTGTTAAAATTCTCCTGTGTGTCCCATTGTCTCTACATGGCCCAGCAAATATTTGTTCACCAAACATTTGCTCTTTTCTCATCTTCCTATGATTCCCTCTTTCCCTTTGAAGCCCCAGAGCCTACCCCCTTCTCCTTAGTCCAGAATGCCATATATACCCCATTTTGCCTGACTCTTTGTAATCTTGTTTATGTTGATTGCCTGTGTATATGTAATTAAATTGGTTTCCCACTATTAATTTGTCCTATATGATTTAAATTATTCGACAGCATAAAGAACTAAGAGGGGATTGATGGAGTTTTCCCCTCCCCAATGATTTATTTTGACTTGCTGAATTAGATAACAGAGGTTAAGAAAAAAGAAAGTTGAGTTGATGTGTGGCAGAACCAATACAATATTGTAAAGTTAAAAAAAAAGAAAGGAAAAAAAAAGTTTGGGCCAGGATTCACCTGTAAATGCGTCTATGGAAGAAAGTCATTTCTTGTTACTATCTTTGCAGACTTTTATAATCTTCCTACAAAGCAACTCATGAAAGAGGGAGAGACATATTTTACTTAGAAACAAGGAAATAGTCATAAAGGTAAGCTTGATCACTGTTAATAGGAATACCTATAAAGAGAATTCCATGTTGGAACAAGGAGATTTCTGCTCTTGGAGAGCACACAATCTTTAGTGGAGATGCACCTATTAAGCTGTTATCATTGAGGATGTGCAAATTGCTATGAGAGCACAGAGGAAGAAGAAGTCAGTTGCACCTACCTGCCAGGGAAACCTACAAATAAATGATTAAAGGATGGATTCTGAAGACTGAGTAGGAGTTTTCCAAGTGGAGAAAGAGTGAAAGGCACATCAAACAGAGAGAATAGCCTGTGAAGCAGTCTTAGTCACAAAAGATTGCTTGCATATGACCAAAGCACTGGCTTTCTCAGGGGGTGTGAGAGGAGGCATGCGTTGTTCCTTTCACGCATACACCTGTGTGGGCCTTCACACTGTGTGGAGTGCTGTCCTCACCCCGGAAATTGTCTCCCCACAAATACTCTCATGGCTTGCTCCCCTGATCCTATAGCTCTCTCCTCAAACAGCAGCTCCTCAGGGAGGCCTTCCCTGGGCACTAGCAACCCCATTCTGTCTCACTGTCCCTTTGCTGGGTTTTATTTTCTTCTTAGACATGTTTCATGTATATGATGTATTTAATTTTTATTTTGTTTGTGTCTTCCAATTAGACTATAAGTTCTGTAAAAGTAAGGGCTTGGTCTATGGTGATTTCTGTAGTACACTCAGTGCCTAGCATGGCACGTGCATAAAGCAGGTGCTCAGTAACTCATCAGATCTCGATGCATCAAGAACTGGGAAGGGAGGTAAGGCTTTCTTTGGAGGTGCCCAACATCCAGTCCAGTCAGTCACATAGCAAGTGGTCACAACAGAGTGTGTTAGAAGCTAGAACAGATAATGGCCTTGAAGGCCAAGTTAAGAAAGTTGGATGTTATTCCATGGGTGATGGTGTTGCCACGAAGGCCTCCTGGACAGGGGAGGGCATAACTGGATTTAAGTGTTCATATCTGTTCATATCTCACTTCATGGCAAATAGATGGGGAAAAAATGGAAACCGCGACAGACTTTATTTTCTTGGGTTCCAAAATCACTGTGGATGGTGACTTCAGCCATTAAGTTAAAAGATGCTCACTCCTTGAAGAAAAGCTATGACAAAGCTAAACAGTGTACTAAAAAGCAGAGACATCACTTTGCCAACAAAGGTCCATATAATCAAAGCTATGGTTTTTCAAGTAGTCATGTACAGCTGTGAGAGTTGGACCATAAAGAAGGATGAGTGCCAAAGAATTGATGTTTTCAAACTGTGGTGCTGGAGAAGACTTGAGAATCCCAATCCCTTGGACAGCAAGGAGATCAAACCAATCAACCCTATATGAAATCAACCTGGGATATTCATTGAAAGGACTGACACTGAAGCTGAAGCTCCAATGCTTTGGCCACCTGATGTGAAGAGCAGACTCAATTAAAAAGGCCCTGATGCTGGGAAAGATTGAAAGCAGGAGGAAAAGGGGGATGACAGAGGATGAGATGGTTGGATGGCATCCCTGATTCAATAGACTTGAGTCTGAGCAAGCTCCAGCAAATGGGGAGTACAGGGAAGCCTGGCATGCTGCAGTCCATGGGGTTGCAAACAGACATGACTGAGTGACTGAACAGCAACAAATCTCTGCTTATTTCCCAGGAACCATAGGAGCCAAGGAAGGTGTTCCTCTCCAGAGAGAGAGCTGAGTGGCTCTCCTCATCTCAGTGTACCCTGTTAGAGAGGATATGCTCTTGGGTACTGCCCTGGGAACCCCAGGGACACTCACTGCTTCAAAGCCGAGACTCCTCACACAGGCCCTGGTGGGCCCAGGGCCAGGACTAGGCGGAAGCGATGGAGGTGAACAGGGTGTGATGCTGAACCTGTGCCTGCGTGGAGCCAAGACGGAGCACTCTAAGCTCCTTGCCTGTCTCTCCCTAGACCCAGCCTTGGGAGATGATTTCTCTAGAAGGCACATGGACTAAGGGCAAGGCCTTTTGGCTCCTGCTCACAATGAAGAAATTGAGGTCTAGAAGGTAGATCTAGACTTTCTTGAGTTCCAACTGTGGAAGGGATAGTAGGCCTCAAGGTGGGTATCTTAAGAAAAGGAGAGGGGAGGCAGATTCCAGGGGTCCAGGCTCCAGCCTCAGGCCCATTGTTATTCCCCCATGTTCAGCTTCTTTTTTTTTTTTTTTCATGTTCAGCTTCTATTGGAAGTCCAAGTCCCCACTTCTGGGCCCAATACCTTATGTGTCCTCCCAACTCTATAGATTTAGCCTGCTCATGTGTCTAGATGGTGGTACAGTGGGCAGGTAGGATTAAAACAGCTCTGATTTACCTCTGCCCTTGCTGGACACTGGGCTTCTGGGGCTGCACATGGTGAGAATCCCATGGTTCTCCTGGGTTTCTCTACCAAGCTTATGCCTGTCCCTCCTTTTGGTTTTATTGCCCTGGAGTTGCCTGTGCTCAGGACTTGGCTTGGGTTTAGCTGGAGGCCCATCCTCATCCTCCTTAGGATGGGCTGTCATCCTTGGGTCTTTCCTTCTCAGGATAGTTGCCCACCTGCCTGCCCCTGTATACTAGGTCCCCTCCCTAGGGCCATGATTCCCTGTGGGAGCTGTCCTACACACAGATTCCTCTAATGTCTAGAGACTTCTGTATCTCCCCTGCTTCAGAGGTCAGGACTTGGATGTGTCCAAGATCAAACCATGGTTCCCTGCAGATCAGCCCTGGGAGTTTGTTATTAGTGTTACAGTATACCCTCATGTTATGCTCTAGGCATAAAAATTATTGTCTGGCTATAACATGACAGAGAAAGGGGAATATCAGACAGTTTCTTGTGGATGGAATGGAGAAAAATAAACATAACCATAGTCAAGCAGTCACTAGCTGTGCTTAAGGTGAGTAGGAAAGCCTTTCTTCCAGTTTCCACTGTTTAAGATCCCTTCAGATACTTCCTCCAGATATCCCCATACTCTAAGGGACCATACTCCAGAGAGTATGATCTCCAGATACATACTCCAAAGATCTCCCTATGAGAAGAAAAACAAAATAATTTCATTTTATGCTTGTGGTAATCTTTTGAAGATAGATTTATTATTCCCATTTCATAGATGTGGAAAGTGAGGTCTGAAGAGTTATGATGACTTGGATTAGACAGCTGATAAGTTATCAGGCTGACCCCAAGAACATGCTTCCTATATTTCATGGCTTCCCATATTGACCACACCCAGGAACTCATGCCAGGGGCATTTGGGCTGAGAGCTCTTTAGGGGAGCAAAGCACACGGGAGCCTTCTTCTCATGTCCCTGTCATTCCTGGGCAAGACAATGATGGCTTGGTGTACACATGCAAATGACATCCAGCTTCTCACTGCCGGATCCCTGAGCACAAGCACTTGTTGTTCATTTCTATAAATGTTAACATATCAGGATGTATTTTGACATGCTACTAAGATAAGTGCTAGAGCTGACAATAATAATGTATAATTTATGTCTCTCATATTACCTTCCCATCACTATGCTTACATTATTACATAAATTAGTTTAATGTATCTGACATTCATCAGATAATTTAAGCATTTGTTCTTTTGTCTCTGTCTCCTGCTCACAGCTTCTAGGCTGGAGATCATGGCACCATGTTGGCACTGATTTGCAGGAATGCTGGTAAAATTATGGAAGACTTTTCTGATATACATAGAGGAGACATGATTTCCCTGTGAGCAGCTGGGTCACAGGGTTGCAGACAACCCTAGAAGATGCACTCACCTCTGAGACAAATTGCAGAAATGGCCACAGATTCTTCTTGTATTTCAACCCCTATGTAATGTGATATTGGAGCTTCTTCCACCCAGAGTTGGAGTCTAGTTCTCCAGCTTTTAAATCTGGGATTGGCTATGTGTCTGGCTTTGGCTAAAGGGTCATTGGCAGACTTGTTCACAGTGACTTGCCCTCTTGCTGCTTTTGGAAATCGGCACTTAACCATGAGGTGAACAAGCCCCCAGTGGGGCATGGAATGGTGAGACCCATGACCTAGTTATCTCCTTTGCTCTAGGGATACTCTTCCATTGCCAGACATGGGATTGAAGCCATTCCCTGCTAGCTGACTGCAGCCATATGCAGAGGCAGCAGAAGAACCACCCAGCAGTTCCCAGCCATTGCAGCTCCACAGAATTCTGAGGTAAATGCATGGGCTGCTATATTAAGTAAGTTCAGAGTGATTTGTTACATGACAGAAAAAGCACAGAATGCTGAGATTGATAGATAGGGGAGTCCTATTTATAGTTAGGGAGAAGAGGATACTTCTTGACTTCCTGCTATACCTCCAGGATGGGCCAAGCATTTACACATATATTATCATCTCCTTTGGTCCTCATACTGGATATAGAGTTTCCTTTGTGCAGTTAACACTATTAATATCCCCATTTTGCAGCAAAGAGGATGAGATTTCCAATGCTTAGTTTACTTGCCCAAGATCACAAAGCTAGTAAATGGTAGAACCAGTGTTCTAACTCAGGTCTATCTGCCTGAATGCCCTAACCCTGGTCATTAACTGGGATATTTTTTAAAGAAGAAAAGTTTGAAGTGATTAATTCTGTTTGCATTTTTGTCCAGGTGAGGGACATCCAGACAACAGTCCAAGTATTTGATATGATCATTCAGTTCAGTTCAGTCACTCAGTCATGTCTGACTCTTTGCGACCCCATGAATCGCAGCACGCCAGGCCTCCCTGTCCATCACCAACTCCCGGAGTTCACTCAGACTCACGTCCATTGAGTCCGTGATGTCATCCAGCCATCTCATCCTTGGTCGTCCCCTTCTCCTCCTGCCCCCAATCCCTCCCAGCATCAGAGTCTTTTCCAGTGAGTCAACTCTTCGCATGAGGTGGCCAAAGTACTGGAGTGTTAGCATCATTCTTTCCAAAGAAATCCCAGGGCTGATCTCCTTCAGAATGGACTGGTTGGATCTCCTTGCAGTCCAAGGGACTCTCAAGAGTCTTCTCCAACACCACAGTTCAAAGCATCAATTCTTCTGCGCTCAGCCTTCTTCACAGTCCAACTCTCACATCCATACATGACCACAGGAAAAACCATTAATACAAGGATATCAGTACAGTGTTTGTCAGTTGCAATATCTGTTAATTAATTTAACCAGCCTTATGAGTCAATACTGATGTCCTTCTAGTTGAGGCAAGTAGATTCAAAAAGGTTAAAAAAAAATTGCCCAAAAGAAGCAGGGGAGCCAGGACTTGAACTCAGAACTCCTGAATCCAAACTGCATGAGTGCTCCCCTGAGCCAGGCCATCCCCCTTTCCAGTCAGTTTTCCTGTGGGGCCTCAAATTGGATGCTCGACGATCTCATCATTGACCAAGATGAAGACAGCAGATCCAGAGATACTCCCTGTGTGCAGGGCCCTACACTAGGCCCTAGCAGTTTTTAGGGATGAGTATGGCTTAGTCCCTACCCTCACAGAACCGAGCTTCTGGCTGGGGAGGCCATACTCCACGGTACCTTACACCCTGATCTAGGGGTGGCATGTCATCACGTGATCTGGTGTGCTGGCATCTTCTTCTCAAGTGATGCTAATGCCTGTCCACTTAAATAAATCAACATGTCCATTTTCACCATCAGTGCCTGTGACACATGGGATGCCCCAGGAACCCCTCCAAAGTGCTTCACTCTGTTTTCATGTTCACAAATGTTAAGAAGCGGTCAAAGATTTAAAACTGAAAAGTCCAGTATTGGCAAAGATCAGGAAAAGTGGACAGAATTGGTAAATTGATAACAATCTTTTTTGGGGGAGGGAAATTTGGATTGGTTAACAAACCCCTTAGAATATTCATACATTTGGCTCTCAAATTCTACAAATTTATTCTAAGGGAATCACCTACAATAAGGATGTACAAAATTTTATTTAAAATGTATTTTATGATGATGACATTTAATTGAAAACAACCTAAATGTCCAACAATCAGTTCAGTTCAGTTCAGTCGCTCAGTTGTGTCCAACTCTTTGCGACCCCATGAATCGCAGCACGCCAGGCCTCCCTGTCCATCACCAACTCCCGGAGTTCACTCAGACTCACGTCCGTTGAGTCGATGATGCCATCCAGCCATCTCATCCTTGGTCGTCCCCTTCTCCTCCTGCCCCCAATCCCTCGCAGCATCAGAGTCTTTTCCACTGAGTTAACTCTTTGCATGAGGTGGCCAAAGTACTGGAGCTTCAGCTTTAGCATCAGTCCTTCCAAAGAAATCCCAGGACTGATCTCCTTCAGAATGGACTGGTTGGATCTCCTTGCAGTCCAAGGGACTCTCAAGAGTCTTCTCCAACACCACAGTTCAAAAGCATCAGTTCTTTGGTGCTCAGCCTTCTTCACAGTCTAACTCTCACATCCATACATGACTACTGGAAAAACCATAGCCATGACTAAATGGACCTTAGTTGGCAAAGTAATGTCTCTGCTTTTGAATATGCTATCTAAGTTGGTCATAACTTTCCTTCCAAGGAGTAAGCATCTTTTAATTTCATGGCTGCAATCACCATCTGCAGTGATTTTGGAGCCCCAATAAATAAAGTCTGACACTGTTTCCACTGTTTCCCCATCTATTTCCCATGAAGTGATGGGACCAGATGCCATGATCTTTGTTTTCTGAATGTTGAGCTTTAAGCCAACTTTTTCACTCTCCTCTTTCACTTTCATCAAGAGGCTCTTTAGTTCCTCTTCACTTTCTGCCATAAGGGTCGTGTCATCTGCATATCTGAGGTTATTGATATTTCTCCTGGCAATCTTGAGTCCAGCTTGTGCTTCTTGCAGTCCAGCATTTCTCATGATGTACTCTGCATATAAGTTAAATAAGCAGGGTGACAATATCCAGCCTTGACGTACTCCTTTTCCTGTTTGGAACCAGTCTGTTGTTCCATGTCCAGTTCTAAAGTAAGCATCTTTTAATTTCATGGCTGCAATCACCATCTGCAGTGATTTTGGAGCCCCAATAAATAAAGTCTGACACTGTTTCCACTGTTTCCCCATCTATTTCCCATGAAGTGATGGGACCAGATGCCATGATCTTTGTTTTCTGAATGTTGAGCTTTAAGCCAACTTTTTCACTCTCCTCTTTCACTTTCATCAAGAGGCTCTTTAGTTCCTCTTCACTTTCTGCCATAAGGGTCGTGTCATCTGCATATCTGAGGTTATTGATATTTCTCCTGGCAATCTTGAGTCCAGCTTGTGCTTCTTGCAGTCCAGCATTTCTCATGATGTACTCTGCATATAAGTTAAATAAGCAGGGTGACAATATCCAGCCTTGACGTACTCCTTTTCCTGTTTGGAACCAGTCTGTTGTTCCATGTCCAGTTCTAACTGTTGCTTCCTGACCTCCATATAGGTTTCTCAAGAGGCAGGTCAGGTGGTCTGGTATTCCCATCTCTTTCAGAATTTTCCACTGTTTATTGTGATCCACAATGTCCAACAATAGATTTTGGTTAAAGAAAATACATCCATACAATGTACTGCTACTCAGTGGATTAAAATGATGCAGTAGATGAATAACAGAAAATCATGAAAAGAAAGAGCAAATTATAGAAACAGTATTGCAGAATGAATTCATGTAACAATGTATGTATAGCAAAATTCTGGAAGGTTATGTACTAAAGTATGAACAAGGCTTGTTTCTGGTGGAGAGATTAGGAAGTTTGGAGTATTTTTTGTTTTCTTCTGGATGTTCATTTGTATTTTCTTTACTGGTAGTATAATGCTTTTGTGTTTAAAAAGTAATAAAAGTCTAATAACAACATTCAGCTGTTTAAATAAAATTTTCATAATATCTGTTTACTAAAATCTGGAGATCTGTGTGATACTCATGCTCAAGTTTTAAATTTAAATGAAAGAAAATGCAGAATTTAAGAAGTGAGGGATGAGAGAAATGGTGTTAAGGTTTGGGTATCAATATCCCATTCTTTCTGCTCCCACCCCAGAGCTGTCTGCCATCTTACTCACAGAGTTCATGTTGTCTTTTATTTTGATTCAAAATAGATCTGACTATTATGCAGTAAAAAGAGAAGAGGCTTCTGCATACAGATATGGACTCAAATCCAACCTCCTTTCTACCTTGAGTGATAGTGGGCAATTCACACAACTTCTCTGAGCATCCATTTCTTTATGTGTAAAGTAGGAATAGACCTAACTTGCAGCAGTGTTGAGAGAATTAGACACACTGTGTGTACAGAGCCAAGCATAGTACCTGACATATGGTAGGTGGTCAATAAATTATTATTATATTGTTGTCGCTTTGGTATTGTTATTGTTGTATAAAGGAACTACAGAGTATGGATACTATGCCCCATTTTTTTTTCTTCTGGTAGGCAGATTTAATCAGCATAGAAATAGATTTTAAGGGAATGCTCCTTGGCTGTTGAAGCTGGGACTTACCTCCTCCTCATCAGTGTCATTTGCAAAAGGCTCCCTCATGTCTCCCAGGGCTCAACTCAAAGCATCCTTACTCCTGGGAAAGAATACATTTCTTTTTACAGGCAGATCAGGCTTATTGTCTTACATGCGTGGGAAAGTGCAGCATTTGCCCCTTATAAGCATGGCTTAGCTAGCGTGGGGCCTGCTGCCCCACACTGCACACCTGTGCTGATGGCAGATAGTGCTGGTCATGATGCCCTTCCCTAAGGAGCCGAGGCACAGTCAGGGAATCTGCTCAATACCAAGTGTCCTGCAGTTTTTACAAACTGATCAGAGGTTGCAAACAAGAGGAAACCCACTTGCCATTTTTGGATGAAAGGAGAGTGGGGGAGGGTGGAGGAGAGGGAAGGTTGAGAGTTCATCTGTTTCAGCCGCCTAGGCCTCCTGGTGAAGGACAAGGAAGCCTGGCATGCTCGACTGAACAACAAAGGCCTCATTTAGTCTTGGCCAGAAGGGGCACTGTGTCGGCTTCCTGGTCTCTCCTGCGCCTGGAATGAGTTGCTGCAGAGGTAGGTGGGCCAGGTGTTTGTCATTCTTGGATTGGACGGTTTGGGGTAGCTCGGAATGTCTACTTTTCTAGGAAACTGAGGCCCAGACAGGAAAGTGACTGGTCCAGATGAGTTTGTGGCAAAGCCAGGTCTGATGGGGGCTTGGCTTTCTGTCTTGGCAGCCTTCCACAAAGCATGACGCCAAGTCTCTGGGTGGCAGGCTCATTCCCTAGGAGGAAATATAGGATCTCGGCAATGGGCAAGGCCGGTCCTTCCTCCCCTGGACTGAGCTTGGCTGTCCCAGGGGCACTATCTCCTCTGCCTGCTAGGCCGTACTACAGCCCTGGGGGCCAGATTGCTTCTCCAGGGCCCCCACCCTGGGGTTCTCTCTGGGTTCTTCCTGAAAGGCTTGGGGAAGTAGGTGATCAGATTCCAAAGACTTTCCCCTGGGGTGGAGTTGGGGGTGGGCGGCATTTCCCAGAGTGGGGCTTTGCCTAGGCAGGGGGCTCAGCTAAGAGCTACAGGCTCACAGCAGGGGCTCCTTAAATATGCAGAGGGAGCAGCTGCCTTTGATCTCTCCAGCGAAGAAGCAGCCACTCCCCGCTGAGCTGGAGTGTGCATGTGCTTGAGGGTGGCATGTGTGTGTGGGTTCACATGTAAATGAGGGCAGACTGGACACCAACATGTGCACGTATGTGTATGCACACAGGCACCGCTACAGGTTCACATGTGTGCACATGCATGCATGTGTGTGTGCCTATCTGTGTATGCGGCGAAGGCAACGGCACCCCACTCCAGTACTCTTGCCTGGAAAATTCCATAGATGGAGGAGCCTGGTGGGCTGCAGTCCCTGGGGTCGCTAAGAGTTGGACACAACTGAGCGACTTCACTTTCACTTTTCACTTTTCATGCATTGGAGAAGGAAATGACAACCCACTCCAGTGTTCTTGCCTGGAGAATCCCAGGGATGGGGGAGCCTGGTGGGGGAGTCTGTGGGGTTGCACAGAGTCAGACACGACTGAAGTGACTTAGCAACTTAGCGGCCTGTATCTAAACTTCGGAGTTACTGAGTGTGCATACATGTGTATGCCTTGAAGTTTGCTGGGCAGAGCATGTGTCTGCACGTTAGTTCATCTGTGATATCTCTATAACACAAATTCCATAGATGGAGGAGCCTGGTGGGCTGCAGTCCCTGGGTCGCTAAGAGTTGGACACAACTGAGCGACTTCACTTTCACTTTTCACTTTTCATGCATTGGAGAAGGAAATGACAACCCACTCCAGTGTTCTTGCCTGGAGAATCCCAGGGATGGGGGAGCCTGGTGGGGGAGTCTGTGGGGTTGCACAGAGTCAGACACGACTGAAGTGACTTAGCAACTTAGCGGCCTGTATCTAAACTTCGGAGTTACTGAGTGTGCATACATGTGTATGCCTTGAAGTTTGCTGGGCAGAGCATGTGTCTGCACGTTAGTTCATCTGTGATATCTCTATAACACAATGAATAGTATTATCCACCCAGCAATTTCCATATGAGGCAACTTATAACAATGTTGGGCTTCCCACGTGGCGCTAGTAGTCAAGAACCCGCCTGCCAATGCAGGAGATGTAAGAGACTTAGGCTTGATTCCAGGGTTGGGAAGATCCCTGGAGGAGGGCATGGCAACCCACTCCACTATTCATGTCTGGAGAATCCCATAGACAGGGGAGCCTGGTGGGTTGTGATCCATAGGGTCACAGAGTAAGACAAGACTGAATTGATTTAGCAGGCAGGCATAATATTACCCCTGAAGTCATCATAGTAGAACTACCCGGTTCTGCCTCCTGGCCCAGTCTAATTGGCTAGGGATGAGTCAATTCTAGTACCCACTCACCACATTATGATGGTCAGGAAATGGTGTGGTAGGCTGGATTACTATTTAAAGCTTCCTTTGTCACCTTTCTCCCATTGATGTTTGGAATGGCTGAACAACTTCCTTTGGCCAATGGAAGTGAGACCCCAGGTGACACAAGCTATGCTTGAGCTGAAGCTCTAAGAGCCCTTGCCTGACTTGCCATTTCTCCTTTTCCTCTGCCGTAAGACTTGTGATATTCAGATAAATGCTGTTCTGTCATCCTGGGGCCCAGAAAGCAGATGCCCTGGAGCAGAGCCTTAGCCAGCCGATGGTAAACATGTAATACAAGAAAGAAGTAAACCTTGTAGGAGTAAAGCATGGAGATTTTGGGGTTTTCATTGTTGTGACCTAGGTATTGCAGCATAACCTATCCTAAATTGACTACAACAAACTGGTGCTGGGATCAATTGTCTCACTCCTTGGGCTTTCAGTTTTGGAACCAGAAAGCGCTTTAGTAATTTCTGTTGACTGTGATTTATGGCTGGAGATCAGGAAATGTGTGGTCATGTTTCCCATGCATGAATAAAGGCCATATTTCTCTCATCTGACTAAACATATGCCTTTTATGCAAAGTCAGCAAAGATAGAGAGCAGAGAAATAGAGATCAAAGTGGGAGATGAAATTGATGAAGTCTGTGGTTCTGAGTTCAGTTATTCTTGAGACCCAGCTGCATCCTTGCTCTGGACCCAGCTTCATTGTCCCATTTCATCTTGATTCTGTAAACAATAAATTCCTCCTCTGAAAGTGTTAGTTGCTTAATCATGTCCAACTCTTTGCAACCCCATGGACTATATATATAGCTCATCAGGCTCCTCTGTCCATGGTATTCTGCAGGCGAGAATACTGGAGTGGGTAGCCATTTCTTCCCCCAGAGGGTCTTCCCAACCCAGGGATCAAACTTGGGTCTCTGGCATTGCAGGCAGATTCTTTACCATCTGAGCCATCCGGGAAGCCCGAAATTCCTCATCTAATTAATGCCAACCTGAATTGAGTTTCTGTCACTTGCACTGACTGTAATGTAATATGTATGATTTTGTGTGATGATACATATATACATTACAATGCTATGTGTTTGAATGCATATTTGTGCATATTCATATTTGTGCTGACACTCATGAAATGTGTGTGCCTATATATCTTCATGTGCCTCTGTGTGTCCTGGTAATCCTATGCAGTTATCAGTTCAGTTCAGTGCAGTTTCTTAGTCATGTCTGACTCTGCAACCCCATGTACTGCAGCACACCAGACTTCCCTGTCCATTACCAACTCCCAGAACTTGCTCAAACTCATCTCCATTGAGTTGGTGGTGGCATCCAACCATCTCACTTGCTGTTGTCTCCTTCTCCTCCTCCTTCAATCTTTCCCAGCATCATGGTCTTTTCTAATGAGTCAGTTCTTTGTATCAGGTGGCCAAAGTATTGGAGCTTCAGCTTCAGCATCAGTCCTTCCAGTGAATACTCAGGACTGATTTCCTTTAGGATTGACTGGTTTGATCTCCTTGCAGTCCAAGGGACTCTTGAGAGTCTTCTCCAATACCATAGTTCAAAAGCATCAATTCTTTGGCACTTAACTTTCTTTATGGTTCAATTCTCACATCCATATATCACTACTGGAAAAACCATAGCTTTGACTTTACAGACCTTTGTTGTCAAAGTAATCTCTCTAATTTTCAATATGCTGTCAAGGTTTGTCATAGCTCTTGTTCCGAGGAGAAAGCGTCTTTTAATTTCATGGCTACAGTCACCATCTGCAGTGATTTTGGAGCCCAAGAAAATTAAGTTTGTCACTGTTTCCATTGTTTCCCCATCTATTTGCCATGAAGTGATGATATTAGATGCCATGATCTTAGTTTTTTGAGTGTTGAGTTTTAAGCCAACTTTTTCACTCTCCTCTTTCACTTTCATCAAGAGGCTTCTCAGTTCCTCTTTGCTTTCTGCTATATGGGGGTGTCATCTGCATATCTGAGGTTACTGATATTTCTCCCTGCCTGTAATCTTGATTCCAGTTTGTGATTCATCCAGCTTGGCATTTTGCATGATGTACTCTGGGCAGTGACCTTGAGGAGCCATCCCAAGTCCGAGGTCAGGGGCAGCAGCTGGGAGGAGCCACCCACTCCCGAGGCCAGGGCCGGCGGCTGGGAGGAGCAACCCGAGGAATGGTGGCTGCGCAAGCATAGGAAGGCCTAGAGGAGCTATCCCACGTTGATGGTCAGGAACGGTGCCGGTAAGGAGATATCCCTCGTCCAAGGTAAGGAGCAGTGGCTGTGCTTTGCTGGAGCAGCCATGAAGAGATACCCACGCCCAAGGTAAGAGAAACCCAAGAAAGATGGTAGGTGTTGCAAGAGGGCATCAGAGGGCAGACACACTGAAACCATACTCACAGAAAACTAGTCAGTCTAATCACACTAGGACCACAGCCTTGTCTAACTCAATGAAACCAAGCCATGCCTGTGGGGCAACAAAAGATAGGCGGNAGGGTGACAATATACAGCCTTGACATACTCCTTTCCCAATTTGGAACCAGTCCATTGTTTCATGTCCAGTTCTAACCGTTGCTTCTTGACTAGCATACAGATTTCTCAGAAGGCATGTAAAGTGGTCTGGTATTCCCAGCTGTTTAAGAATTTTCCATAGTTTGTTGTGATCCACACAGTCAAAGGCTTTAGAGTAGTCAATGGAGCAGAAGTAGATACTTTTCTGGAACTCTCTTGCTTTTTCTGTGATCCAGCGGATGTTGGCAATTTGATCTCTGGTTCCTCTGTCTTTTCTAAATCCAGTTTGTACATCTGGGAGTTCTCGTTCACATACTATTGAAGTCTAGCTTGGAGAATTTTCAGCACTACTTTGCTAGTATGTGCAATGAGTGAAACTGTGCAGTGGTTTGAACATTTTCTGGTATAGCCTTTCTTTGGGATTGGGATGAAAACTGACCGTTTCCAGTTATAGAGTTACAGACGTGTATTTATATGCAGGTGTGTGCAGTTACAGAGGTATATTTATGGTATGTTGGTGAATTTGCCTGACAAATAGTAAGTGTTCAATAAATAATTTCAGAATAACTTATCTGTATTTCAACAGAATGTGTGCATGTTTGTGGCACAAACAGTGACCTGGAAAGAATGACATCAGCTCTGCTGGTACATCGCCGAGCTGCATGGGGACTCTGTGTGATGACTACTCTCATACTTCCATCCCTCCTGAAGTGTTTATGCATTGGCATCTCAGATTGTCCTCTTGGGCTTCTACCTGGCTGGGCTTTATCCTTCCTTGAGCTCTAGACAGGAAGAAAAACAGCCTGGGCTCAGCCTGCCAGTCTCTGGTGGTGCTGGAACAGTCACCAGGCAGGCCCAGGAAAGGCCAAAATTTCAGGAGGCATTTCTGGAAGGATCCTTTAGGTCCAGAGTCAGCATGGCTGATGTCACCCCAGCCATCTTCAGGAGCTCTGGGTCTGGTGTTCATTGTCTTAACAGGGAATTTTAATCAACAGACTTTGTGCATCTGACTTTGGCTGTTTCATGATGAGGTGGTTTGACAGAAACTTGGGACTTGATTTCTGCTATTTGCACTTTATTGTCATGTGTTAGGAAAGTAGTTTGAATTGGTGAGGTGGAAAGATTGAAGAGACAGCAGTGAAGGGCATGGGAGGTGAGATAATAAGATTGCTACCAAGAAAGAAGCATCACACTTGGGGGCTTTCTGGGTGAGAAATCTGGGGCTCCAAGGCTTGAAGGAACTGTAAAGATCAGATGGTCCAATCCCACCTCCAAGCTCAAATCCCCTTTATAAGTAGTCATTGTAACGGCAATGACTGCAATAATACTACTAAGCTAAGCTCTTACCAGCCTCACAGGAAGCTGTTCTAGTCAGTCTCCATAGGTTGCAGGGCATAGAGACCCAGCCAGGATAGCTCATGTTTCCCTCCCCTCTTCTCTTCTCCTCCCTATGTTATGGGGATATAGAGAAAGACCATCCTTCTCCAACCAGAGCATTGGTTTTTAATTGGGGGTGATTTTTCCCCTTTCCCCCCACTGGCTGCTTATGGCAATGTCTGGGAGACATATTTGGTTGTCACGACTTGGGTGGCATCAGGTAGGGAAGGATAAGAGGGGAGAGCAGAACAGTAGTAATACATGGTTTGAAAAGAATATTTTGCTATCAGGATAAAAAATGAAGACTGGTGTTATGTGGTTTAGACTCTCCACACAATAGCATTTGCAGGCTATTTCTATTGCATATTATGGAGAGGATTATGTGTCACTGGGATATTTGGAAGTCATATTCTCAAGTCATAGCCCATAACGGGGATCAGCCCATATGGGACCCTCTGTAGGGCATAGGGGAAGCTTTGGCATAAACACCTTGGCACCAGGCACAACTTTTTCAAGACTGTAACCTGGATATTGTCTGCAGGTTTGTGAATTTTCTAGGATAATGTTGAATTTCGTTTCCTTGGCAAGGGTTGCTGGAAACTTCTTGCCTTGTTTAGTGGTCATGGACCTTGGCCTTGATGGAATGCTTAAAGATGGGTCTGGAAGCAGCCAGTTTTTAGAAGAAAACTAAAGAGTATAGCGAGATGGTCAGATAAAGGGGACCCATCTGGAGTGCCCAAGAGGTGGATGGACCTAGAGAGCCCCTTTCAGAGGATGCTGGTCTAGCGTGAAGGGTCATTAGGAAGGGGATCCTAGGTGCCCTCAGTGAGTTGAATGGGATAATCCAGAATGGAAACTTCCAAATCTATCAGGAGATATTTATTATCTGGAGCTGCAGAGGCAGCTGATCAAAGAGAATGGACTGACACAGGATCAAACTACCTCCCTATCTGTGTCCCCTCTCCTTCTGTTCCCGTTTCTCTCTCTGACTCTGACCTCTTGTCTTTTTCTTCCTTCCTATTGCTTTGATCCTCTTTCTTTGTTGAAAGTGAGTTGAAGCCACATAAAGGATACCAAATTAAAGAACTGAATTTCATGCTGAACTTATTTCTTAGTACACTCAATAAACATCTATCACTTCCTAGTTTCTAGCACAATAACACAAACTAAATGGTCAAGAATTATTTGTTAAATGAATATATAGATAATTAAGTCTTAGTTTAAATGTTATCTCCTTGGAGAAGCCTCTTTCTTAACCAAGTTATGGACAACAGTCTTTTATTTCAAGTCAAGCTCTACACCATTGTTACATTTCATTTCCTTCATAATACACATACCTAATACTACATTAAAATATTTTTGGTTGGTATTTTGTGGTCTGAGTCCCTTACTAGAATAATAGCTCTGGGCAATCAGGAAATTGGTTCACCTGGTCTCCCCAGTGCCTGGGAGAATGTCAGGTACATGGTAAACACTTTCAAATATTCCTAAATAGAGAAGTCTATTGGTTAACTTCTGTTGTCTGGGTCAGGTGGTGTGGGGAGTCCTGGGGATTCAGAGATGAGAGAGACATGGTCTCTGGTTGGAAGACTCTCCAAAGTGGGATAGAAAATTCCTGGTAATTTCTGAAAGTGAAACAATTGAAGTTCCCCTTGTGGTTGATTCGACTGCCATCATGGAGTGAGTCCTAGAGTAAGTAATCAGTCCCAGAGTAAGTCATAAATAACCACTAACTGTTGTTACAAGCAACCCTCAAAGACCAGTGAAATAATCCAATAAAAATTCAATTTTTCTCTCTTCACAATCAGATCAGTGAATATCTTTTTTTTTTTTTTTTTGGCCAAATGTTAACTCAAGAACTTGGAATCTTCCACTTTGTGGTCCTATTTTCAGCATCAATATATGGTCACTGTGAAATGGGAGGGGAGTGAAAGAAAGCAAGTGGGGGATTTTCACAGGTCACTCACACTGGAGATGGCATGATGATACTCCATATTCACTGGTCAGAACCTAGTTGTGTGGGCTCCAGGTAACTGCCAAGCGTGATGAATATTATCCATCTGGGTGCCCAGAGGAAAAGGGAAATGAATCTGGTGACCACACAATTTTTGTTTTTGCCATAGATAGGATGGAAGGGAGAGGTCATGGATTAAGACAGGGAAATAACTTAGGAGAATTCATGAGAACAGGTACCAAGGTCATAGCAGTAGCCATCAGTGCAAGAAGAGAATTTGATAAGCCTATCATGAAACTCAGAAGTTAAAGTCACATAATAATGCAAGGATTTCATAAGTCCTTTAGTAAAATTACCATGAACCTTGCATCAGGGATGTCGCCTGATTTGACTCTTGCTTCACTATTAGAAGTTATTCTGAGGAGGGCATTGTCCCTGCTGCCTTCTGAGTTTTGCTGTGGATTTAAAGAGACAAGTTTCTGTCTTACTGAGGTGATAACTGGAGAATGGACAAAAGATGAGAATTTGGGGCACAAGGATTATCTAACTCTTTTTCTGTGGTACTTCTATTTTTTTTAGAATTTTTAGATTTAATATAAAGTCTTCACCCAAATGAGCGATTGTCAATTATGTGGCTAATTCCGTTCCAGAATCCCTGGGAACATAAAAGGGTAAAGATATGAGTGTGGCTCTCAAATGACCTACATTTTGCTTTAGGGAGCTTCAAGGAGCTTATGCGATGCAGTTGCAGAAACCAAAGGCATCAAACTCTCGAGACACAGGTGCTAAGTTTCGTGTGAATTCCTGGCAGTGAGGTAAGTATAGGCAGCAGTGGATGAAAACATTTTTGAGGGAGGTGGCGCTTGATTTGGGTGTCCTAGAATTTCCTCAAAAGAGGAATATATATATATATACACATATGTAATATATTATATATACGCATATATATGCATACATATACTATATTATATATATATGTACGTATGTATATGTGTATGTATGGTGCTAGTGGTAAAGAATCTGCCTGCCAATGCAGAAGTTTAAGAGTTGCTGGTTCTGTCACTGGGTTGGGAAGATCCCCTGGAGGAGGGCATGGCAACCCACTCTAGTATTCTTGCCTGGAGAATCCCATGGACAGAGAAGCCTGGTGGGCTACTGTCCATAGCATTGTAAAAAGTCAGACATGAGTGAAGTGACTCAGCACGCATGCATGAACACATATATACATTTGTGTGTATATTCCAGGGGCCAACAGTGTAATTTTAGAGTCAGATAAGACTAAGTTTGGAGCTGGATTCTACCTCTTACTAACTACTGCTGCTGCTGCTAAGTTGTTTCAATCGTGTCTGACTCTGTGCAACCCCATAGAGGGCAGCCCACCAGGCTCCCCTGTCCCTGGGATTCTCCAGGCAAGAACACTGGAGTGGGTTGCCATTTCCTTCTCTGTTACTAACTGCAATATCTAGTAAAGGTGGGCAAGTGAGATACCATCAACACAGCAGGGTGTCTGGCACAGGGAAAATGTTCAATAGGGAGTTGTTAGATTGTAAGAGAACAGTAAGTGTGTATTTCCTGAAGCTAGGTTCCTTGGGGTGAATCCCAGCTCGGTGCTTTACTGAGTGATCTTGGCTAAGTCACTTCACCGCTCTGTGACTCAGTGTCTTCATCTGGGAAATGGCTAACATGCTACTGCCTGTCTTGTGGGATTGCAGTGAATAGTAGTAAATCCATCAACATGCATAAAGAGCAGGCAACAGTACAATGTAAGTTGTAGCTTTAATATCACTGTTAGAAACATAATCATTTCACCTCCACATGTGATCACCCCTACACATATGATCACCCCTACACTGAGAAGTAGAGACATTTCCTTTTTTTGAGACCACAGAATAATTCAGATACATGCACTGCATTTTATCGTGTGTGTGTGTGTGTGTGTGTGCATGAGCACACGTATAAGCACCCATATGTGTGTGTGATGAGAAGTGATGGCCCGAACGATGGCACCTTTCTCACATTGTGACATTGACACATGCATTTTCAATTAAATTGAGCTCCCGTTTTGCTCTACTCATTTGGCAGCAACCACAAGTTCACAGAAGAATATGAATAGACTAGGGGAAGGTGCATAAACTGGGGTGGGGGTGGGAAAGTCAGAGAATCAATTTACAGTTTGTTAAGATGAGTTTTAAAGCCTCCTTTTTACGTAAAAAAAATAATACATTGGATCCTTGTCCATCATGTATAGTAACACTTATAGCAATCACTTATTGAATACTCACTGTGTGTTGGGCATGTTGCTAAGTGCTTTAGAAATGAATTATCTCATTTAATCTTCATAATACCCTAGTGGGTTTTCAATGGTCGGTGTCATTAAAAGGGTTTAAGAGATTAGCTGGCCTGAGGTCACATGACCAGTATATGATAGAGCCCAGATTAAAACACAAGCTTTTCTGACTCCAAAAGGTCATGGTCTTAACTAGGGCTGATGTCCATCCAGGACACACCCAGATGGCATAGGAAATTTGTAACCATCGTCCTTTCTGATGCCTTGGCCCCTGCTGTACTGGCTGGCAAATATTTCTGTCACTGCTCTTCTCAACCTGGAGGCAATATTACATTGTTATAATTGAATGCGGGAGGGGGGAAAAAAAAGACAGTTGTGGAATATCTTCTTAGAATCTATGACAAATTGATTTCAATTGAAAAAGAAACAAAGCTAAACTTAAAATGCACAGGATCTCTGGATCGAAATGGTTGAGAACTGTATCTGCAATACCTAACCAGGCTGGTGGGAGGAAAGGGCACTTTGGAGGGAGTCAGGGAGCTGGCTTGTTCAAAACACTCCTCCTAACCCCAGGAGAAAGATGCTTTTCAAAACAAAATGAGAAATGCAATAAATAGTGAATAAATAAGTAAATGAAAAATCACCCACGATTCTCAAATTCTTATCTCCTAGAGAAAACCTCTGACAACTATGGTTACCATTTTGGTGCTCTGTGTGTGTGTGTGTAATTTTAGAAATATATTTATATATTACTCCAGCTGTAGGCTGAGGGGGTCAATCTGAGAGGCCTTTTCCCTCGGAAAGAATTCTAACAATAATTCAATAACTCTTCTCAGGGTGTCCAATGGGAGAAGCTGGGGATGTGCATTTTTGTCTGTCTGGTTGGACTCTCATTTATCCCTAGTGAAAAATTGTCTGAGGGGAACATTTCTTAGTGTGTAAAACTGAAAAGCAGAGCTCAGTACAGTATGTAATCCTAACAATGCCATATGAAAATGCAGTAAAAATAGAGTCAATTATACACTGTCAAAGCTTTTCTCTAAACAGCTGCCTAAAAGAATATGACAATTTTTCCTACAATGTAGTAAAAAAAAAAAAATCTCTCACAATGCCAACTACACAGGGCCGAATTCATTAACACTTTATTACCTTAAACTCCATTGTAAGAGAAAACTAATATGAGGCAAATTGTCACTTTTTTTCTTTTCCCGGTTTTGTTACTGTGACACTTTAAGATTTGGGCGCCTGCTAGTGTGTTGTGATCTACATTTAATGATCTTAACAGGGACTTAGTAAGACATTGTTCGTTTCTCTTGCGCTATCCCTGAGCGGAGTGTTACATGAACAGTGAGACCCAATTATATCATAGTGTAATTTACAAAGGAGGAAAAAAAAGTTCTTTTCATGGCGTGTTCCCCAAGGAGACTAGGAGTATTGTAGCAGTTTCTTGGCTCTGCTTTGCAACAATATAATTAGCTATAATCTGAGCATTTGCATATAGTACATTGAGCAGGAATAACTCTCTACTTGCTGGGTTAGGCTGTAAAATGATCTTTTTTATAAGATAGCCACTCTGATACACCGAATTTTACTTAGCACATTTGCATCTATGTTGTGGCTGATCATCACAAATGGAAATGTCACTCTCAATATGGAAGAAAAATGAGAAAAATGCATTATAATGAAAGCAAGTTTTTAACCAACAGATTTTTAATCAGGCCTACTGTGGACTCAGAACTGGGGCAGGGCCCTTATGCCTTTGAGATAAAAATCTGGACTTTATTTCAGTCCAGACTTGGTCTAACTTTGCAGTTAGCCTTACATTTTATACACCTTAAAATGTATACCTGAGAACACCAAGTCCTTCAGGATCATGGTATCTGAAGCCTCTAATCAAAACACAGGTCTTTTCTTATTTCCTGAAACAAAAATAAACCAATAAGGAAACACTAGTTCGAGGGGTTGAGAAACAGGAGAGTTTTTTAGTTAGTTATCTCTTTCTTGTAAACTGTCTACTTTCTCTCTCTTCCCTCCCCATCTCTCTCTCATCCTTATTACCACCAAGCATGTGTTAATCACTCAGTCATATCCAACTCTTTGCGATCCCATGGGCTGCAGCCCTCCAGGCCCCTCTGTCCATGGCATTCTCCAGGCAAGAGCACTGCAGTGGGCAGCCATCCCCTTCTCCAGGGGACCTTCCCAACCTGGGACCAAGCCTGGGTCTCCTGCGTTGCAGGCAGATTCTTTATCGTCTGAGCCTCCAGGGAAGCCCCATCACCAGCACACCTGGTGACTAATCAAGGCCCATAAACTGCCACCCTGGTTGATTTTGTCAGCTGATTTCACCTTACAGATGGTGGGTGTATGACTCCAAAATTTAAGGCAAAAGTCTTAGAGTCAAAATTATCCTTGTAAACCCCGTAGAATCATACTCAAAAACTGGAGAAACTCCATTATGAGAGGCCAATGGAAACTGAACAAATTGAAAGGATAGTAGATTCAAAGCAATTTCTCATTTCGGGCTCTCTCTAGGACACACCCTAATTTTTAGTGGAATAGCCTTGTGTTGAAGTCTATCTTGCTCAGTATCCCTACCTTTCCATCTCTCTTCCTCCCTATTCCATCTAAACAGAAGGATTTAATTGGCAGTAAGCATGACTTTGGGCTTCCCAGGTGGCATTAGTGCTACAGAACCTGCCTGCCAAGGCAGGAGACCTAAGAGACGCAGCTTCGATCCCTGGGGTGGGACGATCCCCTGGAGGAGGGCATAGCAACACACTCCAGTAGTCTTGCCTGGAGAATCCCCTGGACAGAGGAGCCTGATGGGCTACAGTCCATGGGGTTGAAAAGGGTTGCACACTACTAAAGTGACTTCGGTACACTTAGCTACATACACACAAGCAGGACCCTCATTCACTCCCACTAAATGTAAGTTCCACTGGATTGCTGGTAAACCTTTGTTTCAGCAGTAGCACTGTGCTTGACATGTAGCAGGCAATTGGTCAGCATCTATGCAAAAATGATTGAAAAGATTTGCTAATCTTTTAACCTCAGCCACAGAAAATATACTAGAAAGACTATGGTAGACATTAAGCCCCAGTGGTCATGTTCAATGTCCTCATATTACTACTCTGATAATTCAGAAGATGGTAGAGATGATCTGCTGATGTGTTGTCTCCAAAGTCAGATTTATTTCCCATTGCAGATTTGGAGATGTGAGATTCCATATGTTTGGAATAGATTGGACTCTGTTTTGGCCAATAAATATATATTGATTGGACATTTAGGATTTTGGGATTCCATTCAGAGGTGGGTGTTATGGATTGAATCGTGTCCCCTCTAAAATTCAAATGAATGAATTTCAATATACGTTATACCTTTGAATGAAACCTTATTTGGAGATAGAGCCTTAATAGAGGTAATCAAGTTAAAATAAGATCATTAGGGTGGGCTCTACTCCAATATGATTGATGTCCTTATGAAAAGGAAGAGTTTGGACCAGAGACACTTCTAGAGGGTCAGTTCAGTTCAGTCGCTCAGTTGTGTCCAACTCTTTGCGACCCCATGGACTGCAGTACACCAGGCTTCCCTGTCCATCACCAATTCCAGGAGCCTACTCAAACTCATGTCCATTGAGTCAGTGATGCCATCCAACCATCTCATCCTCTGTTGTCCCCTTCTCTCCTTTCAATCAATGATGTGAAAAGACACCGATAGAAGGTGCTCTTTTTAAGCTAAGGAGAGAGAACTGGGACAGATTCTTCCCCCACAGCCCTCAGAAAGTACCAACACTGCCAGCACCCAGACTTTGGACCTGAAGCCTCCAGGCCTGTGACATTTCTGTGGTTTAAGCCAGCTTATCTAAATTTTGTTATGGCAGCCCTGGCAAAGTAATATAGTAGGTAAACTGAGACCCAAACCTGAATCAGTACCCAGACCACTAGCAGCTAGGCAAGAGGTCAATGCTTTTGGGCAGGCTTGTTTAGATATGAAGAATCTCAGCACTGGAGACTGTTTTCAAGAGGTTTTTCAGTCTTCTTCATATGTGATCCCTTCTTCACCAAAGAGCTGAGCTCTTTCTCTTGTGATTCTATTTTTTGCTCAACCAACATATTTGTGTACAACATCAGTGAATTGTTCCTACTACCAAGAATTAGAAAATATTAGATTTATTTTCCCTATTTTTTTCTTTCCCTATTTTATTTATTTATTGTGAAAGTTTTGAAAGCAAGAGGGGAAGGGAGCAAAGAATATTGGAAATGGGAAGCAGTGCAGAGAAATGCAAGATATAACTTTTAATGATTTATGCGCTAGCTTTTTAATTTTGTAACTTTTTATAATTTTAACTTATACAAAAGTTTCATTAATAGTGAAAGAGCTGCCATACACCTTACACCCAGCTTCACTAGTTGTCAACATTTGCCACAATCCTTTATAGTTGATATATACTATGTATATAATTATAATTATGTAAAATATAAATATATATATATATCAGAGAGGGGACTGACAACCCACTCCAGCATTCTTGCCTAGAGAATCCCACGGACAGAGGAGTCTGGCGGTCTGCAGTCCATGGGATAACAAAGAGTCAGACACGATTGACTTTCACTATGTGTATACACACACACACACACACACACACACACACATATATATATATATACTCTTTTTTCCTAAGTATTTCACTGTGCTTTTCCCAAGATTAGGCTATTTCCTTATGTAACTGCAGTTAACTACCAAAATCAAATTTAAGACTGATATTAATCTACAGACATTATTAAAATTTCACCAATTATCTTAATAATATCCTTTATAGCACTTTATTTTATTTTCTGGCTCAGAATCCAATTTGAGATCACACATTGTATTTAATTTTTGTGATTTTTTAGTCTCTTTCTCTGTGGAAAATTTCCCTAGTCTGAAATATGTACATATTTTTAAGAGTGTAAGTCATCTGCTTTGTACCATGTCCCTCACTCTGGGTTTGTCTGGTGTTTTCTCATGATTAAAGTGCACATCTCTGGCAGGAAGCCACTGATGTTCTGGTATGTTCTTAGTACGTCATCCACGATGCTGGTTTTTCTCAGTGACTTCCTTTGCCCCAAAACACTGTACTGTGTTGATAAAAAAAAAACAAAAACAGCAGGGTAATGAGTATAACTAAGGATAACTTTAGGGAGGAAAATTCATTTTTTCATCTATTCATTCATCACATACAGGAATTTTATAATCTCCAAAGCACCTTATTTGTACTTTTTTGGGGGATAAATGTAATAGTTCTTGCTTTGTTTCAAAAGATTTCAAAATTTGTTGAAGTTGTGGAATGCCTGAATCAGGGCCCTCTTTACATATCTTTGGAATAACCTCTTTCTAAATGCACATACCAAAAAACAAACTATAAAGCCACCCCATATCCTCACATTGAATAAGAAGCAAAACAATTCAATTTGTCTCTAAGTTTTCCTGTTAATATCTTATTTCTTGCCCATTCATTTTGTTTCCTGGGAGCCTGGTCTAGAAGTTCAGAGGTAGACTGAAGTTTAAAAAAATTGTGGGGAAAAAATTGTAGCTACAAAAATGATTCTCATTAATACAATGTATTCTACAAATTGGAAAAGTACTGACAGTGTTCGATTTCAACTGTAGAATCCAGGTTCAAATGATGGGACACAAATTCCTGCAAAGAGCAAAGGTAAGAACTATGGTTTTCTACCAGCATATTTCCCGAAAGGTTGAAGGTGAAGGGATCACTAGTGTGTGGGAATGCTGGTTGCCCAATCCCATGGGGATTATTTGGAGGGGCCTGGGGAGCTGGAACCCCTGGGCTGATTGCCTCAGACCACTAGCAGCCTTGTGAATTTCTACCAGTTTCCCTTTAAAATTATTATCATTTTTCTGTGCCTACCGTGAAGTAAAAAGACCGGGAAATACTAGTCACCTGTTTTGTTTTATCCTTGCAAGGCAGGACCTGGGTCTTATTCCTCTTCTGCAATGGATAACTCAGGAGCAAGCACACAGCAGTTGCTCCAAATGTATTTGTTGCATCAAAATCGCTGAAGGTTTGTTTCTTGCAGACACTGTGAGAAGAGCTGTGATGCTTAAGCAATGAGATCTTGTTTGAGGGGCCACTTTGCCAACAGCTGTTGACTCAAGAGGACAGAGTCTTTTAAAGCACAGCTAAAGGACACCTTGAATCTAAAATAGAGCAAATGACAAAGTGGTGAAAGGAGAGACACATAACACATTTCTGGAGAAAGACAGTGAACCCAATCCCTGACAGGACTAGCAGGTTAATTAAAGGATCTATCCTGATGATGCTGGCACATCTTCAATTCAGACTGACATTAACTCAAGGCACAGGCCCCAATCTATCTTTTCCAACAGCTGCTGTGGAGCCGAAATGCTTACCAGACAAGTTGATTCTTAAGGACCTTCTCAATGTGTGCAATGTAACTGTACCCAGGTAGAAGCCCACGCTAGGAGAGCTCATGGATTGGCAGGAACAGGTTTGTCTGATTAACACCTGACTACCTAGTAATAGTCAGGGGTAAAATGGGCACCAAAGAAAAGTTTAGATACAGCGAACAAATTGACACTCTCAGCATCTATGATGTGCCTGGCACAGTGCTAGGCATGTCCCACGACTGATTTCCCTTGATCTGGTGGCTAAGAGTGGCCCCTATGTGGTTAGTCAGACTTGAGTTCAAATCCCAGCTCTGCCGTATTCTGGCGGGATGCCCCTGAGAGGGCATTTTTCTGTAAGCCTTGGTTTCCTTGTGTGTAAAAGCAAGGACAATAGAACCTTTGTATCAGTTTCCTAGGGCTGCCCTAATAAGCTGTAAAAACTTGCTGGCTCAAACAGCAGGAATGTGTTCCCTCACAGTTCTGGAAGCCAGAAATCCAAAATTAAGGTGTCAGCAAGTTTGGGCTCCCTCTAAAGTCTCCAGGAGAGAATCCTTCCTTGCCTTCTCCAGCTTCTGGAGAAGCTGGGACTCCAGGTGTCCCTTGGCTTATGGATACATCACTACATCTGTCTCCATATGATCTTTTCTTCTGTGATTTCGTCTATCCCCTATAAGGACGTTCTTCAGTGAATTTAGTGTGTACCTGGGTAATCCATGATGTTCTCCTCTTGAGATCATTAACTCAGTTACATCGACAAAGACCCATTTTTCCAAATGAGGTCACAGGTTGTGGGGGTTATGATGTGGACACATCTTTTGGGGGCCACCATCAGTCTACTGTAGTCTTCCTCCTGGATTTATTTCCTTTGGTGTGAGGGTCATATATATGAATCGTGCCAGTGCAGGAGATGCAAGAGATGCGGATTCGATCCCTAGGTCAGGAAGATCCCCTGGAGTAGAAAATGGCAACCCACTCTAGTATTCTTGTCTGAAAAATTCCATGGACGGAGAGGCCTGGCAGGCTGTAGTCCATGGGGTCACAGAAAGTCGGACATGGCTGAGCACATTTATCTTAGCACAGTTCCTGGCACAAAGTAAGCACTCAGGGAACATAACTATACAGACCTGTGTCACACACAGTGCTATGAAGTCTGAGAAGCAGTCCTTACTAACCACTTTTTATCCACTGAAGGTGGTTCGGAGAGATTTATTACCTTTCTCAAGGTCACCAAACTGGATTTCAAACTAACTATCCAGTGTTTAGTAACCACAAAATCTGTGTCTTGACCCTTCACCGTGTAGGACACATTGCACCTCCCAATGCAGACTGACAAAGATTTGGGTACAAGTAGATTATTTAGAAGTGATTCCAGGAAGAAGTGAGGTAGTGGGGGAGCACAAGAAAAGGAGAGAAGCTAAGGGAAGGTGTTTGGGGGGTTGGATATTGCTGTTGGCCCCTGAGAGGTTAGCTTCTATGAGAATTGTCCATCAGGATGCAAGTGACCACCAGGGTGGGCTGTATATGAGAGGGGCACCAAGAATATCTCCTCTTTCAGCAACTCTATGATGACAGATTTCTTAGAGGTTCAGGGTGAGAGACCGTATTGAAAGGAAGGGAGACAAAGAGCAATACTAATCCCCCCAAAACTAACTTTTGATAATTTTGCTTGGGCCAGTCCTGGAGCTTTGATGGGATCCCAGATTCTCCGTGCTGGAGAGGACCTTACAAGGCTATGGTTTGACCTCACTCCCATTGCTATGGTCGCCTATGCTGTGCTGTGCTAAGTCGCTTCAGTCACGTGTCTGACCCTTTGCGACCTATGGACTGTAGCCCACCAGGCTCCTCTGTCCATGAGGATTATCCACGCAAGAATACAGGAGAAGACTGCTGTGCCCTCCTCTAGGTGATCTTCCCAACCCAGGAATCGAGCCTGTATCTCTGGCATCTCCTATATTGCAGGCAGGTTCTGTACCCACTGAGCCACCTGGGAAGCCCATGGTCCCCTACGCAAGACCATATATTCTTAGATTTGTCCTAGACAGTCATCTATAGTCACTTCTTACATACTTGCAGGACCAGAGGGCTCGGCACTTCCTGAGGCAGTCTAATCCATTGCTGTACCGCTTTCGTCATGAACAAGGTCCTTAAGTTGAACCAACATTTGACTCCTTGGATCTTCCCCCAGTGGAACTGGGTTCTTTCCCCTGACCTTCCTTTCTATCTGAGAGATCTGCTTTCGTGTGTGCCGTTTTTGTCTCTACCATCCTGCCCTGTACCCACCCTAGAGCTCTGGTTCTTTGGAGAATCTGTGTTCCGTTCCCGCAGGGCTCTTACTTATAATAGCCTAGAAAGTAACTTAAGTGGTCTTGGAATAAAATAAAACTCACCCTCAGGGACAATTGGAGCATATGGTTTAGTAAGAAGAATGTCCATTCAACAAATGCTGAATAAGCATTTACTTTGTGTCAGATCCTCAGATCCATAGCTAAGCCTCTTTTGGGAGCAATGGGCATAAAACGACCAACTACCATGCCCATGGATAACGTTTCAAAAGGTCATTTTAGGGGGCAGAATGAGGTGCACCATGCTTACCGAAGCCTGAAGGACTACATGCTCTGAGCATAGCCATTTTGTTAAGGGAATTAGAGAGGACTTCATGGAGGTAGCATTTGAATTGGGCTTTGAAGGTTGGTTAGGGTGTTAAGTCTGGAATTAGCAGGAAAGGATTCTGAGAATATGGGAATGACACAAGAAGATCCTGGAGATGAGGCCATGTATGTTTCTTCATTCAGGGAGTGGAGAACTCTGGTATTTCTAGAGTTTAGGGTATGATTGTGTATTATGTATTTACATGGCTAATAGCACATGAGGCTGGTAGGGGAGGTGACAGATCCATTTAGAATATTGTAAGCCAACTGGTCTTGACTTATCCATTAGAAGGCCAGTTCCCAACCTTTCGGCACCACAGACTGGGGTCATGGAAGAAAATTTTTTCACAGACTGGAGAGGGGAGGTGGTTCGGGGATGATTCAAATGCATTACATTTATTGTGCACTTTATTTCTACTATTTTTATGTCAGCTCCACCTCATATCACCAGGCATTAGATCCCAGAGGTTGGGGACTCCTGCATTATTAGATGATAGGGAATGTTTCAAATGCTTTTGCACACAGAAGAGAAAGCCTTTTATTTTTAAAAGGGTCATTCTAATACCCCTGTGGAGGATAGGCCAGATTGTGGGGAAATTGGAAACCAGGAGACTAGGTAAGAGGTTAGTGCAGAAATTCCATACAGAATTTACCCATTCATGCTTCTCTCCATCCATCCTTTCATCCATGCAGTTTTAAACATCTGCATGCTTATCATTGTGCTAAGCAGTAAGGCTTTGGAGGAAGGAAAGGGATTTCTGTTTTCCAGGGGCTTATGATCTAATAGGGTTAAATGGGAGAAGTAAAAAGAAGAGGAATGATAAAAAGAACTTTCAGAATAGAAATGGACTCTTATCAGTGTCTAACTGTGGGTGATGGAAAAGAAGAGAGAGAGTAGGGAAAAGTCTTTACAATGGACAGGGGGTGCCTGAATTCTAGGCTTGACCATGCTAGTCATTGGCTGTGTGACTTGGGACATGTCCTAACCTTACCTCTCTGACTGTATCCACAACATTTGGATCAGATGATTTCTTCCAGGGCTTGACATTTGAGGAGTCTATTATTCTATTACTTTGTCTATTAATTTGTAAGGGAGCAAAGGCTAAGCACGGGTAGGCCAGGGGTATTTGGAGCGTAGGAAGTGACTCTGGGGCAGTGTGAATCTATGAGGAAATAGATGGAGAGACAGATGCTTAGGAAGGTCACAGGGGCCCTGACTGTCAGAGCAACAGCCACAATTGTCAGTAAGGCTTTGGTTCCCTCACTTCATCTTCCAAGCCCTTGAGGTGCTCCCCAGTTCTGGCTCTGATCTCTCTGGTGTGCTCTCCAAAATCTCTGGTGTGGTACAAAGGACATCTGCTCTGAAGTCAGATAACCACAGCTCTTTTCCCTTCCTTTCTGAGAGGATACGGGCCCTGGAAGGGCTTGAGGCAGTTCCAGACTGACCAATCCCAGATGAGCAGGGTGTGGACCGTGGGACTCTTGGGCAAGGACACTGACCTTCCTTCTGCTCTGTAGACTGGCTGCCTCGCCTACACCCCCCGCACCTCCAGGTCGCAGCTTTTTACTCTTCTTCCCTTGACTTCTCCTTAGGGCTTTTGTCCTAGTTTGCAGAGAAGATCCACTAAATTTGAGAGTCAGGGACCTAGGAGGACGAGAGCTGTCATTGACTTCAGTGGACAGAGAGACCTCCTTAAGGGCAAAGGCCACGTGTAAGTGCTTGCTGAATTCTAAGCCCCAACACAGTTCCTGATCCATAGTAGGTGTGCAATCAATGCTCCTGAGGGAAAGAATGACTGAATGAATGTCTGGAACCAGACATTGTACACATTGACAAAACTCATGTCCAGGATGGCCAAGTGGCTGCTGAGTTAGAACTCGTGTTTGTCTTAGACCTACTCCTTCTTGGTTGTAGCTCTTTGAAATGAAGACAGTAATACAAGCGCTGCAGAGACAGCTGTTGTGAGGATTAAAAAGATAACACATCAAAAGCTTCTAGAATGACGCTGAACACAGAGTTCATGAACAATAATTTTAAGTTCTCGTGCAAGCCTGCTCAGAGTGCTAATGACAATACCCTGATCTTTGGAAAAGAAGATCCATATTAGGGGCATCATGAAAGGAAATTCTTGTTTGAAAGGTTTTAAAGATTAAAGAAAGTCTCATCCGTCTAAGGCAGCTCTGGATATAGCCCTGTTGGAGGGAGAGGGGTGAACATAATGACCCTGGACCTTTTCCAATGCTTCTGCTTCTTGGAACCAAGGGTGCATTTCTCATTGTGACCATTAGGTGGCACCAGCCCATCAGGTTAAGTAACTCGCGGAGGCTGGTGGGGCCGCCCCGCTTCCCAGTAGGGGAGTTGGAAGGCTTTCGGGTGGGGAGAGCGCAGGAGTCGGGTGGGGGAAGGAGCCGCTTAGAGAGTCCAGGTGTTTGTGCCTCTGCGCGCCTGTGTGTGAGCCTTTGTGCACGACTGGGGAGGGGTTGGCCTGTATAAGCATTATGAGGGTTTACATGCATGTGTGTGAGTGTGTGTGTGCGCGCGCCTGTGTGGGAGAGAGCTAACGACTTGGGAGAAAGGGGGCTTTTGTTTCACTTCTGCTTGTGTGCAAGGAAATCATCTGACCTAAATGAAATCGCTGTGCCCCAAGGATATTAGTATAAGGCTGTGGATGAAGTCAGGCTTGGGGATGTGGAATTTTCAAGATGTTAGAGCCATTAAAATTTGTTTCATTGACCCTCTCATTTTTCAGATGGGAAAAACTGAGGCCAGAAGGGGCTGTCACTGGGCTGGGGTATGCCACAGTCCTTGGTGGGCTGGGCCAGAGCTCTGGCTCCCTGACGCTCTCTGCTAAGGTCTTCATGGTCTAGATTACAGCTATCTCAGTTATGAGTCTGGGCCGTCCAAACACGCTGGATGACCTCTAGGAGGAAAATCCTGCAAGGGGCCCATGGCCCCCCTCGCTCACTCTAACTCATATTCCAGTGTGTGCGTGCTAAGTCGATTCAGTCGTGTCTCACTCTTTGCAACCCCATGGACTGTAGCCCGCCAGGCTCCTCTGTCCTTGGGATTCTCCAGGCAAGAACACTCGAGTGGGCTGCCATTGCCGCCTCCGGGGATCTTCCCGACCCACGTGAGCATCCCGTCCTCATTGGCCTGTGCTTCACCCCTCGAGTCTAGTACCCGAGCCAACCCAGTCAGCCCCTGCCAGACCCTGGGCAGAGCCTTGAGGGCAGCTGGCTTTGCTCAAGGTCCCAGGGTGGGCAGGTGATGGGACTAGAGTTTAAATTTCTAGTCTTATCTCTTGTGTCCTTTTCCTGCCGTCTTTGTCTCTGTCTCGCTCTTACTGTCAGGGCTCCATTCTATCCCCTCAGTAGCCCGAGTCAACACTCTGGGTTGCTGCTGCTGCTAAGTCACTTCAGCCGTGTCCGACTCTGTGAGACCCCATAGACAGCAGCCCACCAGGCTCCCCTGTTCCTGGGATTCTCCAGGCAAGAGTACTGGAGTGGGGTGCCATTGGGGGTACCAGACAATTCTGACTCTGCAGTAGCCCCTCACTGTATCTCTGTCCCTTTTAATAGGACCTGGAATCATACCCAAGGTGTGATAATAGTAATAAAGATTTGTGCATGAAATTGGCTTGAAGTTGGTAAAAATGATGACGGAAACTTTCATTTATTTTTTGAATATTTACTTTGCTCTGGGCACTGTTGTTGGGTTCTTTGGCTCCAGAGACAGATTGCCTGGGCTTGAATTTTGGCTTCACTGCTAATCAGCTCTGTGACTTTGAGCCAACCTTCTAACTTCTCAGTTTCTACCTTTTAAATTGGAGATGTCACCAGGGCCTACCACAAAGGGTTGTTGAGAGGTTTAAATGAACTGACACATAGACAATACCTGAAACTAATGAGTTTCAGTAGATGGTGTTATGTTTTAATTCTCAAAATAGACCTGCCAAAACTGTGAGGTATGGTGATCTCATTTTATGAATGTGGAAAATGAGACCTATGAAGGTAATATGTATGGTTCAAGGTAACACAGCTAGTAGGTGTGGAGATGATAACAGAACCCAAGGGAAGAAATTCAGACCTCATGCCAGTCCTCAAAAATCCTTTATCATACAGACAAGAATGGCCTTCTTTCTGAAAAAATTTCAGTAAAAGCAGAATCAAATATTGCATATGTTTATATATTTATATATAAATATGAAAAAATAAGAGAGAAATGAAAAAGGGATTAAAAAAAATGACCTTCTCCTAGACCTAAGATTTTCAACAAGCTATAAGTCTGTCTTGAATTCTAATAGGTGGCAGTAGCATGCTTTAAGAAAGGGCCATATCCCAGAAGCCCTTCCTGGTCATCCAGGAGTCCTGTTCTTATAGAGGACTTCCTTCCCAACCCACCCATCCCATGTCATTCAAATGCATCCCACAGGGTGGGTCTGGACTGAGTAGTATGATGGTTACCCCAGAGACTCCCAACACACTTTATAATCACTGACCCTTTACGGTCTCTGTGCAAATGCATAATCGGCTTTATATAAAACATAGTTATGAGCTCTCATTATGGCGGGAGGGAGTAGTTAACATAGAAATTACCCAATTGCAGATGTGTAATGTCAGGCCACTAATGAACAAGCCTGGCAGTCTAGCAGGTCCCACCTGATCCAAGAGAGGCCCCTGGGCAGCTTCACCCCAGCCAATGTGGAGGTTTTAAGTTGAAGTGATGTTTGCTGGACTGCAGCTTCCTTGTAGCTTCTTTGCAGACTCCCAAGTGGAGGCTCTCTTCATTTCAGCCAATGAGCACCCAGCCCATCTAGATCCATCTGCTCATCTAGCCAATATCTTTGAGCACCTACTCTCCATAGCACCGGGGAAACTTTGTAAACAGTACCAACTCTTTATTCTGTTTTCATGGATCTTGCAGTTGACACTTTTGGGTTTTACATTAATTTACAAGTGACACTTTCATGCATTGGAGAAGGAAATGACAACCCACTCCAGTGTTCTTGCCTGGAGAATCCCAGGAACGGGGGAGCCTGGTGGGCTGCTGTCTAACGGGGTCACATGGAGTTGGACACGACTGAAGTGACTTAGCAGCAGCAGCACAAGTGACATTAATAAGCTAAACTGCTCCCTTTTGTCATCTAGAGACCCATCTGATCCCCACTTGTGCAGAGCCAGTTGGGCAGATGGGGTGCTGGCTGAAGTGGTGAGCAGCAACATTCAAGTATTGGCAAGTCAGGGGTGGAGGTGAAACGAACTAGGCAATTTGAATTGCTGGCAGTAGCTTTGGGATCGGAAACAAGAGCCAAATCAGCAGACCAGACATCTAGTAGACAGTGAACTGAGTCTCCAAGATTCTATTTTTGTTTCCTACAGTTCATTCTTTACTTGGCAGCCAGAGTGATCTTTTAAATACTTAAACCATATTGCATTTCTGTCTTTCTTAAAAGCTCTCCAATAGTTCCTCATCATGCTAGAAATAAAACCCAAACTTCTTTTCTGCTTTTCAGGCTTTGTATCTTACTATTCTTCTCCATGCTCATCCGGCCCACCTGCGCTGGTCTGATTTCTGCCCCCAGGACACTGGCAAGCCTAGTTCAGCCTCAGGGACTTTGCACTCCTGTTCTCCCAGATTCCCTGAAATTTGGCCACTTACTATTCAAGTCTCTGTTTAAATGTCACCCCTGAGAATCCTTCCCTAACTATCCTGTCAAAATCAGTTTTTCCCTGTGCCTCACTCACTTCAGGATGTCACCCTGCTTTATTTTCTGTATAGAAATTATCATGAGTTGAAGTTATATCGTTTGTTTATTGTTCATATTCTCTCATTAGACTATAAACTCCATAAAAGAAAAGGACTCATCTGCTTGTTCATTATGTATTCTTCACGATTAGAAAACTTCTTGACATCTAGTAGGACCCCAGTTACATCTGCTGAATGGATAAATGAGTGAATGAATGAATATAAAGTAAACAGCAAGTACGGGAGTGAGATGAGAGAACTCAATGTAATTTCTCAGAGCCTCCCTGGCCTCTGGCTCATTTTGATTGCTTATCAGCTGCATAAGGGTCTGCTTATCTAAATGTCCTAGTGGGAATCTGAAGATCTGAAGACTTGGGGAATCTGCCCAGTCACTAGAGTTCACTTAGAAACAGGCTTAAATGGCCACCAAAATATTATTTGCATCATTTCTGGGTATCAATAACTTCTGAGTTGTGATGATGGGAGTCTTGATCTTTTCATCTTAGAGTTGGTTATGGAAAGACATTGCCCTACTCTGACACCTGAGATGTTTTCTGGACCTGAGCTTCATGGACTGGAGAGGCCTGCATCCCAGTAGGAATGCCATCTGAAATGTACTAGAGGTCCACTCTCATGACAGCAATAGGAAATGCAGATAAAGTTTGCCATCACTCATTTTGAATTCTTAAAAACCAGCATTCTCTCAATATCCAGGTATTAAAATTCACCCATGATCTCAATGTCTCAAGAGACCAAATGAATTTTTTTTTGGTCTGTCCTTTCTTCTAGGCTTTGTCCACATAGATAAAATCCAATTATTTTCAAAATGTTCATGTGAAAGCCATCACTTAGTTGTTTAGGAAAACCTTACGAAAAGCTTAGTATATGTCAGTCCCAGGTAAGTCATTGAGGTGGAAAAAAAAAATGAGACTCGTCTATGTTCTCCAAACATCTGCAAATCAGAAAGGTGTCAGAAATGACCCCTAGACAGAATAGTATAATATCTGGAACCAGATTGAGTGGGTTCAAACCCTGGTTGGGTATCTCTGGGAAAGTTACTTAACAGTTTTATATCTTCTTAGCCTTATCTGTAAATGAGAATGATCAAAATAATATTTCATAGGGCTGTTGAAAAGATTAAATAATTAATGTTTGGAAAGTGCCAGAACAATGCCTGCGACATGGTAAATGTTAAAGTGAAAGTGTTCATCACTCAGTTGTGCTTGACTCTCTGCGACACCATGGACTGTAGCCCACCAGGCTCCTCTGTCCATGAAATCCTCTAGCCAAGAATACTGGAGTGGGTTGCCATTCCTTCCTCCAGGGGATCTTCCCAACCAGGGATCAAACCCAGGTCTCCTGCTTTGGAGGCAAATTCTTTACTGTCTGAGCCACCAGGGTTGTGTCAGCTAATGTGACCAGGCTTCCATGGTGGCTCAGATGATAAAAAATCTGCCTGCAATGCAGGGGACTCAGGTCCCATCCTGAGGTCAGGAAGGTCCGCTGGAGGAAGAAATGGCAACCCACTCCAGTACTCTTGCCTAGAGAATTCCATGGACAGAGGAGTCTGGTGGGCTACAGTCTACAGTGTTGCAGAGTTGGACATTACTAAGCAACTAACACATATAGTGTGACTGTCGATAATGCAAAGTGCTATAGGCTTTGAAGAGGGAGGCACAGGGTGTTATGGGCACATATACCTGCTGGAGGAGGACAGGGAAAGGTTCTCGTGGAAAATGAAGGTTTCCGAGGGGGAGGAAGCATGCTGTCAAGACAAGACTAGCATTGATGGGAAAGAGAGGTCTCTTCACTTCGGCCTTCGTTATGTATCAGATTTGTGGCTTTGAACGTTATTTCACCTTCTCTGTGAAATGGGCATTTTCTCACAGGAGTACCGTGAAGACCAAGTAAATGGCATTTATGAGGCTTCTGGCACATGGTGGGTGCTGGACAAAGGGCACTAGTCACCAGGGCCATAGGGAACTCATTGTGATGGAGGCTGAGGTGTACAGAGTCCTGCCGGCTTTCCTGGGGATTGGCTCTGCAGAAGGAAACTACCTGTTCCGGGGTCACACCTCTTTTCAGGGGCAGCCTGCATCCAGTGACTGATGACCTAGGGGCATAAAGGCCCAGCCCCTCTCTGGATTGGGAGGAGGCTCAGAAAGCGTCCCACTCCAGAGCTCCCCATGTGGGCCCCTGAGGCCTTTACTGGGCCTGAGTTAGAGCTCAGGGTCTGCCTCCCCCCATTCCTGCTTCCTTCATCTCTGTGTTTGTCACCTCAGGCTTCTGGGTGGTTTAAACAACAGAAATTTGTTATCTCACAGTCCTAGAGGCTGGAGGTCCAAGATCAAGGTCCTGGCTGGTTTGGGTTTCTGGTTCTGGGTTCTCTCTTCTTGGCTTACAGACAGCCTCCTACTCACTGTATCCTCACTTCGTCTTTCCTCTGTGCTCATGCAGAGAGAGAGCAAGAGAGTGCTGTAGTTTCTCCTTCTTCTCATGAGAATACCAGTCCTATCAAACCTGAGTCCCACTTATGACTTTGTATGTGCTGGGCTCTGCTAAGTCACATTAGTCATATCCAACTCTTTGCCACCCCATGGACTGTAACGCACCAGGCTCCTCTCTCTATGGGATTCTCCAGGCAAGAATACTGGAGCGGATAGCCATTCGCTTCTCCAGGGGATCTTCCTGACCCAGGGATGGAACCCAGTGTCCTGCCTTACAGGCAGATTCTTTACCACTGAGCTACCTGGGAAGCCCTTTTATGACTTTATTTAACCCTAATTACCTCCTTAAAGGCCCAGTCTCCACATACAGTCACACTCAGGGTTAGAGCTTTATCACATGAATTTTGGAGAGACATAGTTCAGTCTATAACATCTCCCTTTCACACAAGTGGGTCCTAAACTCACTTCATGGTGACCTCCTCTCTGTCTCAGTATCTGCTTTCCCAGAACCCAAGCTGTGAACATACTTCTTAATCATCTTAGTACACATAGTATCTGGAACATAGTAGTTACTCAGTTAATATTTGTGGGATGAATTGATATTTGCACATGAGTTATAGTGTGAAGGATTACTCAGCACCAGTATTTGTTAATGGTCAGTGAGAATAAAAACCCAGCTGTTCCCTTATCAGTTTCTATTTTGATACTCATGTGTACAAACACCACACGCTGCAGCCCAGTATCCTGGGGTCAAATAGCCACTACTTAGTGAGTTAGGACAGGGGTCTTCAGACTAGTCTAGTTCCCAGTTAGGAACATCTAAAGGGAATAATGGAGAAAGAAACTGGAAATTTCTTTTATTGACTGCTTTCTGTAAACCAGGGCAGTGCCAAAAGCCTGGTTGGAGCATGTTTTCTCACATATGTCTCACAACTGTAAATTAGGAACCTTTGTTAATTCTGTTTGGCAGATAGAGAAACTGGGGCTTTATTGCCAAGGTCACACAGCTAGGCAGGCATAGTGGAGAAGCAACCCTTGCCCAGTATGAACATCCCTGAAAGGAAGTTAGGACTCCCTGATGGCATTCCCTTTCATGAGAGGCATCTGCTCCTGTCACCTCCTGCCTCTCCAGGTTGATAGTGACAGGCCTTCCCACCCCCTCCCTCCTCATCGGCTCAGCAGAGGCCTCGTCCCAGCTGCTATTTCCCAGAGGCCTTTGCAAGGCTGAGGCATCAGACCTCTAGGGGTAAGCCTGACACTGGAAGTTAATGATTATCAGTTGAAACAAAACACTTGTTTACATGTTGCCATCATTAGAGGTTTCAGCCCTACCTCTGCTGGGCCTCTTGCCAGATGTTTGGAGGGGGTTTTCACAAGCTGTGCAGTTTACTAAATACAAAAGCTCTCATATTAAGGCATTTTAGTATTAGGCAGTGCAATTCTGATAATGAGTAATTGAATTTCTTTATCTGGAGCAAAGGGACCAAGATATTTTCAGAGTTTGCTCAGCTGGGACTCACAGATGATTGCTGGAGACATGGGGATTCCCTTCTTGAATCCCCGCTGAGGAGAGCAGGATAGTTTAATGATCCTTTGAGCCTCGTGTCTGACTCCTGGTGGATGATGAAGCAACTCTGCTTGGGGAAATCACTGGGAGAGCTCAGAGGAAAATAGTGTATGTATTTGATGTTGGAGGATAATTTTCTTTTCTAGGTAGACAGAAGGGATGGGAAACAATATTCCAGAGGAGAGAACAGCACGCCAAAGGCACTGAGGTATGAAGGCCTTTTTGAGGAGGGAAAGCAGCTCCTATAATGCTAAGCTCTGGCCTGGCTGGTTCCAGTCCAGACCAGTTGTTCTTGGCCCTACTTGAGTATTAGAATCATCTGAGGAGCCTTACAAATTACTCAGTCCTCCTTTCCAGACAGTGAAAGTCACTCAGTCATGTCTGACTCTTTGCGACCCCATGGACTATACAGTCCATGGAATTCTTCAGGCCAGAATACTGGAGTGGGTAGCTCTTCCCTTCTCCAGGGGATCTTCCCAATGCAGGGATCAAACCCAGGTCTCCTGCATTGCAGGCAGCTTCTTCACCAGCTGAGCCACCAGGGAAGCTCAAGAATACTGGAGTGGGTAGCCTATTCCTTCTCCAGGGGATCTTCCCAACCCAGGAATCGAAACAGGGTCTCCTGCATTGTAGGTGTATTCTTTACTTGCTGAGCTACCAGGGAAGCCCCTAAAGTTAAGGCCTCGGATCCTAATGTAAATAGTCTGGGATGGGATTCTGAGCATCTGTATGTTTGCAAAGTTCTCCAGATTATTCTAACCAAAGTAGAGATAGAGCCTCCCTCCCCATGTCCTCTCACTGTCCCAGCTTGTGGGGAAACTTTGGTCAACTTTTCAAATGTGTTGCTCATGTGCCTGGTGTGAGATGTGGCTTCCTGAGTGCTCAGCCTTGAGGGCAAACATTTCCCTTTGGGCTAGAAAGACATGCCAGGAACCCTCTTTCCTGACAGAGTCTGTTAGGGAGAGAATAACGTACAGGAAGAGCTCAATGTTGACCAGAACTGACCACATCAATCATGTAGATAAACAAATACCAATCGGACCCCTGTGCCTTTACCTACAACTCTCCAACTGCTGACTTTTTCTGGATGAAGGAAAAAAAAAAAGGTAAATTATTCAAGGTTGCGGAGAGCAAGTTTTGTAACTGAATTGTAAGACGGCTGAATAAGGAACTATAGTAGCTTATACATATTTTATCCCTATTTTTTTTCACTCTCTTCAGAAGTAGATTTCAGTTTTCGTTTCTCCCAAGCAGGACTGCTCACTTTGACATTCCCCGGGTGTCTGTAGTACTAGGCAATAATTAAATATCAGGTGCATAAGTTGCTCTTTAATTTGACATGTGTGCTCCAGGCAATAACGGCACGCAGTGCCATGTGGGAGTGTAATTGCTAAGGAATAAAATCTTGTAGCGAGTGAGATCATTGTATCAGGTATGGTGTGACAGCTCATTTGATCATTATGCCCAGGCTAAAGAGTTTGCCTAATTAGTTTCCATTAAAACTCACCCTTTAATCAAGAGTTATTCTTGCATAAAGAATGTCACTCGGTCCAGATGAATGAACAATGGTTTCCCCTTGAGATTGGACTCTCCGCTGCACTGGGATGCCATATGGCTTCTCAAACAATCCACACCCAGCCCTCAACTGGGAAGCCCTAGCTGTAATGGCTGGTATGAATGGAGAAGAGGAAAGGCATTGGGAGGAGAGAATTGGATATTGCCAGCTCTGCTGGGTGGGGCTTAGGGTCTAAGGGAAGCCTCCTGCCAGTCACAGACACCTGCATTTCCAGAATCATCCTTTTGCAGAGGGAATGGGGACCACAGTGGTGAGTGACTTGGTCACAGTCACACAGTTGTGGCACAGATCAGACTGGGACCCAGTTTTTCTGGTTTGTAACCCAAAGCTCTTTCTTTTCCAGAAAATGGTGACTTCAGTTCTCAAGCTTCTTAGGAGCAAGGACATGGACCTTTTTCTCCTGACCCACCCTGAATACTGGGCTTTGAGAAAGCAAGAATGAGAGTGAATGCTGGGTACACCAGCACCGTCTCGTTTAATCTTCATCTCCTTGGCTTTGGAACCAGCCTCCCCTAGACTTGAATCCCAGTTTTGCCTCTTAGCTGAATGATCTTGGGCAAGTCACTTAACTTCTCTCAGATTTGGTTTATTTATCTACAAGCTAAAAGTAATACTATTTTCCTTCTGGATAAAAGGATATGTTTCTGAGTAACTGGCATTCAGAATACATTGCCCCAATTTGGGTTTCCCAAGTAACCCTAGTGTTCCTGTATTCCTGGATCCCAGAATTGGGTGTCACTTAGAAGTCAGACTTTTGACAATATGTGTCTGAGGATGGTTATTTTCACTTCCCAGGTTTACTGGTGCAGTGGTAAAGAATCTGCCTGACAATGCAAGAGATGAAGGAGACGTGTGTTCGATCCCTAAGTCAGGAAGATCCCCTAGAATAGGAAATGGCAACCCACTCCAGTTATCTTGCCTGGAAAATTCCACGGACAGAGGAACCTGGCTGGCTGCAGTCCACGGGATCACAAAGCGCTGCACTGAGCTCTGCACTGCACTCAGATCCCAGTCAGAGTTATCTGGTGCACTGGCAGTGGCTGGCTGGTGGAAGATGCTACAGCTGAGCTGAGATCTGACTAACAGAAAGCCCCAAGCCAATGTGACTGTGGGCCTTTCAGTTTCCTCACTTGGCTAGTGATGTCCTACTCCAGTAAAATGTTTCTGTCCTGAGGAAATGTTTGCCGAAGTTACCAGCGGCATTATTGTTGCAACTCCATCCACTCCCATCCACCTCCATATGCTGGGAATATCTGAATTTGTATTAACTGTCTTGATCATCTTACTTTTAACCCTAAACTACTAATTGTCAACTGGACACTCTGAAACTTCAGAACAACGCACCTAATCTTGGATGCACAACTCCCCTACTTCTCAAATTTATCTATTAAAAAAAAATCTACAAGCAATAAATGCTGGAGAGGGTGTGGAGAAAAGGGAACCCTCTTACACTGTTGGTGGGAATGCAAATTAGTACAGCCACTATGGAGAACAGTGTGGAGATTCCTTAAAAAATTGCAAATAGAACTGCCTTATGATCCAGCAATCCCACTGCTGGGCATACACACCGAGGAAACCAGAATTGAAAGAGACACGTGTACCCCAATGTTCATCGCGGCACTATTTATAATAGCCAGGACATGGAAGCAACCTAGATGTCCATCAGCAGATGAATGGATAAGAAAGCAGTGGTACATATACACAATGGAGTATTACTCAGCNGAGGAAACCAGAATTGAAAGAGACACGTGTACCCCAATGTTCATCGCGGCACTATTTATAATAGCCAGGACATGGAAGCAACCTAGATGTCCATCAGCAGATGAATGGATAAGAAAGCTGTGGTACATATACACAATGGAGTATTACTCAGCCATTAAAAAGAATACATTTGAATCAGTTCTAATGAGGTGGATGAAGCTGGAGCCAATTATACAGAGTGAAGTAACTCAGAAAGAAAAACACCAATACAGTATACTTACACATATATATGGAATTTAGAATGATGGCAATGATAAACCTGTACGCAGATAGCAAAAGAGACACAGATGTATAGAACAGCCTTTTGGACTCTGTGGGAGAGGTAGAGGGAGGGATGATTTGGGAGAATGGCAGTGCAACATGTATGATATCATAAGTGAAATGAATCGCTGGTCTAGGTTCAATGCTGGATGTAGGACGCTTGGGACTGAGGCACGGGGATAATCCTGAGAGAAGGTGTGGGGCGGGAGAGGGGAGGTGGGGGTCGGGATTGGGAGTTCATGTACACTCATGGCTGATTCATGTCAATATATAGCAAAATGAATACAGTATTGTAAAGCAAAACAAACTAAAAAATAAAAATTAAAAACATTGCAGAGAAGCTGAAGAGAGAAAGCCAAGTAAAAATGGGGATTAGGGGTTAAATATCTCAATTTAGCTTGACCTAGATTCTGTTTTGACAATGTAACAGGCTCTGCGGCCAAAGACGAACAAGACAAGACTGCGTAGTCCTGGCCTTAGACAACTCATATGTATGCAGAAGAACTCAGAAATTAGCAAACAATCAGAACACTGGAAGGCTGATGATGTAAGCTATAGCAGAGGTCCACCCCAAATACAATAGCAAACACTAAAGCAGGAAAGAATGATTTCCAAATGCAAAACCAAAGGGTTTGTGGGAGGTGGCATTTGGCATGATTGTGGAAAAATATGTAGGTCCCAAATAGGTAGAAGTATGAAATAGCTTGTTCCAGAAAGAGGAAGTATTATATTCAAGGATATAGAGGCGAGAGGTACAAAGTATATACAGAGAAAAGCAAGGAACAAATTGGACTAGAGTGTGATAGGCAAAGAAAGCTCCATAATGGGTCATAAAGGGAGAAAATACAAGACTGGATCACTGTTTTTTTGAATGTAAATAAATAAAGGCATTGATCATTATTCTATGATAAATGGAGACAATGGAGAACTCTAAAAAAATTTTTAAAGGCCAAATATTTAAATTTGCCTGACACTTAAAAGTATCAGGACTTTTTATCCAGGACTCTTTTATACATGAGAGTCTTGTATAAAAGTGCATTACTCCTTACAGTATCCAAAGGAACACTGGCCACATGTTAGTTTCCATAAAATAAAGATCTCTGTGGTAAAATAAATATCAGAAATGCATATATTCCTGTCTTAAAGATCTGAAATGTATATTAGGATATCTAAAGACATGAGAAGTCCTGCAGGATGAAAAGCTACTTAATCCTGTATCAGCCTGTATTTTCCCAAGTATTTCATTACAGATTTTTCTCTTTGAACAGACACTACTTACAACTACAAGATGTACTATTGTTGAGGGTTCATGGTCTATGTTCTTCACTTTTTATGCCCCCCAAAAAAGAGCTTTGTCAGGAAATGTACAAGTCCTTATTACTCTTACAAGAGAGTTGAGAGGCTGATTTCTCTTCTGTCTTTAATGAGAGAGGCTGGTTAAAAGCAATGAACTGAAGATGACTCTATCAGGTGGGCCGTCATCTCAGAAAAACTTTATGGAGTCTGCTTTTCCACTTTAAGGTATTCACTGTTGTCTCAGCTTTTTAAGGCCCCAAGTGGACTCATCTTGATACAAGTATCAGAGCATTCCACATTAATTACAAGTGTCCATTAGAAGGCCCAGGAGTGGTTGTACAGGCAAATAAATGGGCCCAGAACAGATCTATAAAAGCGCACAGTCCACTGTAAAATCAGACCTAAACTTCCAGGGGATCTTTCTTGAGATAATAAACGTAATTCATCCATAAAATGATTCATAGCTGCTCCTTCTCTTTCTTTCCACATAAACATTCCTTGCCTTGTGGAAAGATTCTTTCCCATCTATTCCAGGCAACAGACCCAAAGATACCACACAGAAAAGGAGTATAATTTGGCTATAAAATGTTGTAATAAGTGGTTTTATATAACTGAAATGCCAGTTCCTTTATTACATCCTCCCACTCATTTTACAACCAGTTAATATTTTTCTGAACTGTTGTGTTGTATTCCACTCAGCTGTCTCTGCAATCTTTTTTGCCTATTTTTCTGCTGGAGCCACAAGAATAAAGCTGTCAGATGGTCTGCAAAGCCATTTTTCTTGTCTGGCAAATTGTCTAGAGGCAACCATAACCTCCTACCTGCTCCACTATATAACAGAAGTAGCCTGTCTTAACAAAACAGAATTTAAATATTCTTTCAATCTGTGTTATCTACAGGCATCTAGGATGAAATGAGTGAAAATACATTTCTCTGACATTTTTTGACCTTGTTCCAATGGGATTGGGGTAGATGTTCCTATTAAGCATGCCTTCATAGTGATGTGCTTAGAAAGATGTTATATAACTCTCCAGCAGGGATGCTGCCAGGTGTTTGAACTGTAATAATATATGTAGCTGCTCCAAGAGGAAGGATACAGCAAGAAAGTGCCCCAGAAGAAGATTAAGAACCGTGGTGAGCTAATGGTATACAGTGGTTGGGCTTTGAATGTGATAAGGATTTATGATTTCAATTAGTGCTAGAGAGCAATTTTAGAAAGTTATTAAGCAGGCGACTGGCATTCTCAAAGATGGCTCATTTGTGTATTGTTCAAGATTAGTTGGGTCTTTTAGTTGTTTACAAACACACATGGTGGCTTGCATTGAATGTGCAGAAGTGACTGCAATATAGCATATTCAGAGCTCTTTAGCGGAGTTGAAGGCTGCTGCTTTGGTTTCTTAGTGCTCCTGTGTGGGCAAAGCAAAACTCAATTTTGCAACATTTTCTTCATTAAAAAAAAAAGTTGAGTTTCCCCACCTGTTCTAAACTCTGATATACTATTTCAAATGAACAGCTTCCTCATTCAGCACACTCCCTCATATTTAAAATTCTTAAATGCCTCAAATACTCCATATTGTGCTGCTTCGAATACAAATTAATTTTTAAAACTCCCCACTGGAATGTTTTGCACTGAAACCCATATATCTTTGCATCGAGGTGCACATGTTTTTCTCTTTGGAAGCCTTGGGGCATTATTCATATGGTGCAAAAATTTCTCAAATAAGTTAGAGTCCTGGTTGAAGCATCTGCAAACACAACAAAAAGGATTCAGTCCTAGGATGTGGACAGCTGTGCACATCCTTGAAAAACTGTACATCACCTTGAACTAGCCAACCTTGATCTCAGCACCCACAGAGCCATGATACAGTTTACCCAGCCTGTTCACACAGGGAATACTAGGTAACTCTTCCCACACATGGTCCCATCAGGATTGTTCATGAACAAGTCAGTCCAAGGAAGATGCTCTCATTACAGATAATTTCACTCCTGCTTTCCATGAGCCTGTTCTACAAGGGCATCAAAGGTGTGACTCTCTGATTCCAATTTTCAGGTAGGTAAGGAATACCCATTTTCTATTTTCCCTACTTACTTATGTCCTCACTATTTAAAAATTATACATTTTAAATTAAAAATATATGCTTCTAAATCAGATTAAGGTACTCAAACCTTTATTCTTTCAGCTGAAGGAAACTATTGTGTGTGACTTGAATTCTGATAGATTTACTTGATGGAAAACAGAGGCAAGGTCTGCTGTCATCAACCTGCCCCATTCCAATGTGTATCCCCGAAGGTGAGGCATCCTTCTACTTCTCTGCCAAGAGACACACTCCTGCTTGTTCCTTGACCCTCATATATGAATACAATGAATTCAGGTATTAACACAAGGTAATAGAAGAAATTCCAAAATTTTGTTTTCAATCCTGCAAAAATGCAACGGCAAAAAGAGACTAAGGGTCTGGCTCTTTGTTTGGAACCAAATTGAGGATTAGAGACCTTAAACATGCAACTCTGTCTAAAAACTTATCCTGCATTCAGTCTGTTGCAGATATATGGAGACAAGAGTTCTATGCTTCACCTTTCCTTTCCAGGAAAAGAACATGCTCCTCTCAGCTTTGATTATTGTGAGCCAGTCTGGGGGAAGCAGGAATGTTCTCTGAACATGCAGGATTAGATTCTGGGTCATGGAGAGACTCATCTGGAGTCTGGAGACATGGTTTTGATGGGCGATATAAGCATATAGTCATGCTGCTAATTCCACCTGTAAGTATGGCATGCACACTGGTCAAGCAGAATGAACAACCATAAAATTAGTGCTGGCTATAGAAACGGTATGACTGTACTGGTATGTACTGGCTGAATATTAGCTCTGGAATTATATAAATATTTGGTGAGTTTATTGAAATAATTAGAAGAATTTCCATGACTGAGCCAGGAAAGGTACTAAAAAATTCCTCTCCCAACTAAGTCAGAAACATATAGCAACATAAAATAATATAAAAATATTATGAATAATATAAAAGTATTATGAACTACACATGGGTTTGTATAAATATATTATGCATATCCATTAATGTATACATGTATTCATACAATACATATAAATGCATACCCACATTTATATGTCCACGTGAAGGTAAAGAGCCATAAAAAAAAAGAATCAAATTTTGTCACTTGCAACCACAGGATGGACTTGGAGGGCATTATACTTAGGAAAATAAATCAGAAAAGAATGAATTGATATGTGTCATATCACTTATATGTGGAAGCTAAAAAAATACAACAAACTAGTGAATACAGCAAAACAGAAACAGGCTTATAGATACAGAGAACAAATTAGGGGTTACCAATCCTGGGGGAGGAGAAGGGGCAACAGAGGCAGGGGGTTAAGAAATGCAAGTTAGTATGTTTAAAATAAACTAGTTACAATGATATTTTGTATAATACAAGGAATACAGCCAGTATTTTATACCAACTATAAATGGAATATAGCCTTAAAAATCATGAATAAATATGTTGTACACCTTAACATATAGCATTATGCACCATCGTTATTACAATTTTAAAAATAAAAAATAATAAAAAGTAAGAAAAGTAGAGAAAAGTGAGTCTTCTTAGAATCTCAGGTGTTAGTATATCAGGAATAGGGAAGAGGGATATCAGGTGGAAAAAAATAAACAAAATGGTTCAAGGATGTTATAAATACTGAAATACAAATGCGGTTTTTTCAATGCCATTCAGTCATGAGTGTGAACTCACTTGGAACACATGACTTTCTGAGTCTCTAAAATGCCAATGGTGACCATCATAATGTTATCTAAACTTCCCCTGACATAATTACTTTTTGTTACCGAAGACCAAATTGCCAAAATCCGCTGGATCATCGAAAAAGCAAGAGAGTTCCAGAAAAACATCTACTTCTGTTTTATTGACAATGCCAAAGCCTTTAACTGTGTGGATCACAACAAACTATGGAAAATGCTTCAAGAGATGGGAATACCAGACCGCCTGACCTGCCTCCTGAGAAATCTGTATGCAGATCAAGAAGCAACGGTTAGAACTGGACACGGAACAACAGACTGGTTCTAAACTGGGAAAGGAGTATGTCAAGGCTGTACATTGTCACCCTGCTTATTTAACTTATATGCAGAGTAAATCATGCAAAATGCCAGGCTTGATGAAGCATAGGCTAGAATCAAGATTGCCGGGAGAAATATCAATAACCTTAGATGAGCAGATGACACCACCCTTATGGCACAAAGCGAAGAAGAACTAAAGAGCCTCTTGATGAAAGTGAAAGAGGAGAGTGAAAAAGTTGGCTTAAAACTCAACATCCAGAAAACTAAGATCATGGCATCTGGGCCCATCAGTTCAGTACAGTCACTCAGTCGTGTCTGACTCTTTGCGACCCCATGGACTGCCTGCAGCATGCCAGGCTTATCAGAGTCTTTTCAAATGAGTCAGTTCTTCACATCAGGTGGCCAAAGTATTGGCATTTCAGAAGTGATCCGGTCCCATCACTTCATGGCAAATAGATGGGGAAGCAATGGAAACAGTGACTTTGTTTTTTGGGACTCCAAAATCATTGCAGATGGTGACTGCAGCCATGAAATTAAAAGATGCTTGCTCCTTGGAAGAAAAGATATGACCAACCTAGATAGTATATTAAAAAGCAGGACATTACTTTGCTGACAAAGGTCCATCTAATCAAAGCTATGGTTTTCCCAGTAGTCATGTATGGATGTGAGAGTTGGACTATAAAGAAAGCTGAGCGCTGAATAACTGATGCTTTTGAACTGTGGTGTTGGAGAAGACTCTTAAGAGTCCCTTGGACTGCAAGGAGATCCAACCAGTCAATCCTAGAGGAAATTGGTCCTTAATATTCATTGGAAGAACTGATGCTGAAGCTAAAACTCCAATACTTTGGCCACCTTATGCAAAGAACTGACTCTTTTGATAAGACCCTGATGCTGGGAAAGATTGAAGGTGGAGGGAGAAGGGTATGACAGAGGATGAGATGGTTGGATGGCATCACTGACTTGATGGACATGAGTTTGAGTAAGCTTTTGGAGTTGGTGATGTACAGGGAAGACTGGCATGCTGCAGTCCTTGGGGTTGCAAAGAGTCAGACACGACTGAGCAACTGAACTGACAGGTTTTGACTATAGGGGTTGAGAGACCTTGGACAAAAGAAATTAGGTATGAGAGAATCAAGAAATAAACCACAGAGCCAAACACCAGCCTTATTCTTTCATACCACAAAAGGGAGGAGAAATTTAGGAAATAACTGAGTTGGTCAATAAGCAAGGTAAGATGTTCTGTATTTAAGATTGTCTGCTCTATATTTTGCAATAGAAAGGCCAAACCTATTATAGATGTGGTTTCCATAAAGAAGCAAAAATAAGAAGAGAGTTCTAGAACTAATGACTGTTAGCACTGAAAGACATATTAATCGGCACAGTATTTTATCATTTCCACATCCGATCAATCACAGAATTGGCTATTTCCTTTAAAGTTCTCTGTGAGACTTGTATAATTATAAACTAAGAGTAATACAAACTATGTTTTCATATTAAAGGAAAACTATTTTTATCAGGGCTTCCCTGGTAGCTTAGCTGGTAAAGAATCTACCTGCAATGTGGGAGACCTGGGTTCAATCCCTGGGTTGGGAAGATTCCCTGGAGAAGGGCCTGGCAACTACTTCAGTATTCTTGCTTGGAGAATCCTCATGGACAGGGAAGTGTGGTGGGCTACAGTCCATGGCATCTCAAAGAGTGGGACATGACTGGGCAACTAAGCATAGTACAGCAGAATATTTTTATTGAAGCAAGAATCTCCCTGCCCAATAGTTCAGATAAGCAGCATTGATCCTCAGAAGCTCTGATTAGCACAAATGTTTACTTCTGAACCAACTAAGAGTGGCCAGGGCCCAAGAGCTCTTTGCAAATGAAGACCTCTAATTTCTAGGACACTTAGAGAAACTTCAGTCAAGTTATAAACATAATGAAGTTGAATGAATACTCCCAAGCTTGCTTTGGTATATACTTGCCTGGTTTTGCTTATACATGGGGTGGGGTAAAAATGCTTTTTAACTTAAAAAAATTGCATATGTTATTATATTTATTGGGGCTTCCCTGATAGCTCAGTTGGTATGGAATCTGCCTGTAATGCAGGAGACCCCAGTTCAATTCCTGAGTCAGGAAGAGCTCCTGGAGAAGGGATAAGCTACCCATTCCAATATCCTTGGGCTTCCCTTGTGGCTCAGCTGGTAAAGGATCCACCTGCAATGAGGGAGACCTAGGTTCAATCCCTGAGTTGGGAAGATCCCCTGGAGAAGGGAAAGGCTACCCATTCTAGTACTCTGCCCTACAGAATTCCTTGGGGTTGCAAAGAGTTGGACACTACTGAGCAACTTTCACTTATAACATTTGTCACTGATAGATGGTACTTCCTGATGGAGACAGCGTTAGTAGTCTGTGAGATCTTGTGTTGCTGGGTGATACATGTAGAGAAATACACCTCACATATGGATTTCACATGATATACTGGATTCAAGGGCACTGTAATATTGTGTGAGATCTGTATAGAAGCTAAACAAAGCTGAGATCTACTTTGTGTACTCTGAATTTTAATATGCAGGGAACAGCAGGCTGCCTACCCATACAAATTGGCTTTAAAAACCAAGCAGTTAATCTCAAGGCAAATAATGTTTTATTTTAAAATTAATTCAAATTCCTTAAAAAGATGGTTAAGAAGCCAGTTACCAAGAGGTTTAAAATACAGTTATTCTATTGCTTTCAACTTTCAATGAAAGTTTAATGCTTAAATGTAGACAAGTGAAGATATAAATGTTTTAATAATAGGTTTAGATTATTTTGGTAATGAATTCAAAGGGCCGTTACTGATAAGTTTGCAGCAACTGTTAAAATCAAGGTCAAAAGAAGATTCAGAATGGTAGATGCAGAGGGCATTAGGGGAAAATGGAGAGGGAGTAACATGGAAATGAACTGATCAAGATACAACATTTATTTTACTTGGTTATATATCAGTTTCGTTCTATTTTTATTACCACGAGAGTGCCCTGAAGCATGTAAAGAGAATTTAACAAAACAAATTTCTCAGTGAACTTTTGTGAGAGAACTCTTTGTTTTTTTTAAAAAAAAGTTTAAAACAGAATAGGTAGAGAATACCAATGCCACAGGGAGGAAACTAGGTAGAGTCACAAAGTCTAGGTTCCAAGGTGAGTTCTGAAATGCTATAGATAACTTTGGACAAGCCTTAACCCCACCGTATTCCATTTTTTTCCTTTTCTTTTTTCTTAGAAATGAAGGTGACAAACTAGACAATCCCAAATATCCTACTGAGTCCTAAATTATGTGACTCTAGATAGTACTTTTATAAAAAGTTAATACATTAAAATTCCAACAGAAATCTTAAATTAGAGATCAGTAGCAGTTGTGAATATTGAAATGTACTCATATGAGAAATAAAAGCAAGTTGCAAACATTAATTGAACATTCTCTCAGGCTAGTTTCATATTCTCCAACAGGCTACATAGTGCTACTTGAGTGATGTTACTGAATAGAAATTAAAAGGCAATCACAAACATTTTTAAGAGGCATATTATTTCCTTTGATAAATGTGATATGTGCTTGGAGGCAAGAAAATAAATTTCAATTCTACTTTCTTTCTTCCTTTCTTCTTCTTTTAAAGTCTGTTGGTTTTCCTTTGCCTTTCTCAGTATCTAAAAGGAATGAAATCATGTCTAATTCACAGTAAGAATCTCCTTTTTTTAGCACTCTTTGCCTATGTGCTAGCTCCATCCCTGCAGGTTACCAGATCAAGGAATTGTCTTTATTTCCTTCCAGGTGCTAAACTGGTTCAGATACAAAGTACTTTATTAAAAAAACCTATACTATACTATTGGAGAAGGCAATGGCACCCCACTCCAGTATTCTTGCCTGGAAAATCCCAGGGATGGAGGAGCCTGGTAGGCTGCAGTCCATGGGGTCGCTAAGAATCGGACACGACTGAGCGACTTCACTTTCACTTTTCACTTTCATGCACTGGAGAAGGAAATGGCAACCCACTCCAGTGTTCTTGCCTGGAGAATTCCAGGGACAGGGGAGCCTGGTGGGCTGCTGTCCTTGGGGTCACAAAGAGTCAGACACAGCTGAGGTGACTTAGCAGCATACTATACTATATTTTAAAAATTACTACACTATACTATTTTTTAAAAATCTCTGCTTTTCTTTTATATTCCTGTCTTCATAGACATAAGGAAACCTAGGACTACATTCAGAATGCTTTAACTCTATACTGAGAAGAATAAAGTCACTGAAGATTAGAAAAGTGACATTTAGGTTTCTGGTTTGTTCATATAAATGGTGATGTGAAATTCATGAACTGGAGAATATAGGAAAAGCACCAGATGTTGGGGGAAAGATGATTTTGGTGCATCTGCGTGCATTTAAGGTGCCTTAGGGAAGGATAAATGGAGATGTTCTTGGAGCACAGAACATATGAACTGAGAATTTAGTAAAGGGGTCTGGGCTGAAGCTATCAGTGTTGAAGCCACTGGCATGTCCTATGGTTAATTAAAGCAACAGGTCCATGAAAAAGAGTCTCTGAGGAGAAAGTGCCATCATACAGATCTCTCCCACACAATGGCTCATTTACATTCTCCAACAAGCTCATGGGTAAATATTACTAACCTCATTTTACAAATAAGGAAATTGAGGCTCCCAGACAAGCAAATGAAAACTCTACCATGATGAAACATTCCTTTTTTGGTTTCATCTTTTACTCTTTCTTAGATCAAAAGGATTAAACGTGGCTGTTCCCTCCCCAGCCTCCATCTTAATCAGAATAAGAACTGATGAAAATGGCAGTTACTGATGGAAATCAGTCAAGAAAATTTTGCCTATGGTTTCTCAGTGAAGACCTGTGTGATTTTACTTTAAAGGATGGATTATATGAGATAATGATTAGATACCAAATTTAAGGGAAGAAAAGCTATAAGCTATTCTACTTGAACAATCAGCCATACAGTGAGAAAAGTTGGATATTTGCATTATTATTTCAATCTTGCTCCCTCAAGAGTTTAATTTTCCTGAGATTCTTTTTCTATTATTATCTTTCCATTTTTATTACATGTTTGTCACTGGACTTCTCTGTGGTCAGAATTCTAATGCCTTGTGTAGTTTTCAATGCCAGTTCAAACTTTGGAATTATTCAACCACCATATGTTCTTTCCTTATTGACCTGTGCAGCTCTTTTTTTCTTGGCATGTCAACCTTGACACTGGAAGGCTGGAAGCCCATCACAGACACATACACAAATATTTATTTCTGAAAATGTAGGGTGGGATGTTGGAGCCAGCTGAGATTGAGAAGCTATACAAGTCAGATAACTGTATAGTGAATGCCGTAATAACTTGAAGTTTGTGCTAACAAACATTTCCCAGACCCAGACAGTCCCCATGGAAACAGGCCTTTGCTTCTGCAGTTATATCAGAATTCTCTTCACTAAATAATCAGTGATAACACATACTTATTTTTTCCTCATTGTCCTTTCGACAATGGTAAATCCTCTACTAAAAAGAGAGAACGAAAGGAGAGGGATGCCATTGTTTCCTGAATGATAGGGTGAAATGCCTTCTAGAGAACCTCAACAACAAGGAAGAAGGGCAGCAATCAGAGTTTAAGTCCGATGGGTTTTTACAAAACAGGCAATAACAGGTAAGCACATTTCTCTCCAGGCTGATTGGCAGCTTGCTGACAGATGATATTTATTGTGTCCCAAAATCAAGGCTTTATCCTAGGTCTTGACCAGAGATGCAAGTCTAAACTCTGTAGAGCCTGAAGCTCATTCAATACAGAAAGGAAGCAGGAAGGTAGGAAGGGGCTTTGAGACAATAATGTAAAATCTTGAATACAGAAAGGTATGGGTCACTGGAAGGGCCCCAAGCAAAATGACAGGCTCTGAAGTTGAAGCTTCACTGGTTTCTTGGTAAATCCACATCTGATTTTAGAAGTTCAATTCAGTTCAGTTCAGTCGCTCAGTCATGTCCAACTCTTTGTGACCCCATGAACCGCAGCATGCCAAGCCTCCCTGTCCATCACCAACTCCCAGAGTTCACCCAAACTCATGTGCATTGAGTCGGTGATGCCATCCAGTCATCTCATCCTCTGTCATCCCTTTCTCCTCCTGCCCGCAATCCCTCCCAGCATCAGGGTCTTTTCCAATGAGTCAACTCTTCGCATGAGGTGGCCAAAGTATTGGAGTTTCAGCCTCAGCATCAGTCCTTCCAATGAACACCCAGGACTGGTCTCCTTTAGGATGGACTGGTTGGATCTCCTTGCAGCCCAAGGGACTCTCAAGAGTCTTCTCCAACACCACAGTTCAAAAGCATCAATTCTTCGGTGCTCAGCTTTCTTCACATTTTAGAAGTAGAGTAATAAATTTAGATTTTAGAATAATAAATTTAGATTTTAGAAGTAGAGTAATAAAAAATGATAAGCACAATAGCAACAATAACAGCAGCCTCAGCAGCTACTCCATACTGACTTACCAGCACTGTATGAAGCACTTTAAATGCATTATCTCATTCAATCACACCACAGCTACATTACTTTGATATCCTATTTAAAGATAAGGAAATGGAGGCTCAATAACTTTCTAGTGGACAGAAAGGTAAAATTGAATTCAAAATCAAAGATTCTAACAAGCTCATCACCAAAGTATAAGGTTCTCATGTGTGCATGCATGCTCAGTAATGTCCAACAGACCCCATAGACTGTAGACCGCAGGGTCCTCTGCCCAAGGAATTTCCAGAGGAGAATACTGGAGTGTGTTGCCATGCCCTCTTCCAGGGGATCTTCCTGACTGAGAGATTGAGGCCAAGTCTCTTACATCTCCTGCATTGGCAAGTGGGTTCTTTACCACTGTACCACTTGGGAAGCCCATAAGGTTCTCAAGAAATCTCAATAGTTTTCAGAAATCTCAAATGGCAACATGAGGAGTCTTGGAAACTTCAGAAACACTTTCTTTTTCTGGAGGAATGAATACATAAAGAAGCATGTCAACCCATGGCACGGCTGACATTTAGGGCTAGATGATTCTTTGTTGTAGGGAGCTGTTCTGTGAATTACAGGATGTTTAGCAACATCCCTGACCTCTAAGCACTAGATACAGAAGCATCTTCTTGTCAGCTGGGATGACTGTAAATGTCTTTAGATGGTTCCTAATGTTCCCTGACTGGGAGTGGGAGAGATCACTGAATTGAGAACCAATGACTTAAAAAGACAGCAAGAGGTAGGTAGGTGAGGATGTGGACAGAGGGGAACTCCTGAAATAGGTCATAGCAAAAACAAAGGCAGAATAATGGGAAACAGCCTTATAGATACGAGGACAGGCAGGAAATTTCAAGCTATTTGAGGCTAAAAGGGCAAGGCTGAGGACTAGTTGGTGGTGAGATAGGAAGAGGTCAAATTACAGAGGTCATTAAATGTCATGCTAAGTATTATTTCCTATCAGGGGGGAAGGGATGCAAAAAACTATCATGACATTTGGTAACGTCATGATCAGGGATACATTTTCAACGGTCACTCTGGTCTCTTAGTGGATAGTATATCCGATGAGAACAAGTTCATTGTTCAGTAATTCAGTTAACTTTGCCTTTTTCTATTTTAGACATTTGTCATGCGCTCTAAGATATCTAGAAATGATCAAAAAGTTCCAAAGAAATTAGATTATGGATGCTTACTGACAATTCACATCTATCTCTGGAACACAGAAATCTCAATAAAACCCTACCAGGTAGCAGGCTACAAAGCCACCCTCCAATACAATGTCCTGGGGAAGTCCTGCTAAGCAACAGGTACGTCAGTTTTATAAGGGAAAGAGACCATGAAAGAGATGACAGCAACCATGTAATCTATAAGAAATGCCAACTCTCTCTTTGGCTTTGATTACAATAAAGAAGGAAAACTACAGAATTGCAACGATGCGTCCATGAGCATAAACTACATGGATTACTTCCAGATTGAACCATTTGAATGATATGAGTAGTATTTTTACAGTATGGCAGATATTGTTCATTGCCTGTTGAACATCCATTTTTCCCTTTGTCTTTATTAACTACATACTGATTTTGTGCAGGCAACAATATTGTGTTCCCAGATAGAGTTAACTTACTTCCTCAAACTCCAGTGAAGCTGCTGCTGCTGCTAAGTCGCTTCAGTCGTGTCCGACTGTGCGACCCCATAGATGGCAGCCCACCAGGCTCTGCCATCCCTGGGATTCTCCAGTCAAGAACACTGGAGTGGGTTGCCATTTCCTCCTCCAGTGCATGAAAGTGAAAAGTGAAAGTGAAGTTGCTCAGTTATGTCCGACTCTTAGCGACCCCATGGACTGCAGCCTACCAGGCTCCTCCGTCCATGGGATTTTCCAGGCAAGAGTACTGGAGTGGGGTGCAATTGCCTTCTCCCCAGTGAAGCTAGAGGTGGCCAAATGATCCAAGAAAATAAGATGTATGCAAGAGTTTTGGAGTAGCCCCCGCCCCCTACTGAGATTCACTGGTAAAAGGTAAATATATAGTAAAATCCAGAATGGAGGAGAAGTACTAAACAAAACTATAATTATAATAATTTATTACTGGATAGATAGGGTATAAAGATGTGAATTGTGACATCAAAACTATAAAAAAGTTCATGGGAGGAGTATAAAAATGTCGAGCATTTTTAATGCCTTCAAAGTTAAGCTGCTATTAGATGAAAATATACTGTTATAACTATAAGAAGTTTTATGTAAGCTTCACAGTAACCACAAAGCAAAAATCTACAGTATACAACAAAAGATAAATGAAAAAAAAAACAAAACATCCCATTACAGGAAATCATCAACTCAAAAATGGAGTGAGCAAGACAGGAAGAAAGAAACAAAGGAACTATAAAATAGCCAGAAAACCATTTTAAAATGGCAATAGAAAGCCAATATTTATTAATAGTTACTTTAAATGTAAATGAATTAGTTTCTCCAATTAAAGACAGAGTAGATTAAAAAAACAAGATCCGACTACATGCTGCCTACAAGAGCCTCATGCCAGTTTTAAGAGCTCACCCAGACTCGACAAGAAACTAGAAATCAACTGCAAGAAAAAGCTGGAAAATTCAAAAATATGTGATGATTAAACAAAATGCCCCTTAGCAACCAAAGGGTCAAAAAATAAAATCAAAAATAAAATTTAGAAAATAATTTGAGACAGATAAAAATGGAAATACATCATACCAAAATGTATGAGATGAAGCAAAAGGAGTTCTAAGAAAATCATTTATAGTAATAAATACCCACACTAAGAAAAAAGAAATATTTCAAATAGATAGCTCATTTTTTACACCTCAAAGAACTAGTCACAAAAGGATACTAACCCCAAAGTCAGTAGAAGGAAGGAAATAACAAAAATCAGAGCATAAATAAATAAAGGAGACTGAAAAGACAGCTTAAAATACCAGTGAGACTAAGAGCTGATTTTTTGAAATAATAAAAAGAATTGACAAACCTTTAGCTAGACTAAGAAAAAGGAGAGAAGACTGAAATACATAAAATCAGAACTGAAAAAGGAAATAATACAGCTGATAACACAAATAATGGATCATAGGAAACTATTATGAATGATTATATGCCATATAATTTTATATATTAATTCATATAATATGCCAGATAATTTCTCTCACTAGAAAGTAAGCTTTATGAGTAGCAGGGATTTCATTATCTAGTTGGCTTTGAATCTGCAAAATATGTCCTTATTTGGTGCTAGGGTTGTGGAAATATTCTCAGGCCTCCCCAGCCACTGAGAGATGACAGGAGGGTTTCTGTCATCCATCAAGTGGGATGGATTACAAAAGCAATAGTTCTATGTTGTTATTGAACAGAAGAATATTTGCAATAATTTACATACCACATACTCATCCTTCCCCTCCAGAAAAATTCTGTAATTATAAGCTCTATTAAGACTACATTTCAGGTTAAAAGTATATTAGCTATCTATGTAGCTTGTGTTTAACCAGAGCTATAATTAGGCTCATGGTACAAAAAGTTATATCAGTTTATACAGATACCTGATTGCTCAGTTCATCATTACCAAATGTCTATAAAGATGAACAAGAAGCATATATTTGACTCACTTTCCTGTTTAATTAGATTTATGGAGAGAGGAATTAGTTATACATATTATTCATAGTTTAAAAGTTGCCATTCAACAATATTTACCAATGAATATCACTAGCGAAAAGGAAAGGAAAACCCATCAATAGGCTTTCATTAAGTATGTGTGTAAAGAAATATAAGTGCATATTTATATATAAAATATATAAAGTTATTTATTTACACACAATGTATGGTTATCCAAAATTAATATGTTTATATTGTTTATAGTTACATAAATGTATATATATGTTCATATAAAGAACAATTTGCCTGATTCATTAAGTACATAAAGCCCAAAGTAACAACTGTTCATGTAAAACTAGATATTTATCAATCATTACACAGATACTACATTACAAATATACCTCTTTGTTATCTCACAGGTAGTTGTCATGTTTAAATTGAGTGGAATTTTTATAACTCATAAGGAATTGAAGCCTGCAACCTTGAAGGGACAATTCAAATTGAAGTCTTAATCTCTTCTCATGTTCGCTCTGCTTGTGTGTTTGATGTCTTGACACCCTCAGATATTTTTACACTTTAAAAAAATAAATTATACCACTCCTCTAAGGTTGAGAAGATATTTCCTATTTAGAAAAGGTCAAGAAATATTCTTTCCTGAAAAGTATTCTGTCTTGATGATTACTCTATCCCAACTCATTTACTTTATGCTTTCAATTTGAGGAGTTATATGACAGAGAAATTTTAGTTTTTGTAAATACTCTGTTGCAGCTGCTGACTAACAGAATAGAAGAGAAAAGATGAAAGTGGCTATTGATTAATTAAAACACATTTTTCCCCAGGGCAAGTCTTTGGAATTAAAAAAAAAAAAAGTCTTCCAACAAGTTAGACTTTAAGAACAGTGCATATAACAATAACAGCCTGACACAACTCACAGACCCTTCCCTGAAGTGCCTCCATTAGAGTGAACTCATAAGGCCTCACCTTGGTTGAAGGTGAAGTCGTTCAGTCGTGTCCGACTCTTTGCAACCCCATGGACTGTAACCTAGTAGGCTTCTCCATCCATGGGATTCTCCAGGCAAGAATACTGGAGTGGATTGCCATTTCCTTCTCCAGGGGATCTTCCTGACCCAGGGATCAAACCCAGGTCTCCCGCGTTGGAGGCAGACGCTTTAACCTCTGAGCCACCAGGGAAGCCCTTGGTTAGAGCAGTGCAAAGCCACAGCAACCCAAAGTGAACAACCTTAAGAACCTTTTAGAGACTTTCTAGGTTCGACTGCTTAGCCATACATACTAGAAGTGTCAGTAACAAGATAGGACATAAAAGAAAATCCTAAAAAATCACCTCCAAGGTGATTTTTTTAAGCAGCGACACACAGTAGCTAAATTTGATCCTCTGAACTGATAGGGGTAGTGTGATCACCTCCTACCATCAATTCTTCAAGCTTACCTGGGCAAGGAGAACTGGCTGACAAACCTTTCCATAGCCTGACCCGATAGTCCCTATGCCTTGGGATTAAAAAGGCCTGGGATTCCAAGAAAAGCTTCCCAGTATCTCATGTTTTCCAAAGTGACTGCTGTGATGCTGACACGAACAAAAAAGTGATGATGCCCACTCTGCTGCTCCTTTCAAAGCACAGAAGACACTCTGCAAAGATTCAAGACCACTGTTCAAAATTCTCTTTTCTATTCAGACCCACTCTATTCATTTTTATTGAGTAACCAAGCATATCATTTCCATAGTTCTAGCACTTTGTTGGAAAATCATCTCAGTTGTAAAATAACATTCATGGCATGGTTCAGAAATTAAACTAGAAATTTTGCAGGACCAGAAGAAGTCGAAAATTGCTTCCTCCTTTCCAAGGCTCCATTTTCCAGTTATTCCAACAGGTGGTGTTTCAGAATATTCTGATGGGATATGCTGACTCTCATTCATATTAATCTGCTCCTCTGTATAAACATAAGTATGGATGAAATATGTAAATATACTGAACAAGTGAAATGAACCACATCAATTTCCCAATATTCTTTCCAGTCCGTGTGGATGTTTTGCTGCAGTTGGCACTGCAGTCAAGAAAGTCCTTTTGTTTGTTTACTGAAACATAAATCTGCCAGGAGAGCTTAACTCTAAATTACTGTTGTGTTTCTGATGGAAAGGTGCCACATAATTTAAATTTCAACAGCTCTACAGTTTCCCATATTTCTTATTTGTGACTCTACACCTCACAGACAAAGTGCATTTTACTATCATTTTAATAAATAGTTTTTGAGTGAAGGTCATTATTCTTTGTGTCCAATTTCCATCTGTTTCTTTCTTTTTACTGACAAGATTCTGAGATCCAATAAAGGGCTTTGAAAAGTCATTTCATTTCAAAGGTAGCCATTATGTTTCAACAGCCGATAAACCAAACGACCAAGTAGAACCACCGTGTCTTCAAACTGATGAAGAGGTGGTGACAATACTGGTTTGTCTGTTCATCTGAACGGAAAGAATATTGTTGATTCCTCTTGTTCAGCCACTTAGTTGCAAGTAAATAATATTTTTTTAGAAAATAAGCTCTTGTGGGGTTTTCTCATAAACAAAGCATTTCCCCATAACAGGAGATAATTATCTGGTATATCTGGGAAAATGGAGTCCATCTTCACGATAGAGACGGTAGTTAGATACGCATTGAGTCCAATTGGATTCACTGTCCAAGCTATAAAGAAATGGATATCAAGTGACTTTTAATCTTGTATGAAACAAAAAGATTAAACTGTCAATATTACGAGAACTGCTGTGACGAGACCTATGATAGAACCACACTTGCAGAGCTGTTTCTAATGATATGTATGCAAGGAATAGATTTTTCCTGATAACGCAAGTAATTAGACTACAGAACAAAATGTTCTGTTCAAATTCATGACATGCCCAACTAATAAAGGAAGAGAGGATAAGGCCCTTGCTATTTATTTGCATGAAAAAGCTTTAATATAGGATATACTTTAGAGAAATTAGTTTTTAATCTAGGTGACTAGATGAGATTTTGACCCTGAACTGTTTTTTGAGTTGACCTGTAAAGAATTTATGCAGAAATAAGACTGTGACGCTTACAAACCAGACAGGCATTGCTTTTTTCATTAATTCCTGAGTGTCTCATGCAGTCAAGAGAAGCAGAAAATTGGTCCTTTTAAAAGCCCACCATATGAGAATTTGCTTTTATGAAACATAATCAGTAAAAGTTGATAGGAATCTTAGCAGGAATGTATTCTTTTTAAATTCAGACATTCAAGAAGTTAGATACATTGATTCAGCAGTGATGATTCTCCACTGACCTGTATAAAACAGAAATCTAGGGCTGTATATTGTTATGAATACATTTGAGAGGCCCACAGTACTAGTTCTCCGGGTGAATTATGGATCACACAATGGGCACTTGGAAAAAAGCTTTACACTCTTGTGCTTATTTTTCCATGATAAAATTTAGTGTCACATCCACTCAATATATGCAAGAAATAGCTTTTAAGAGTAGGAATCTTTCTCTTATTCTTAAAAACAATTGATATGAACATCACCCATATAATGCAAAAAAACCTGCTAATTGTGAGATACAATTTAAATGTCTCACATTGAATGCTTCACATCACCGAGGTGAGGAAAACGGTTGCATTCCTTGTGCAGACATGAAATCTGGCCTTTTTCAGTAAAAGGCACCAAGATCCACTCAAACACTCAAGCCAGAAACAGAGGAGTCCTCTTTGCTTTCTCCCTTTACCTCTCCTCCTGCTTCTAATCCATGAACAACTTCTGTCATTCTCCCTTCCAACATACATCACAAAGATTTTTCTAGCTCCATCCTGGCTCATGCCATTATTCCTGGATGTCTAGTCTTCGAAAAAAAGCTTTTGTTTTTAAAGTTATCTCTCTATCTTAGGCCTCCCCTAATGAATCTTCCACAAAGTAGGCAGAATAATAAGATTATGTTGGTCCTGTTTAAAATCGTCAATGGCTTCCCCTTGCACTTAGAATAAATCTGAATGCATAGAGCTTCTGGAAGTCCTTCTCTGTCTAACCATGTTTCCTATGGAGCCAAAAACATTATACCCCCATCCCTTGGCCATTCTAAAGTTCTTTCCTGCTGCAAGGCTTGCTGTCCTCCCTGGATCACTTGTTACCCTGTTTGTTTCCTCCTATCTCAGCTAAAATAGTCTCTCCCTAAAGAGACTTTTCTTCATTGCTGTAACTGGAGTAGGTTTTATCCCATCAAGAATTTCTTTCATTGCACTTATCAAAATTTGCAATGGTTTTGCTTGTTGATCATTTTCTTTGTTTATTCCCCCATGAAAACATCACTGTCATGAAGGCAAGGACAATGTCTGCCTTAGTCACTGTTATATCTATATAGTAAGTCCTCCTGCAGTGTTTGTTGAATAAATACACGAACTTATCACAACTCTGCTTTCATAGATAGAAGCTGCAAAAAGGCAGATAAATTTCAGGGGAAAAATTGTCCTTGGTTTGTTTTCATGTTCAGGGAACACAAGTTTTCTTTTTTTCCCATTCTAAAATAAATGTTCATTAAATCTAATTTTCACAAGGGGAAAATAAAGGGAAGGGTATTCTCACATATTGCAGTCATAAAAGCTTACTCAAAGTATCTATATATTTTTTTATTTGTGAATGGGTGAGCCAGATTTCTCTTTGGAAGTGAGCTAACCTCTTTTGGAAGATTTGCTATCTCTTCTGCGCCACTTATGTACCAGGAAGATATGAGAGTTGTTAACACATCCCTGAGTGTCTCATTTATTGCTAAAGAATATGTAGGCTGATTATAGTTATATCCACTTGTGTGTATTCACTGTATAAAACAAGTACAACAATCTGTAAAAAGTGAAAAAGTTACTAGCTGACATTGTTGAAATCTCTTACAAATCAAGCTAGAGAGAGCTGAAAAGCCTATTTTATAACAACATATGAGAAAAAAAAAAGATTTTCTGGACAAATGTATGTTTTATGTGGAGAAAATATTTTATAATGCTTTTCTATTTTAAATTGAAATACTATTTCCTTATTATTCATTGCTCAAAGAAAAACTGGAAAACAAGGAAAAACTAGTTAATGAACAAATTACTATTATGAAACTGGCATAGTTGATAAATGTATACATTTTCTTCCATATAATCTGAAACTTAAAAACTTAATAAACATGAACATAGTAAGATACAGAGTAGAAATTGCATGCAAATTCTAGATACAAAATGGTTGATTTTGAATAAATATGTCTAACACCAATAGCTGCTGCTGCTGCAAAAGTCACTTCAGTTGTGTCCGACTCTGTGCAACCCCATAGACGGCAGCCCACCAGGCTCCCCCGACCCTGGGATTCTCCAGGCAAGAACACTGGAGTGGGTTGCCATTTCCTTCCCCAATGTGTGAGAGTGAGAAGTGAAAGTGAAGTCGCCCAGTCCTGTCCGACTCTTAGCGAACCCATGGACTGCAGCCTACCAGGCTCCTCCATCCATGGGATTTTCCAGGCAAGAGTACTGGAGTGGGGTGCCATTGCCTTCTCCTAGGAGTAGTCTTTTCTGCAATTAAGGATAACTTAATGGCAATTTTTTACATGAATGACTAAAATGTAAATAAATGGAATTTTCTTTCCTGTAAACCAGGGACAGGAACTGTCGAATATAATCCATCCAGTGAAATAGGCAAGAGGAAGGCACTAGGAAGACTCTGGCCTCATCAGGTAGAAGGGATTATCACATCAAAAAACACTGCTCATCCTACCCTGAAGGGATTCTAACTACCCAGATGTAGTGGCACATAGTTGGGCATAGAGGCATTGGTATGGTTTCTCGGTTCATCCACTGGCACTCCCCTGGCTTTGACATGGTTATGCAGGCACATGAGCCTGTGAACCTGTGGATGTAAATATGTGCATGTGAACACATTTTGTCATAATCAATGTGCAGGACAGAGTCACAGAGTAATAATGCAAGGTTCTAAGCTTTTAAAGAAATGAGAGGAGGGTATTACCAAGTTTATGTTTCTAGAATCAGAAAGAGTTTTACAGCTTGGACTTAATCAGATTCTCTCTCCAAGGGAAAGAAAGAGGTTTGAAAGTCAACCTGTGCCTGAAGCTCAAGCAGAACAGATTAAAAGATTTATGCAAGAGAGATCTACAGGATGATGCAATTAGGAGGAGAAACCCTTCCGTAGAGGAGTCACAAAGGCACCCTCCTTTAAATGATAGGGTGAAGATCACCCTATCTAAAGCTGATCTGCATGTGAAGCTAGAGACTTCCGCTATGAGGAACTGGCTCTCTGAGTTGCACCCCAGGATGGGACAAGAATAATAGACATTTAAAGGAGAAGATTGGAACATCTGGCCAAAGATCTTCAGCAGCTGTTAAGAGAAGAAAAATGAAGTACCAGAGCCTCATTGTAACTACACCCACACACACACACAAATATATGTGTACACACACACACCCCACACAAGCACAAATACATGTCCATACCCCTGCATATATTCACATGCATATGCAAACACATGTGATTTGTGTGAGCATTTTCGTTTGCTTAATTTCTGTGCTTATATTTATTATTTTCTTCCTTTTGCTTTCTTTGGGTTTAATTTGATCTTATTTTTCTAGTTTCCTAAGAATATATGAGGCTTTTCATCTTTTCTAATCCAATGGGTTATTTAGAAGTGCATTATTTAGTTTACAAGTGTATGGAGAATTTCCTGTGATCTTTCTGTTTTTCATTTTCAATTTGAGGGTACTATCTGTATGACTTCAAGTCTTTAAAATCTGTTGAGGTTTGGTTTATGGCCCAGTTATGGTCTATATTTATAGACCATAGTCTATATATTAGTAGTATATATGGTTAGTATATATTCTGTGAATGCTCGAACAGAATGTATATTTTGTTGTAGTTGGGAGGAGTGTTCTGTATGTTTTGATTAGATCCTGTTGGTTGACAGCGTTGATAATATACCCTTGCTGATTCTCTGTATAGCTGTTCTATCAATTGCTGAGAGGAATATTGAAGTTTTCGATCATAACTGTGATTTTTCCTATTTCTCTTTTTAGTTTTACCAGTTTTTGCTTTTCATATTTTGGTTACTGGTTGCATACACACTTAGGATAGCTATGCTATCCTTGGTAAAGTGACAATTTCACAGACGTATTGTCTCTGTCTCCGGTAATTTTCTTAGGTCCAAAGTCTACTTCATTTTACACTGTATTAACTACAGCTTTTTTTTTTTCCTTCTTTTTACTTTATAAATAACAGTCTTACTAGTGTAAATACATACATTACTGGCAAATAATTCAGATACCAAAATTCATACTTTTAAAGTATACAATTCAGTGGTTTTTAGCATGATTACAGAGTGGTATAACTTTTTATTTTCAATTTCCTTGCACTTGCAGAAATATGGAATCACTTTTGAAAGCAACATGACTACATTTTTATTATTCAAATGTGTTTTATATGCAATTTTCAAATGCTTTGAGATACAGGAAGGATTTCAAATCTCTCTAACTTTAGTACATTTTTTATCACCAAAAAGAAGTCTTTCAGCCATTCCTCCTTCATTCAGCAGATATTTGACAGAATTTTTGAGAATCAACTCTTGAAACTGATAAAAATACTCAGGTCAACAGCAATCTGAATAAATAGAAAGAGATAATATGAACAAAAATTAATGCATGTGAAATACTGATGATGTCTCTATAACCAAAACATGATGTAAGCTGGGTCAGGGTTTCAAACTATTCTCTGATGAACTGGGAAGTTAATCATGATTGTTAGGAAGAAACTACTGAATAACTTTCCTAATATTCCAATTTCTCCTCTGTAGTTTCTAGAAATATAGTTTCTGGAATCTAACGCTATTCCATATTTACCTCTTAATATAGAAAAGGTTGAAAAAGGTGACACATGACTGCTTTTGTATTTACTGACAAATTTCATCTGAGCAACTGAAGGTACACATTCAACCGCATTAACATTAGAAAAGTGTTACTTTCTTATACACTGCACAATTGGGAGATTCTTTTTATTTTCAATTTCCTTGCACTTGCAGAAGTATGGAAGCAGGCTACATCTTTACTACTCAAATGGTATTTTATATACAATTTTCAAATGCTCTGAGATACAGGAAGGATTTCAAATTCTGTGACCCATGACTGATATTAATGCCAATAACTTCCTATGGAGTAGGGGGACACAGAGCAAATAGGAAATGGCAAAAGGAGATAGATTGGTGATTACAAAGAAGGGAGAAACTCTACATTCTGAGGAGGCAACGAAGCCACCATACTTCAGGAGATAATGTATTTCAAAGTGGAAAGGGGGTAGGACAATGGGGAGAAACAACAGCCCAGGGCATTGACATTAAAGGAAATGAAACTTCCAGAGACAGAGTCAGGGGAATGCCATCCGATCCCATCTGTCACCAAGAAGACAATGGAGAGGCAGTAGAGAAAAGGAACAATCTTCTGGAAGCATAATGAACAACCTGTTGAGAAACTTCAATCAGCCACTAAAAATTACTGATTTTGAGAGAATTTTGTATTTTACTGAGGTGGATATGGAAACTATCAATGTCTTTTTAGTAGATATGAGACCATACTGTAGTGTACTATATCAATGTTGCCAGTAATTAACTCCGGTTAAATTATTTTATTTCTAGTGTTAGATTTTTCTCATCAGATTAACTGTTTTAAGTAAGAAAAGGCAGATGGTACATCACTCTTACATTTGCTTATTCTAGTTATTGGTATTAATTTGCTTCTTTACTGGTGAATGATTTTTTTTATGGAAATATACATTTTTAATGTGACATAGAAGTGGAAATTTCTGAAGATTTTATGGTTTCCCATGCATTTATTGTTCTTCTAACAATGAGTGGAGAAGATTCTGGTAAAGTATCAAACAAATTAATCTGGGGCTTTCCCTAACATTGAAATATAAATAATAGTGTCAATTAGAAGGTTTTATGCTAAGAATTCTTTTTTCATCTCACCTTCTTCACCCATCTTCAGTGAATACTCTACAGATTATCACAATAAAGTGTAAAACTACTGATTCACAAACACCGATTATTTACCTTACTCAAAATGTAATAAACCTGTTTATTTGAAATGAAAAAAAAATCCTGTCCACTTACCAACTGGGAATCTACATCAAGTGACTAACACCAAAGGGTTTAGGACTGTAAACTACAACTTGAAGGAGTCCCTGAAACTATTACGTGCTGTGCTGTGCTGAGTCACTCAGTCATGTCCAACTCTTTGCTACCCCACGAAGTGTAGCCTGCCAGGCTCCTCTTTCCAAGGGAATTCTCCAAGCAAGAAAACTGGAGTGGGTTGCCATTCCCTTCTCTAGGAGATCTTCCTGATCAGGGGATAGAAACCCAGGTCTCCTGCATTGCAGGCAGATTCTTTACAGTCTGAGCTATAGGGAAGTCTGCATATAAAAATCTTCTTGGTAATGACATTTATATGAAAGAGAAAATAAAATATTTTCCCCTCAAAATTTGCTTCCAAGTTTGAAAAGACAGTTCACTTTCAGCTTCATGGTGAAACTTAGCATTTGCAGAAAGGAATGAGGTTTTGTAAGTAATTCCTCAAGATGACATGTAGTACAGTCAGGATATCTTTAGTTCAGAGGTGATCTATTTACTAGGTAGTTTCAGGTTTATAGCCTATATTAGCAAGATGGCTGGAAAACATATGCCTTGGGATCTGTGACCTTATTATACCGCATACCTCTTCCCTTGGAAAACATCACTGGTGACAAGCCACATAGCCTTTCCAAGGGGAGGAGCTTGAAAGACGCCAGCACACCTAATCCTGGATGAAAGACATTTGAGGTCTATAGCATTTGACATTAGCAGTTGAAATACATTTCTTCATTCTAAGTAGTGGCAGATGGGGGGAAATAATATGCAGCTTTTGAAAACACAAAGGCAAAAAGAGGCCTAAGTTCTGCATGTTGCTTCAGAAAAATGTGGTTTTGTGTGGTGAGAATATTCTCATTCCTAACAGAAAATACAATGGATTGAGTAAAGAGCTCAAATCTATCCCTTTTCAGGAGGGTATTAAAAATATGTGCAATGTTTCTGAAAGTATACTGTATACTGTTGAGAGAGTTTCCATGGTAGCCTTATTTGTTCCATGGTATATTCTCTCAATTTTCTCTTCCATTTCTGGTCTTCAGCACTTCTGCTATGTAGCATTTTTTAGTAACTGCGTATTGAGTGGCCAAAATAGAAACAGAGCTTGAAATAAATGATGAATTCCACAGAAATGTTTTCTCCTGGTGTAAGCTGTCTTCAAGCAAAATTTTATGTTCATGAAGAAATCATTTGCCATTAAAAAAAAATAACACTAGTCATTTTAATTAATGCATTTTCTGTAACTAATCACTGAAAAGGCAAGATGAGCCAGTGTTTGCTGCTGCTACTGCTAAGTCGCTTCAGTCGTGTCTGACTCTATGCAACCCCATAGACGGCAGCCCATCAGGCTCCACCGTCCCTGGGATTCTCCAGGCAAGGACACTGGAGTGGGTTGCCATTTCCTTCTCCAATGCACGAAAGTGAAAAGTGAAAATGAAGTTGCTCAGTCGTGTCTGACTCTTAGCGACCCCATGGACTGCAGCCTACCAGGCTCCTCCGTCCATGGGATTTTCCAGGCAAGAGTATTGGAGTGGGGTGCCATTGCCTTCTCTGAGCCAATGTTTACAAATTCATATTTTTAGTAGGAATGTTTGAATGCTCAATAGATCTTGTACTCTACTTAATTGTTCCTTTAAATTGTTCCCTTCACTTAATGATTAAGTGAAAGCTAGGGCTCTAGTGTAGACCAGTAGGAGAAGGCAATGGCAACCCACTCCAGTTCCAGGCAAGGACACTGGAGTGGGTTGCCATTTCCTTCTCCAATGCACGAAAGTGAAAAGTGAAAATGAAGTTGCTCAGTCGTGTCTGACTCTTAGCGACCCCATGGACTGCAGCCTACCAGGCTCCTCCGTCCATGGGATTTTCCAGGCAAGAGTATTGGAGTGGGGTGCCATTGCCTTCTCTGAGCCAATGTTTACAAATTCATATTTTTAGTAGGAATGTTTGAATGCTCAATAGATCTTGTACTCTACTTAATTGTTCCTTTAAATTGTTCCCTTCACTTAATGATTAAGTGAAAGCTAGGGCTCTAGTGTAGACCAGTAGGAGAAGGCAATGGCAACCCACTCCAGTACTCTTGCCTGGAAAATCCCATGGATGGAGGAGCCTGGTAGGCTGCAGTCCATGGGGTTGCTAAGAGTCAGGCACGACTGAGCAACTTTACTTTCACTTTTCATGCACTGGAGAAGGCAATGGCAACCCACTCCAATATTCTTGCCTGGAGAATCCCAGGGACGAGGAGCCTAGTGGGCTGCCGTCTATCAGGTCATGCAGAGTCGGACACAATTGAAGCAACTTAGCAGCAGCAGCAGCAGCTCCAGCAGCAGAGTAGACCATTAATTGATTACAAATAAATATAAGTTAAACTCATACATTAATAATATCTTAATTAATAATATTAGAATAAAACGTCTTGGGTCACAGGCTAAACAAAGGAACTCTGATGTAAAATTTTACCTTCTTTGAAGCTGAGTATACCAAGAATTAAAACACAGTATTTTCCTTGGACTGTACAGTATTTTCAAACAAGTTGGAATGAGTGACTAACATTTGAAAATTGCAAGATTTTACATTAGATCAAAGTAATAGTTGAGTTCAGTTAAAACACAGAAAGTTCCAGCAACGTTACTCATGTCACTTCTTGGAAGTACCAAGCCTGTGATTTGCAGTGACTTTTTTTTTTTAACATCTATCCCTTTAAGTAGGTATGAGGTATATACTTTGTTACATTTCTCATCCAGTCCAATTCACTCACTCATGCAGATATTCATTCATGGATAAATTCAATAAATCTTGAATTCCTACTACATGCCAGATGATACCGTGCTAGATTCTGCCTTCCGAGACTGTACAGTCAAAGCAAAATTGACGGTAAACAGTTCTATAAAAGTGACAATTTAGAAAAATGCTAGGAGGAATAATGCAGAGTGCTATGAAGGCATTTTCTATGGGATTCTGCAGTATTCTGGAGTAGAAGAGGAAGGATCAGAGAAGTCTTTCAGGAGATGTAGATCTTCAAATTGAGATATAAAGATCAGGAGAGGTTAATGAGGCAGTATGGTCTAGGGAGAGGGAACAGGAGGGGGTGAGGTGAAGAGGGGATGGATTATTCAAGGACCTGAAAGACGTGTACAAGGGGATGGCTGGCACAGCATGAGGCTGGGGCAGGTGTACACATGATCAGATCAAGAATCTTGTGGGTAATGCTAAATGACTGGCCTTTGGTTTTAAGAGTGGTGGATAGACACACTCAGCAAGTATGCAGCAAGAAAAGAAATGTGCTTTAAAAATAACATTCTGCTTACTAGGTAGAAAAGGGTCTGTAGGAGTCAAGAATGGAAGCAATAGAGGATGACATGTATGAGAGTTGGCATAGAAAAAGGCTTCAGAAATTGACATGGATATTGAAAACTTGAAGAGCACTGGAAATGGCACAAGGCCATAAAGGGAGACCTTTGACTTGCTGCTCCAGATCTCTGCTATCTTTCCATGTACCCAGGAGGCTGACCTACCCAGACTTCATCCACAGGTCCCCTCGCGCACTGTGCTGTCTGTGTTCAACTGATGGGTGTCATCAGGAGGTGATCAAGGGGTGGTAGAAGAGTGAGGTGAAGGCATTTACTGACCTCTCCTAGACTGTTAGTGGTTGTGTTCCTCCTCCAAAGGGCCTGGCTCTTGTCAGACTTTACTCTCTCCACTTCCCTTGATCTCTCCGTCTCCTTGCCCTTCAAGCTTAGGGACTGTGACAGATTTCCACTGTTGCCCAAATGACGGTGTCATCACTCATTGTTAGTTTCTCTTAACTTTGCCCACACATTTCTAAATAGTCCCTTCATTAATCTCTTCTTGGTTAAGCCATTTGAGTGTGCCATTTGTTTCCTGCCAGGATCTTTGGCCTCACCCAAATTATTACTGGGAAATTGGTCCAGCTAGGTGCTTTTTAAAACTCCTAATCCTAGTATCTTTAAAGATAGAGACAAAAGAAATGATACTAGAATCACAATGACAAATCCAAAAGAAAAGCATTCAATAGGAATCATTATGCCTGCCATATATAGCTGGTTCATTTTGGTATAAGTAGAAACTAACACAGCATTGTTAAGAAGTTGTACTCCAATAATAGCAAAAGCTTCCGGAACATAGACGCACACAGGAGAGGGACAGAGAGGGAATTGCAGCGGATGCTGTTGTGCGAGGGGTGCTGTGGTATGTTGCACAGACACCCTCTTCAGGCCTGCCCTCAGTTCTCATTCTCAGTTGCTGGAGTGTTGGTGGCTGACGGGTCTCAGCCGAGTTGCACCCCAGGCCCTGCCCTTCATCAGAGAAGGCCTGCAGGCGATGCCTTGTTGCTGAGGCCATGGAAAGGCCTACGTTGGTCAATTGTGAATGGGTGCCCCAGCTTCTGGCTGAGCTTCTGTTGCAGCTGCAGCATCCTCTCCTTTATCAACCCTGCTTCCCAACAGCCTCACAGATGTCGATCCCAGGGAACCTCTCCAATAACCTTGCTGCATGCTTGTCTCTATTTCAGAGTCTGCTTCTTGAGTAACCAGGCTTAAGACAGGTAGTATGAACCATTCTCTGACACAAATGAAGTATAAACTTCAAATGTCAGAATTTTAAGCTGAGACATGACAATCAAAAAAGATTATGAGTTTTATTAAAGTCTGCATAGTATTATACATTTAATACAGATTTCTATGCTAAGAATTGGAGGTAGGCAACTTGTCTTTTTATGGAGCTTATTGACACATAAATCCTGTGGTAAATTATAATATGCATATCATTTTGGAAAGCAGTATCATTTTAAGGCTAAGGCAAACAATCTTTTGAGAAATGTGCCCAAGAATATAGATCTACTGCACTAGACTGGCGAAAAGGGCAAAAAAGGTATCTGGTCTGGTATATTTTTCCTCCAGGACATTTGTAGGTTGGGCTACTGTCTTCTTAGCTTTGAGTAGGTACCACGCCTTGCAGTCAGCTTCCCATGTGTGCTGCCTTAGGCAATCCTCACAATAAGCACTTGCTATACATGATCTGATTATCCTCACAAGTGCAGGAGAAGAGGGTCAAGTTCAAAAGTAAGACACCGTGTGTGTTTAGTCACTGAATCTCTCTGGACATCTGCTTCCTTGGTTGAAAATGGGTACCTACTGATAGGCAGTGGGGACAAAATGAGATGTAGCAGGCTGATGGAAATGCTTTTCAAGGTAGACTGTCACACAAATATTACAAATGAGAAGCAATGTCATTTGTAGTTTATGTGGGTGTGAATTAGTGAGGGAGTGTGTGTGTGTTAAAGAGAAAGACAGAATTAATATTCAACAGACCAGAAAAGTGGCACTTTCATTTTATCTGTGAGCAACTGTGATATATATGAAATAAAATTTCTATTTCAAATAATTCATTTGACATGAACCAGATGATCATATGCCATTAGGAAGAAAAAGATGAGGTATCAAAAAGAAGATAGATTTGAAAGGCATTTTAAATACAGTACATGCTTTCTGCTGCCCCCTTTTCCTTTCTAAAAACAGTGTTGATTATTGTTGCTATTATTCAAGGTAGAACATGACAATTCCTTTATTCTACTGAGTGAACTGGTCCCTCTGCTCTTCGTACTCTTGACAATACTCTGCCCACCCTCTAAAAAACATAACCTGATTAGAGGACTTTTAAGTTTTGCCAGTTCTCTTTGGAGTGATAAAACACCAGTCGCAAAGGCAAGTGAGATCTCTGAGCTGAGTGTCATGGTGACTGGTGGGATTCATGTCAGAGCTTTGTAAGAAATACAATAAATTTCATTTCTATCATCTGGAGTGCTGGTTCACTGGGAAACATTTATAACTAAAGCTGTTGTTCATATGCAGGCTATGGAAGAAGAATGCAGCTCCAAATGGGAAATATGATGAAAACCTACCTGCATAAATTTAACTTAATATTACTAACTTGGGTGGATAGATCATTGTTCATAGGCTTGGGTGAGAAGAACTTGTGTCTTAGATACTGAATTATAGGGAGAGAAACACTGGTTGTTAAGACAGGCTTCCAATGCAAATGTAACAAAGGAATTTCCATAGATTCTGCTCTGATATAAAAATAGAGGTTTTTGAGAGTCTTGGAAAGGCATTACATGAAGTGCTGACCTATTGTGAAGCCTCTACTTCATATAATGAAAGCAAGAAAGGTAGTCTCGAGAATGAGTTTTTAGGAACTTCAGGGGTGTTTAAAAATTGTAGCATAGTTAGCTACATAATTTTGCCTATAACTAGACCCAAAAAGTGGAGGGAGAACTTTCTAGTGATCTAGGTATGACTTAAAAGCTTCATTCATTAATTAATTCATTCAAAATACAATTTCTGGACATCTTCTGTATTCCAGGTACTGTACATAGGTTGAACACTGAACAAAAGGCATAATGCATAATCGTTTACCCTCACAGTTCTCACAGACTTAGAAATCATGATGTAACAATACATAGGTCCTTTTACTCTTTTCTGGATAATAGATATTTGTTCACTTTAGAGTATGTATTTGTCCTTATAGTTACAATGGCAGAATGGGAAGGAATTTAGTAAAGATAGAGGGCAGAGGGGAAGATGAGAGAGAAGAAAAACATTAAATTAAATAAGAAGAAAACCAAATCACGGCTGCTTCATTGAAGCTAAATCATGATTCAAAATTGAGCTATGATTGCCCCCAAAGTGATCAGCTCAGTAATACTCTTGGATCTTTGTTTCCTCTTCCCCAATTCTACCTTCCTTCTTGGGATAATTTTCTAAAAATAAATAACTACATGCAAGCTCTAAAAAGGTCTTGTAGGTCTTCATAGAACCGTTCAACTTCAGCTTCTTCAGCGTTACTGGTTGGGTCACAGACTTAGATTACTGTGATATTCAATGGTTTGCCTTGGATTGGAAACGAACAGACATCATTCTGTCATTTTTGAGATTGCATCCAAGTACTGCATTTCAGACTCTTTGGTTGACCACGATGGCTACGCCATTTCTTCTAAGGGATTCCTGCCCGCAGTAATAGATATAATGGTCATCTGAGTTAAATTCATCCATTCCAGTCCATTTTAGTTCACTGATTCCTAGAATGTCTACGTTCACTCTTGCCATCTTCTGTTTGATCAGTTTATAGGGACTGGAATGCAAAAGTAGGAAGTCAAGAAACACCTAGAGTAAAGGGAAATTTGGCCTTGGAATGCGGAATGAAGAAGGTCAAAGGCTAATAGAGTTTTGCCAAAAGAATGCACTGGTCATAGCAAACACCCTCTTCCAACAACACAAGAGAAGATTCTACACGTGGACATCACCAGATGNTTAAATAAGCAGGGTGACAATATACAGCCTTGACGTACTCCTTTTCCTATTTGGAACCAGTCTGTTGTTCCATGTCCAGTTCTAACTGTTGCTTCCTGACCTGCATACAGATTTCTCAAGAGGCAGGTCAGGTGGTAGGAGTCTGTATTTGTAAATGAATACAAATACACATATTATATGGGTGATATGCCATATTCCAGGCACTGTACGTGTCAATCAAGGCCTAATCAGAAAAAGGAAATTATTTCAAGTGTTTATATTGTGGATAGGTTTTAAGACAGGAAATTTTGGAGGAGCTAAATCAAACAGAACAGTGCAATAACCACAGGTTAGCAAAATCAGGAAGGTACTGTTGTGGGCCTGAAGGGGCAGAAGGAGGAAGCAGTTGCATTTGGGTCACCCGGAAGAATCTGAAACCAGGACAAGCTTGTCTACATGATCTGGACCCTAAGAGAAGATGTAGCTTCTTCAAGAGAAGCTACCAGAGGCAGGGAAATATCCTGGCCCCTCTTCCTTCCGTCTCTCCATTCTCCCTTCAGTGCTTCCTATTGGCTGAATCCATCTGAAGCCTATAGGAGAAGGGAGCCTGAAAAGATAACTTGCAGGGGTCAGTATCCGTGTGCTATAAGGCCAGAACCCCCCAAAAAGGAAGAGAATAGATCCAAGGGTACACAGGCCCAGGATACAAGCAAAGTGTTGATACTGGGAAAGAATACAGTGGCCTGTATAAGCTATTATTACCTTAGCTCCTGGGTTAGAGCAAGAAGCAGATAAAACCATGTTATAAAGTCTGCTGCCTTTAGATGGACATGAAGATGCCTTTGCAGTGGTTGGGCAAAAGCTGGTGATCATATGCAGAGTTCTATACTTGTCTCTTCCAGGCCTGGGCTTATCCTACATACAAATGTTACTTCATGCAAGAGTCAAACTAGCGAGAACAGCTCTGTGAGGTCTCTCTCTTGGCCCTGGAGCTATTTTGTGGGAAAATGCATTGGTGGCTAGGGAGTTCCAGGGACTGGTTTGCTAGCAGCACTCTGTGGAGCCAGATGCTGTCCCTTGGAAATGACCATTTGGGAAGTCTCTTCCAGATGTACTGACCATTTTCATCCTTGGTCTTTACTATTAGGTCCCATGGGAATATGTTAGGAGAACGTTATCAAGGTAGCCTCAGAGTTTGGAGTTCAATCCCAGTTGAGGCCCAGCACAGTCCAGCATACAAAGTTGGCACTGCCTCAGTTTCCTTCATCTGCTGACTCTTGAAGTCCCAACCTAGGGACAGGGAAGGTTCCTGGTGAAAACTCCAGACTGGTTGAAGCAATGCAGATATGTGCCTTGGCTCTGCCTCACTCACTGTGCAACCTCAAGTCAACAATTGATTTCCCTGAATGTCCACCTACCCATTCAGAAGGGGTTGGCTTAGGTTAGAACTAGGTTCTTTCAACTCAGTGTCACCCCAATGAAAAAACAGTAGAAAGATCTTGGTCAATAAAAATGATACTGATAGCTATGGTTGATCTAGCACTAATGTGCTAAGAATTTGTCATGCACTGTTTCATTTAGTCTTGCTTGAAGAGCCTCCCCTTAGTTGTATAACCTTATTTGTAGCTGCTGCTGCCGTTGCTAAGTCGCTTCAGTCATGTGTGACTCTGTGCGACCCCATAGACGGCAGCTCACTAGGCTCCTCTGTCCCTGGGATTCTCCAAGCAAGAATACTGGAGTGGGTTGCCATTTTTTTTGTAGCTGCCTGTTGTAAATAGTGCCTCTACTACAGGCCCCTCTTACCTTCTGGATCACCCCATGATTTCAGGCCTACTTCCTTTCTCATGTTAAATCCCATGCTTGCTTTATTCAAACATTATAAAATCAACACACTGGGAGGCAGACAAATACCATCAGGCATCCACCTTTTGCCTCCCTGTCCAAACAGCTACAATACATACTTTAGTCTACCTGCTGTGTTCTTTGTCTACAACATGGAATCAGGCCAGACAGAGAGTGTCGACTAAAGTATCTGCTTGTTAGCTTTCCTTGTATAGCTTATCAATGAGGAATTGGTAGAAATAAAACACAGGGTATTTAGAGCTTGCCAAGACTGAGCTGCCCTGTGGAGTGGAACCAAAGGCCTGAATGGAATTGCCAAGTGAGAGCTTCCTAGGTCAGAATTAACACAGACCCTGCCTGCAGTCTAACCTGGCATCTCCAAGTTAGGCTGGATTTACCTTGCATGTCCACATGGTAAGCCCTGAAGTTGTCTACCTGAAATGATTTAAGAGACTGAGGCCTGGAGTCAGGTAGCCCATGCTGAGTACACAGTCCTCTAGCCTGGTTTAAGGACATTCTACTCCAGGCCAGGTGCCATCACTTCCACAAGTCCAGAGAAGGCCTGGTCTGATTTTTCTCACTGAGATTTGAAGGGAGTGCAGATAGGTTTTAGATGCAACACCAGGTCACCCACAGGCCATTCTCTGCACTCTGCTTTGGCTTTCTCAGGAAATGGCCTAACAGCTTTTTCTTGGCTTTTTCTTGGCTTTCCTTGGACTGCTAATGTAATAGTACTTATTTTCAGAATCTTTGTGAGGCCAAGGGAAAGCATCAGAGTTTCATTGTAAATCCATTATGTCTTCTTTGGTTAGAAATTATCCCTGACAAGCAGTCCCACAGCAAAGAAAAGTCAGTATTATTTTGCAGAATAAAAAGGGGGATTGGCCACTTCTTTTATTATTTTTTTATTATGACTGTCCTCCTTTTGGTTATGACATTTGATGTATTATTTAGCTTAAGTGCTTGATTAAGGAAGAACTGTTGTGGAGGGGGCGGTGGAATAGGAACTGGAAGGGGCAATTGCTCAGACTCTGGCCTTTCTGCTCCTTATCTTGGTAGCTGGGATGGAAATAAACTGCCAGGACCCTTTGGGGATCCTGACGTGCTACCCTCAGCAAGGAGATCACGTTCTGACTAAGGGACCTTCTGGACGTTTCTGGGTCAGCAGAACCTTGGTGCCTTTCTTTCATATACCGGAACCCTTGTGTCTTTATTAAATATTAATTTGCTGTCAATAATTAAATGCTGATTATTTGATCTCTAATGGGGTCAGGATTCCCATAGTCCCATATTAGTGTAATAATGCAAAAGTGAAAATTGCCTTTCAGATGAAAAAAATGGACTTATTATTCTTTCTTTGTTCGAAGTAAAATGGTTTGTCTAAATTAAAAATTAAAAGCAGAATTTTCTTTAATCTTCGAATTAAATTAGTGCTAATTAGTTCTATTTTCTGTACAACATTCACATGCTAAAATCTCGGCCATTCCTTCAGCGTATTAATGGTGCCCTTTGGCTGTAATCAAGATTGTCTTACATTAAAAATGATACAGTTAACTCAATTATATTAAGATTCATTGTTCTCAAATCACAGGGTTATGACTAGAAGCTGTTGGAACTGTTGGAAGGGCTGAGATTGCCAGGGTGCAGAATAAAGTCATCCATCATTTCCATTTCAGAATCCTAAATGTTGGTGAGAGGCTCACAGTGCATCTGTTGCCACTGTATATCACTGGTGTGAGTGGTCGGTACAGAAATCAAGTGCAGATTTCATGCCTATCCTGTGAAGACTGTGAAAACACTCAGTCCTCTCCTTTGAAAGAGGAGAAAAGAGAAAAAGCCCAAGTGGACCGTCACTTTGGGATGATTCCATGTTTAGAGCTGCCTGTTTTGTCCTTTTCCTTCACTGCCTAGGAAGCTGGTGCTGGCATCCCGAGTCAGGCAGTAACAGCATCAACAACATCACTGATAACCATATCTGCTGCTGCTGCTACTCTTACTACTACTGCTACTGAGTATTGCCATGGATGCCAGGTACTCTAAACCAAGCGGTACAGTATCACTTTATTTAAACACTAGCCCGCACAGTTGTTTTTATTAGTCTTGTTTGACATTTGGGTCAGGCTCAGAGAGGTTGACTGAGTTTCCCAACCTCACACAGGCAGTTATGTGACAGAATCCAGATTTAAACCAAGATGTGCCTGACTCCAGAGCCCACGCTCTTAACTATGTTCTACTATCACAGATATTCAGTTTCAAGAGGCATTTTTATTTCTACAGCTGACAAGATGCTGTGTATGTGTGTGTTGAGATGGAAGGGAGAAATAGGACTGAAATTCTCCATCAGGGTAGCATAATTGCTCACATTCCCTTTCTTGATAGAAGAATGATCCTTCTTCTTCCTCTGGGCATCATCTTTGTGTAGAGTTGTATAGAGAGGAAGAGGAAGTTTCCATTCCAAATCCCCAGTGCTGTAGAACAGGTATGGAATGCAATATACTAGCTCTATCCATGAAAAAGTCTGAAGGGCAAATTCTTACAGCATAATCAGCTCAGATAACACCCACATACCTCACTCTAAAACTGTAACCTGAATTCAATTGTTAGGCCTCCCTGTACACAATACCTTTCAACATTGCCGATATCTTTATGCAATGAACCTCAGTGCTTGGAGTTCTGTGATCATGTGGTTTGGGATCTACAGTAGCCATAATCTTTAAAAAAAAAAAGTCATTGGAGTATAGTTGATTTACAATATTGTGTTAGTTTCAGCTGCACAGCAAAGTGTATCTGATGTACAACAAAGTGAATCAGTTATATGTATACATATATCCACTTTTTAAAAGATTCTTTTCCCATATAGGTCATTACAAAGTATTGAGTAGAGTTCCCTGTGCTACACAGCAGGCTGTTATCAGTTACCTATTTTATGTATAGCAGGGTGTATATGTCAGTCTCAGTCTCCCATTTTATCCCTCCTCTCACCTGTATCCCCTGGTAACTAGAAGTTTGTTTTCTACATCTGTGACTCTACCTCTGTTTTGTAAATGTGTTCATTTATACCTTAAAAAAAAAAAATTCTACATATAAGCAATATCATATGATATTCGTCTTTCTATGTCCGACTTCAGTCAGTCTGACAGTCTCTAAGTCCATTCCTATTGCTGCAAATGACATTACTTTTCTTTTTTATTGCTGAGTAATATTCCACTGTTTATGCATACCATATCTTTATGCATTCCTCGGTTGATGGACATTTAGGTTGCTTCCACAGCTAGTATAAATAGTGCTGCAGTGAACAGTGGGGTACACGTACAGCATCCATAATCTTGAAGTGAAGAGGACTCTTCCAGGATTTATTGCAAAGGAAATGGCAACCCACTCCAGTGTTCTTGCCTGGAGAATCCCAGGGACGGAGGAGCCTGGTGGCTGCCGTCTTTGGGGTCGCACAGAGTCGGACACGACTGAAGTGACTTAGCAGCATGTTTAGGGCAGGGTTTGTTGCTTGGGTGGCCGAGCCAATTGCTTGATCATTCTGCATGTCTTAATCCCACTCAGTCCTCATAAGAGTCCTAAGAGATATGATATGTCCATTTCATAGGTGAGAAAATGGAGTGTGAAGTAAAGAACTTCCCCAAGGTCTTAGAATTCTGTCTTATTTCACATTTTATATGCTTTCCACAACACCAGATACTTTGACTTGGTCATTGTGTGCTCAGATTCTAGAGTGAGGATAGAACCACATTAGAAATATAGATATAGTTCAAAACCTGGTCTATCCTGCTGAGGATTCTCTTTCCAACTGAGGGCCACTGGGGGAAGGGCAGTGTTTCCTCAAGGACATCATTCACCAAGTTTAATCACACCATCAAATAGATTGAAGTGAATATGTATTTTCTTATGATTCCACACCTTAATAGACTTTCTGATCAACCAAAGCAGACTCTGATAACAGAATTGTTAATATATGTCCTCTCTATGTCTGTTCTTCAAAATTTCCAGGCCTGAATTCCAGGTACTGGCCACAAAATGAAGGTTTGATTCTGAATAAGAGAGTTGGGATATTGGAACAAAGGAGGTAGAGCCTGGCTTAACAGTAGTTCCCTAGAAAATGCCTGTGGACTTTGAGTTACTCAGTAGTCTACTCCTCATGTTCTATTGGTTATTCTACAGCATCCAGAGCAAGGGACAGTCATCTTATGTTTCTGCGGGAGAAAGTGGGAAAAGGGAAAACACACAAGTCATATACAAAGAAACAGAAATATGGGGCAAAGGTAATAATAGATCTGTGACAGAAATAGAAAGTATAAAAGACAGATGGAGATGAGGGGCACAACGGAATGGGTGGAGAGAAAGAGAGAGAATGAGAATGAGAGAAAGAGATTGATACAGAGAGAACTGCCATTGGACAATCTTACATAGCAATAGTGATAACCAGCAAAATAAATGCAATTCGAGCTATAGTGTGAATACTTGCATCCCTTTAAAATTCATATGTTGAAATCCTAGCTCTCAGAGGGATTGGTATTAGGAGGTGGAGCCTTTGATACTTAAGTCAGGAGGGTGGAGCCCTATGAACAGGATTAGTGCCCTTGTAAAAGATGCCCCAGAGAGATCTTTAGTCCCTTTTGAACATGTGACAGCACAGAAACATGATGACATCTATGAACCAGGAAATAAGCCTTTCTACTATACCTACTATGCTGGTATCATGATCTTAGATTTCCCAGCCTTTAGAATTATGAGGAATACATGTTTGTTGTTTACAAGTCACCTAGTCCATGGTATTTTATTATAGCAGCTTGAACAGATTGACAGTTAGCTTCATTTATTAATAAGACTTTTCTTTTATGTATATTCATTTAACTAGATTTCTAAACCATCTTTCTTACATCAATCATTTCCATAATGTATCAATTCCTATCCTAAGTTCTGATTCTGTTAAAGTGCATGTAGAATTTAATGATACAATCAAAGCCATTTGAAAGAAGAATCCTTCCAGACTTTACCGTTTAACTTTCCAGATCTGTTAGAGTTTTCTTATAATTCACAGCAATATATTGCTTTAGCAGCTTTCCTTCCCAACTCTTCCATTTAACTTAGTTTTCATAGAGGCAAAATTTTCCCCTATGTTTTTATTTAATTGATTGTGTGATATTTTGTTAAGTATACAGTTAAAAACATGTAGTAGTGGCACAAACAGGTTTGCAGATAAGCACACATAAATGATGAGAGCAGTTGTGTGGAGCTTGATGGGGAGCAGACTGTTGGCTGCTAAAATTCAGGGTGTGGAGGGAATCAGTCAGTGCTTTTCAGAGGGACTGAAGAGTGTCTTAATCCAGCGAGTCAGTTAAGTGGAGGTCAGATAAAAGCACTTTACACAGGGGGCATGGTTGGGACTGGAATCCTGGTTGGGGGTCTGAGTAGCTCTTTTCAACATGGCACATCAGATTTTTGTCACAGTTATCACGGCGAGCTTCCAAGCTCTCATCTAGTCACCATTTTCTCTTCTGAATTTTTTACCTAGCCTTTCAATTACCCATGCTTGAAAGCAGAAGCAGATTTCTGAGCTAGAGTGTTGAAATTGGATACTAAATGCCCCATTTTCAAGTCCTAAATTAAATGTTTTAGAAATATTTTTAATGGTTTAAGAAAGATAAATTAAAAACCTGTACCTAGAACCTAAAGAGAATGTTATCCACAAAAGTTTCAGGAAGTTTCTATTGCATAGAATGCAGCTGGGGCTAGATTGAAGGAGGGCCCAAAGTCTAACCCTCACATGTTCTGAGGAAGTGACACGGTGGTCTGGCAAGAGAGTACTGAAGAAACGTGTGCTGTCTCCTGTTTTAAAATGCTGATGATTGACCATGCTGATCATGTTCACAACAGCTGGGGGGCACTGACCTGCAATGAAATTTGCCGTGGTAGCTAGATCACCAATATATGAATAACATACAGGAAGATCCACCAGGAAGCTGATGGGTACCAGCACTTCTTTGACTCCAAGCCAAAGGTCTGGGGTGCTTGAAATATTGATCAGTCCAATAAAAATGCTGATGTGGTGTGGTGGCCTTGCATCACCTTCTGACAAACACTAGGATGTGAAGGACACTTCTTGCCACTGGGACTGCTTTTGGGCTGGGCCCTCCCAGGCAGCTGCATCTCTGAACAAATCATACAAAAGGACGTCTATCTAGACCTACATCTTACAATCTAAAAGGAAAGTTCTAACCACATCAAGTGGGACCACTGTCCAAAGGAGTATCTTCAACTATCCTCTCTTTTGATAAATATCTGGTTTTGAAAGAGCCTTTGTCATTTAAGGACAAGAATATAAAACAGCAATAAAAGAAAACACCTATTTAAAATAATATATAATATAAAGAAAAACATAGTTCTGAATGGGCTGAGTGAAAGCAGAAACAGAAGTGAATGTTTTACTCTTTCTGCCTCAGGGCTTTAATAAAGTTCTATATAAGCCACAAGACTGGAAATAAGCAAACTGAGAGAAAGGCAAAACTGCAAAAGGGAACTGGATAAGATAAAAAAAAAAAAAAGAGTGTTGAAAATGCACTGGCAAAACTCAAATTATATTAAAAGCTTTGAAGAACAAAATAAGCATTGCAAAAAATCTAGTCATCTATCTGATATGAGTCAATTCACTGTCAATTCACTGAGATAGATGACTGTCTGAGATAGATGACAAATGTGTGTGAGAATCTCTCTTAAAATGTGAACAATAAGATAGATTAAAATATTAGGCTCTAAATCGATAGATGTGGAGGGCAGAGAATAGAAGTCTAATGTATAGATAGTTTGGGTTTCCATTATAGGAACCAGAAAACAATGGGTCTGAAGCAGTAAGACACAAAATGTAAAAACTTGCACAGGGAAGGAAACCATAAACAAAAAGGTAGTCTGTTGAATGGAAGAGGACATCTGCAAATGATCTGTCTGAGGAGTTAATATCCCAAATATATAAAGAATTCATCTAACTCAATACATAAAAAATAAGCAATCTTACTAAAAAGTGGGAAAAGGACCTGACTAGACATTTTTCCAAAGAAGACATACAGACAGCTAGCAAGCACAAGAAAAGTTTCTCAACATCACTAGTCATCAGGGAAATGAAAATCAAAACCACAATGAGATTTTCACTTCACACCTGTGAGAGTGTGAAAAAGTCAGGAAATAACAAGTGTTGACAAGGATTTAGATAGAAGGGACCCCTCATGCACTGTTAGCAGTAAATTGGTACAGTCACTGTGGAAAACAGTATGGAGAGTCCTCAAAAAATTAAAAATAGAGCTATCATAAAATCCAGGAATTCTACTTCTGGGTATGAAAATGAAAACACAAATTCAAAAAGATATATGTATTTCTATATTCATTGCAGCATTATTTATAATAGCCAAAATATTGTAGCTACTAAAATGTACATCGATAGATAAATAGATAAATAATATTTGGAGTGTATATACACACACATCAGTTCAGTTCAGTTGCTCAGTTGTGTCGACTCTTTGTGACCCATGGACTGCAGCACACCAGGCCTCCCTGTCCATCATCAACTCCCAGAGTTTACCCAAACTCATGTTCATTGAGTCAGTGATGCCATCCAACCATCTCATCCTATATCATCCCCTTCTCCTCCCACCTTCAACCTTTCCCAGCATCAGGGTCTTTTAAAATGAGTCAGGTCTTTGCATCAGGTGGCCAAAGTATTGGAGTTTCAGCTTCAATACATACACATACACACACATAAAATAGAATATTATTAGCCATAAGAAGAATAAAATCCTGCCATTGTGACATGAATTGACTCTAAGGGAATTAGGTAGAGTAAGTCAGAAAAAGATAAATACCATGTATTTTGATTTACACATGAAATCTAAAAAACAAAACAAACAAACAAACATAATGACACAAACGAAGCTGTAGAACTCAGAGTGGGACATGAACCCACTATCTTTTAATTGAAATCACACATGTGGTCTTAGGACTTAATAAAGCTCAGGTTCTTTATGCTGCATTGCAGAAAGAATTCAGTGAGAGACAAAGTGATGGGTAAAAGGTGGATTTATTTAGAGAGATACATATTTCAAAGACAGAATGCAGTCTGTCTCAAAAGGTGTGAATGGTCCTGGGAAAAATGCACTCCACAGACAGTGTAAACATTCTCAGACGCCTAGAGGCCCCCAAATATGGGATGGTTAATTTTTATGGACTTGGTAATTTTACAGGCTAATGAGTGGAGGATTATTCCAACTATTTTGGAGAAACAGGATTTCTAGGATTTGGGCCACCGCCCTTGTTTTGGCCTTTTATGGTAGTCCTTGGAACTGTTATGACACCTATGAGTATGTCATTTAGCATGCCAATGCATTATAATGAGCATATAATGAGGCTCAAGGTTTATTGGAAATTGAAGCATCCACCATGCTGGATTGTTGATTCTAACCAGTTTATACCATATTCTCAATGGCTATGTGCTTCTTTTAAAGGTTGTGTCTTGACCCCTTCTCTCCTGTATCAGAAGAGAACCATAGATACAGAGAACAAACTGGTGATTGGGGGAAAGGCAAGGATGGGAAGATGGGCAAAATAGGTAAAGGAGATTAACAGGTAAAAGTTCCAGTTACAAAAGAAGTAAATCACAGAATAATGTAATGTACATCATGGGGAATATAGTCAATAGTATTGAAGTATTTTATATGGTGACAGATGGTAACTAAACTTATCATGATCATTTCATAATATATAAAATATTGAATCACTGTACACCTGAAACTAATATAATGTTGCAAGTCAATTGTCTTTTAATTGCAAAACAAATTTACAGTTTTCCAATTGAAAAGAACTCTAGGCAAAGCTAACTTTAAAAGTGATTAACATATTTGTCCTACTGAATATTTAAATTTTGATGGCAAAGAAAATATCCTACATATATCCATGTGGGAAATAAATAAAATCAAACTCCCTAAAGTGAATTAGCCTGATCATGTTCTTTAACCAGAAAACTAAAACTCAGATAGCAATGGACCAATAACTCTGATATTACAGACAACATGTTATGTGCCAGAAATTCTGTATGCAGCTAAGTTATCATTCATTTTAGATGCACACAAAAATATGTTGTCAGATACTCATTTTTTTGCAAAGCCCAGTGGTTTTCAATTTTATTTGCCTACTGTTTAAAAAGAATGCTATAAAAAATGTCTTCATATATTTTAACTGATTAAAATTTTGCATTATAAGTTATAATAGTTGTAAATGACATAAAAATAAATATTAACTTTTTTAAAAAGTCAGCTTTATTAAATCTAACTTAGAGTAAAATTCCCTTTTTCAAATGTATATAGTCTGCTGGGTTTTGAGAAAAGTATGTAGTCATATAATCACCAAATTAATCAAGAGAACGAAAGATTTTTTCTCCTAGAAAGTACCACTGTGCACTCTAGAGTCAATTTCTTTTTCCACCCAGCCCCTGTCAAGTACTAATCTGATTTCTGTCTCTAGTTTTTCTTTTTTCAGCATGACATATAAATGAAATCATTTAGTTATGGCCTTTAGCATCTGATTTCTTCTAGTCAACATAATATATTTGAGAGCCATCCATGTTGTTACATGTTGCATATACATCAGAAGTTTGTTCTTTTTCATTGCTGAGCAGTATTCCATTGTATGGATGTAACACTCTTTGTTTATCTATTCACCAGCTGAGGGCATTTGGACTATTTTTAGTTTTTGATGATTATGAATAAAGCTGCTATGAACTTTTACAAACAGGTCATTGTATGAGCATATATTTTCAGTTCTCTAGGATAAATACTGAGGACAAGTAGAGCTGGGCCATATGAATATTTTTAAATTAACGTTTTACTTCACTTTAAAAAAATACATACAGTGGCATTCAGTGGAATATAAAAGAGATTTTCTACCTGCAGGAGGAGATGGCTGGATGGCATCTTCCACTCAATGGATATGAGTTTGAGCAAACTCCAAGAGATAGTGAAGGACAGGGAAGCCTGGCATGCTGCAGTCCATGACGTCATAAAGAGTCAGACACGACTTAGTGACTCAACAACTGAACAACAAAAATTATCTACAAGAAAATAATAAACAAACTCTTTTTAGAGCTATTAGAACTTTTGCATTATTTCTTTTTCTCCTTTCCCTCACTTATTTATTCTATGTCTTCCAAGAATTATATGTTAATGTAATATATTTTTATGCTCAGGAATCTTTTATTGACTGTTATTACTTACTTACTATTAGAACTACATATAAAACTTCCCTTTATACTTCTCTGCAGCTAAAAATATGGACACAAATTTATTTTTATTTACTGACAATACATGGTCCTAAGGGTTGAAAGACTTATTCTGAATTGACATCATTGTAATAATTAGTGTGCACATGATCCAAAAAATATGTTAAAACATTTGAAAAAATAATAAATGCAAAAAGTAGTTTTATTAGAAAAATAGTAAGAAAGAAAGTGGTAAGTTTATGGTTTCTTGCTTAAATGAGCTTCCCCACTACCAAATATTTTAAATTATCCATATGTTTCATGTCTAGGAGTTCCTATTATGGATTAGTTCTATAGGAAGTAGAGAGAGGGAGATACTATAGGGAGATATACTAGATGTGTGAAAAGTTTGGCCAAAGATGAGAGTTAAATGGTGATAGAAAGGAGAGCTTGTCTAAAGCCTCAGTGAGAGGAGAATTTTCAAGCAGGTAAATTATAGAAAAAAAGTGTATGTGGAATTTAAAGATCTGGGAAATGATTGCATTCAAGCTACCTCTACCCGTATAGCCATTGAAAAGTCTTGATATTCCCCAAAATACTCATAAACTACTTTGAAGACCTGTGCTTTAGTCAACCAAAAAATTACTCAAAACAGAGTACTTATGAATGGAAAATACATTCTATAAAAGGATTAGTGATCAAATTTAAACCCAACATTAGGTCTATGATTTGGTTATAAAATAAAACTCATATAACACTAACCCTGAAAATTTAGACCTGTAAAATGAGGGAGTAATGAACTAATCATAAAAGCAGCTCTTAGCCAAAGGGTATATTAGGAAGAGGGAAGAACAAGAAGAATTAAAAATGTGAAATTTCACCATCTTTTTAAGGAGAATTAATAAGCATGGTTTTATAATAAATGCTGACAGTTGGAAAACCATATACTTAAAATTACTTTTTGGTAGTAAAGTAACTATTATTATCTGTTTTAAATCAGTAAAATTCAGCCCAAATAGTAAAATATAAAACTGAACAGAGGATAAGACAACCACAGGAAGCATTTTTAAAAGATGACAGAAGTACAACAGTTTTTACAGCCATTGCAAGTTAGTTCAATGTTTCTATTAAGTAGCAATCTCAAATTAAAAAAAAGAATTATATGAAAAAAAAGTGACTCAGAAAGAAGCAAGACATACGGTTGAATAAAATACAAGTTTAACAAATGCAAACTAAGGTGAGAAAAATAGGATGAAGAGTATATTTTTATTTAGGTTTCAACATAAAATTATACAAAGAAAAAACCTGATGAGGACAAAAAGAAAAATAAAACATTAACCAAAATTGATTAAAGTGAATAATAGTGTCTATGATGGTGAATATATTAAAATTAAAAAAAAAAACCACTGAGTTTGGGTCAGCTAGGAATTTCATCTTTAGTCATGTAACATCTGGAAAATGGAATATATATTAAGACCTAAACTTTGGAAGTTTGTCTTCCATATTTTTGGCGATGACACAATGCTTCAGACGATCTCTAATGTCTTGATCAGTGGTGCTTTCAGAGAAAAATCTTAATCAAAAATGGGCAATGTAAAAACTAATAAACAGAAACCTCAATTGAGATAGAACTGGGAAGACAGGAGGAAGATTTCTTACAACGTGTGATGATAACAGAGTCCAATGGGCAGAAGAAAGACTTCCTCTCCTTGCCTGCCAAGATGTCAGCCAATTGAAACTGTCACAGTTCAGTCAATGAAAAGCCATTGTACCTCAAACTCTGTTTCTCCAATGAACTCTGTTTACTATAGTCCTCCCAACTTCATTCTCCCCTCTTTAAATAGAGTTCTCTTCTCCTTGCTGTGTGGGAACTTGCATGTGACTCATCCTGGTTGCAGACTTCAAACTGCAATTCTTGGTTGACCTTGAACCCATTTTTGCTGGAGAAATAACTGACAGTCTCCTTGTTTTACATAAACAACCTTTTCATTTAAAGAAAACACGCTATAGCTTCTTTTAGGCATATCTGAGTCACTCGCATGACTACTCTCGCACTTTGAGGCCATTATATTAAGTTAAATAAGGGTTGCGCTATGCTGCGCTTAGTTGCTCCATTGTATTGGACTCTTTGCAACCTCATGGACTGTATCCTGCCAGGCTCCTCTGTCCATGGAATTTTCCAAGCAAGAATATTGGAGTGGGTTGTCATGTCCTTCTCCAAGGGATCTTCCCCACCCCGGGATCAAACCCAGGTCTCCCACGTTGCAGGTGGAATCTTTACCAACTGAGCCACCAGGGAAGCCCAAAATAAGGTTTCTTTGACTATAATACCACAACAGTTGATCTGATAAACACGGTGGCTACTAAGTGACTAGGGACAGGCAGGACCCTCTGGACAAAAGGATGATTCACATCCTGTGTGGGATGGAATGAGATGGCATGAGAGTTCATCATGCTACTTGGAAGGGCATACAATTAAAAAGTTATAAATTGGTCACTTATGGTATTTTCCATTTAGTATATTTTGACCACATTTGACTGTGGGTAAGTGAAACTACATAGAAAGCAAAATTACAGATAAGGGGGCCTACTATACAGAAATTACAAAGAAAAATATTTTTAATTTCCTTTTTCTGTTTCTTTATGTATGAAAAGGTGGGCTTTCTGGACAAGATCACAGAAGTTTGTCCAGGGGAGGTCTAGACCTGATAGAAAAAGAAGAGACTTCCCCTTTCATCCTAAGGGATTTGTAGAGATAAAGAAAAAAGATAAAAAGTGTCCAAATTTCGCATGTCCCTGCCCACCCTCTGCCATGCCCAACCTCAGAAGAAGGGAGACATAGGAACGCCCAGCTTTGTTTCTGAGGCCATCAGCACAAGTGATACTTTTCTCTAGGCATCCTTTGAAGGTGCAGCTTTCAAGAGGCTTTCAGCAAAGCTCTCCTGAGACCCCTTTCTCTGTGCTATGGGATGATGGAGCCCTGGGAGATAAGAGACACATAAGCCTGTGCAGTGCTGCTGATCCCTTCTGCTCTGCTTGTGTAATTCGGGAGACTCTGGAGTTCTCGTGGATCCTCCAGCTCAGGAGAGCTGAGAGCATCTCTGCATTGGCAGAAGACTATGGCCTATCCAAAAATGCCACTTCACACAGGATTGTAAAAGAGTAGAATCTATTTAACCTCTTCCGTGCCCCCATAGTTGGTTAGTTTTCCTGTTTCATTTGCTGTATAAATACTTGCATCTTCTGCTTTTATTTCTTGACTTCTCTTGCCAGAGCAATTCATCTTTTCTTGTAGATGACTTTATCATTCTGACAAGCCCTTTTTCTCCCCTTACTTTATCATTTTCTCTAACTGAACTTATTTTAAGATCTAAACCTGTTAGTTTCACAGATACTCCAGGAAGTCCCTAAGCCCAAACTTCCCAGTAACACCCTAACTCCGTCTTCTGCAGAGGGAAACAGGAAAAACAATTTTTGGAATTGATATTTCAGACCTTCTCTCTAACCCATCCATCTAATTCACCTCAAGATGGCCAGTCTTTGTTTTCTTTCCTGAATTTAATCCAGTCTCCCCACCTGGAAGGCTTCTAGGGAAAGAACTATTCCTCTGATTCTTTTATCCTATCTTTTTTTTCCTTGCTTTTCTCACCCTTCATTAGCTGCTTGTCATCTCTCTCTGGTGGAGTTTTCTAGAAAAGCCCTTTTTGTTAATTAATTTAGTAAACACATAGCCAGGTCTAAGATTCATTTGCAAGTTCATTGTATTCCTCTGGAAACAGCCTCTTCTACACTAGCATGTGGCCCATTTGATTTGCTAAAAGTTTCTGTTACTCAGAGTTAATTGCCTCTGGCACCACATTTTCTACTTTCTCCAGAGTACCGCTGAGAGTGGGTCCAGCCTTTCAAAGTCAAATTAGATTTTCTCCTGTATGAGTTATGCTACTGTTATTTTTAATATTGCCTGAAAGCAGGGATGAAGATTACTTAGCTAATTCTGAGCCTGAAGTGGACATGGCTTCGGAAGATTTGGATTTAAACTTAAACCTGCTTTTGTCTTGATACGTCGCCTAAAACAAATGACTTAATCTCCCTGAAGCTTGATTTTGTTATCTGAAAAGAGAGAGGCACGTACCTTCCTTACAACATTGCCACAGAATTAAACAGGCAGTATCGATGATAGCATAGTTTTTAGCATGCAGTTGGTGCTCAGTAGATGGTTATTGAGTCTGGTCTAGTTGAAATACCAAGATTATTCTGGCATCTGCCTTGGACTTCTGTCTCCGTGGTTCAGGTCTCTGCAATTTGATTATCATTCTGTGAGCACCTAATAATTGAATCTTAGGTACTGTTCACAACATGGGGTTATGGAGATGAGTAAGAGCTTTGTCTCAGTCTCAAATTCACAGTCCACTGAGAGAGGACAGGGAGTCTGAGGGAACTGACAGAGGGAATCAGTTTTGTAATATACCAACTTGGCTAGGCTGAACTACACTTCCCAGGATTCCTTTTCCTTTGTGTCCAGTCAGGGCAGGGTGGGCTACCCGTGAAATTCTTGGGAGGAAGCAGGCACACCCACTGTCCTTTGTCTGTCGGTTCACCTCCTTGGTGCGAGGCCACAACAGGCCCGCCACTGTGTCCCCTTCCCTGGATCATCTTTCAGTTTCTCAGACTCTTGGGCCAGATAAGTGTGTGTTTAGTTTCCTGAGCCCTGGTTTCTGCAGAATATTCAAACCCTCAAGATCAGAGGTCACAAGAACCGTAGTGGTTTGGGTTTGTCCTCAAGGGTTCCAGCAAATGCTTCTGGGTTCTGGTTTGTTCTTGCTGTCCTCACTTTACATCTATCTTCCCTTCCTGTCTATACTGTTCAAGCTCCAGCATCAGATGAGAAGATGACAGCCTTATAGAGTCTGCCTAGTCACCTTGCACAAGGTTCTGCTTCTCTGACAGAATCCTGACTTAAACAACTGACCAAGGTTTGGGGCAGGGCCCACAGGGAGGAATGGTCAGAGGGGCAATTTTCTACCCATTGAGTCCTTAGGAGACTGGCATTCCAGGCTCAATGGAGATTCTAGAGCAGGGAGATTTCTATCACAATCCCTTCAATATTTTACAACCTTGATTTCTAACTTTATTTTAGTTATAGAATGCTTTCCTCAAATGAAATCTAATTCAGATGCTCAATGCAAAAGGCAAGTTATAGGGAGTTTAACTGTCTCCCCCAGACACATGCTCAAGTCCCAATCCCTGGTACCTGTGAACATGACCTTATTTAGAAATAGTCTTTGCAGATACAATCAACTTAAATTCATACTGGATAGTGCAGATGCTAAATTCAATGACTGGGGTTTTATAAAAGGAAGGAGAAGAAGATTTGGATACAGAGATACAGATACATAGGGAAGAAGGCCCAGCAAAGACAGTGTCAGAGACGGGAGCCATGTTCTACAAGCCAAGGAATGCAATGAATTGGTGGCAACCACCAGCAGCAAAGACAGAGGATGGATTCTTCCAGGGCTTCCAGAAGGAACTGACGTACCTGACATACTGAGTTCAGACTGCTAGCCTCCAGAGACATAAGAGAATGCCTTTCTGTTGTTCTAAGCCATTCAGTGGTGGTATTTTGTGTCAGCAGGCCTAGAAAACTGATACACAGATCAAAGCTGCGCTGAATCAGAGGTGGAGTCCCATTGCTTGCTCCTCAGATGCTGCTGTGGATTATAGACTCCTCAGGAAAAGCTTGAAAGTCCTTGTTTTAAACTTTGTTTCACTCATCTCCAAGTTCTGCCAATGGGCCCCTCAGAGTAGCGGAACCCTGTAGCCCTTACTCTCCAGTGCCTGCATCACCCTGCACAGCGAGCCTCTGACTGTTTCTATAAAGTAGGACGGTGTCTCCGGTAACTACATGTCTAGGGCAGGCCTGAGATTCCCAGAGTTAATCAACCCTCTGAGGACCCCAGCCTGGCCGCTCCCCAGGCCTGGTGAGCACCCCAAAGGCGTGATTATCTGATGGTTCTTGCGCAACTAGTACCAGGGCCTTTTGCTTAATTAATCACAGAAATGTTCCTGCCTAACTTCAGACAACAAAATAATGAGCAGGCCTGTGAGAGGTTCAAAGACTGCGGGAAAAACAAGCGCTCCCTAAGGAAAGGGCCCTTTGGAACAGGGAGGTCAGGAAAATCTATTAGAACTACTGCTTGCCTTTTGTTGCATGCCCCCTTTAATATAAATATAATGATAGTGTAAATGTGTGTATATAGAAGATTAACACATACACCACTTGGATTTTTAGAACCAGAAAATGTTGAGTGTTGAGAAGGAGCACAGAGATCAGCTGGGTTAACTTGCTCTTTTTAGAGATGAAGACAATTAGGCCATTGGAGGTTAAGTGACTTGCCCAGGGTCAGGTAGCTGGAGCATGACAGAGCCAGAATCCTAGACTCTAAGATCTCAGAGCTCTAAGCCTTACAAGTGAGGACAAAGGGCCCTGGAGATGGAGGCTGCTTAGAAGCCACAGAGAAACACAAAGCCAGAGGACAGGGGATAGATAAAAGACTGCTCCAGAGTTGGGGGGCAGATGTCGGATCAGAGCACAGAGCAGGTCATGGGGTGGAGGAAATGATAAGGCATTGGCAAGTCAGAGGGTGGAGGTCAGTTGAGAACTTGCAGGACAGTTACAGGGTAGAGGCCAAATTAATGACAGTTTAAGGGTCTGAGCATGAGACTTTAGGTTTTCTCAATTTAATGAGGCATAACATTTAGGCAATGGCAACCCACTCCAGTACTCTTGCCTGGAAAATCCCATGGACGGAGGAGCCTGGTGGGCTGCAGTCCATGGGGTCGCTAAGAATCGGGTACGATTGAGCGACTTCAATTTTACTTTTCACTTTCAGGCATTGGAGAAGGAAATGGCAACCCACTCCAGTGTTCTTGCCTGGAGAATCCCAGGGACAGAGGAGCTTGATGGGCTGCCATCTATGGGGTTGCACAGAGTCGGACATGACTGAAGCGACTTAGCAGCAACATTTACTTTCAAGGAGAGCAGGGCAGTTCAAGAGCTGAGGAGACTACATCTGGAATACCAGAAATGGCTGGATCACTACACCAGGAGTAAATGCTGGAGGGTGGAGAGGGGTCCTTTCAGTCACAGTGGCACTGGAGCAGGAGATGTTAGGCATGCGAACACTGGGGCATGGATATGTCACACAGAGGGAAGAACTTGAGCAGGGCATGATGGAGCCAAACACTAGAGAGGTAGGGAGCCTGGAAATTCAGATTAACTAGAGCAGGAGGTACATGATGGCAGCTTCAGGTCTGTAGGGCTGATTGGAGAAGGCCTTCCAAGTGGCTTGAACTCTGTTTAGAAGGCAGTGGGAAGCCCCTGCCCACCACTATCATGTTCACATTGTGCCTCCTGCAGGGGTGCCGAGTCTACAGGGCTGCCAGTCCTTCACATCATGGACATAACTTAGGTGAGAACCTGAGGGAGGAGCAGACTCTAGCCTCTCTGCTGAGTCCTGGAGCAGCAATGTTGAGCCCCTTCCTGAAATGAACCCACACTGGATCCAAAGCCAGGAATGTATTCATTAGCACTCACATGTGTTTGAGGCTGTGCCCTAGGCTGAACTTTCTCTCAGTGTCCCTGGAGGTTGCTTCTCAAGTCTAGTCTCCTATGGAGGTCTGATCCATGCCCGTCACTCCACTATGTAGAGCTGCATAGAGTGTTAGGATTACACAATGATCTACTTTTTTTTTTTTTAACTTAAATGGTGCCTTTGCCAATAACATAGTTGAGCACAGTCCAGCTTATGACAGCTGTATGCAGGATGAATTAGAGGTGGGACAGCTTAAAGTAGTGAGCTGAGCAAGGAAATGATGGTAGCAATTCAGAAGGCTGCTGGTGAGGCCAGTGTATGAGGTGGTAGGGAACAGAGGGGACAGCAGTCTTCAGCGCAGAGCAGAGTCCATCACAGCCTTCATACCTACCCGGATATTCTTGCCTGGATTCCACATGTGATCTCCCCTCACACATCTCACTTCTCTGCTTCATTCACATGTCGAATCAACAGAACAACTCCCTGGACACACACCTCATCTATGTGAGGTTTTGAGTGTTTGGGGAAAAACTACTTACAAGAAAGCTTAAGCACGGGGGTCCACACCGTTTACTATTTTAACTGTAAAATCATAAAATGTTTAGAAGAAGGATGATCTCACCCCATTAGGAATGTGTGGTGCAGTGAGATGTGCAGTAAGAATGTGCGGTGAAGTAAGATGAGAAGGAAGAACTGTCTCTTCCTCTTTGTGGGGTGCAAAGTCACTGGACAGAGTCAGTATCTGGGGAGACAGGCATTCCCAGCAGATAGGTCTAGAGTGACCTGGTTGGGATCGGGTGCCAACAAACACATGTGTCTATGAGGCAAAAAACTGCTGCTCTTTGAGAAACAGGCAGAGACTAGACAGCGTAACCCAAAGGTTGCACCTGTGCCATAGTAGGAATCATGGAATAGAGGGTAGGTAGGTGTGTGGTAAGGGAAGGCTTACCTTTAACCTGTGAGGCTGGTGGTCAGTAAATGAATGCTGGTATGTCCAAGTTTTGCCGTTGGAATGAGAGACTGAAGGACCTGGCATTGTTCCTGCTAAGCCACTAGTTAGCAGTGTAAATGTCAATCTCTTTGAATCTGAGCTTCTACCTTTTAAAACTGAGGCTTTAGGATTTTCCTGGAGGCCCAGTGGTTAAGACTCCACACTGCAGAGGGCATGAATTTGATCCCTGGTCAGGGAACTAAGATCCCACATGCTGTACCGTGTGGCCAAAAAGTTTATTTAAAAATGAGACTTTGAGATGACTTTAGGTAATATCTAAAGCCCCTTTCAGCTCTGAAAGAATGATTTTTAATTTTCAAGCATAAGGCAACTCTTAAATGTTTCTGTGGTTATTATTCTAAAATAATACGTCTATATCTAAAAAGTTTCTGTAACTAGATCTTGTGCTTATCTAGTTCAATCACTATCTCAGTTACTCTTCATAAGTCCAACTGCTGGGCTCGATAAACAAGTGCCAAATGAATAAATGAATAAAAACATTGTGTGGCAGGCTGTCTCAGGTATTGGCATTTGAAGCTCTTTTGAAGGATCAGCTATCCGGGAGGGACAGGCTTTGTGCTCCTGCTGTCTCAGGTGCTGCAGCGATGCAGCCAGAGGGTAGCTGGAGCACACAATGCGTGGGCCCCTCTAGGCCCAGCTGAATAGTTGTTACAGTGGCAGCTCCCAAGTAAATCAGAGAGGTGAAGGAAGACATGGAAAGCTGCTGTTGAGTGCATGTGTATCTGTGTTTGCTCTGGCCTCAGGACCCCTTGCGTGCGCATGTGTGTGTGCTAATCTGCTTCAGTCATGTCCGACTCTTTGCGACCCCATGACTGTAGCCCACCAGGCTCCTTGTCCATGGATTTCTCTAGGCATGAATACTGGACACCTTGCTATTTGCCAAATCTTTTAAGTGGCCTCTTCTGAAAGCAAAATTGAACTGGAATAAAACCCTCTAGGAGATGCCTTGCCTCTGCATCCCTGACCTCACACACTTCATCAGGAACCTTCTTTGCCAAGAAGGAACAATAGGGACCACTGTGCCTTCTCCTCCCAGGCCGCAGAGTGGCCTTCTGAGGAAAGCCCCAGGCCATGGTGTTGTAGCCTTGTGAAGGTGGGGAGAAACAAAATGGCTCCCAGAGCAGATATCAGTTACCTGACTCTCTCAGAAAGATTTTAGCAGCTTCTCTCTCATTTCTGTCCAGGACTGTGGGAGGGAGCGGGGCTGGGGTTGCCTGGCCAGAGTACTACAGGCAGTTGTTTTTAGGGAGGCACAGGGAGAAGGCTTATGAAGTGATAATGGTTTTCTCATCATAGGGTGGAGAAGCCTGGCTCTGGGCCTGAGTCCCCTGCAAGGTACTGGAGCTGGTGTTTATAAACCTGTCCCTTCAGTACTTGGAAGACATCCTATACTTGTCTGGGAGAATCTTGGACACCTCATCTCTCAGAGGACATCTGCAAAGCAACTTCCACTTTACTGAAGATTCTTTAAGCAGTTTACTCATCCTCGATATTTAGAGGCATTTAAAGAGTGAAGGAGGAGAAAGATACAAGCCTCCAGATACTGATGAGACACTTTCCATACCTTGACATCTATAGATTCGAATAAAGTGTGGCTCTGGTCATTGTCTCATCCTCCTGCTCAGGGTCTTTACTGCTACCATTCCGTTCTGTTCAGTCGCTAAGTCGTGTCCGATTGTTTGCGACCCCATGAATCGCAGCATGCCAGGCCTCCCTGTCCATCACCAACTCCCGGATTTCGCTCAGACTCACATCCATTGAGTCCGTGATGCCATCCAGCCATCTCATCATCAGTCATCCCCTTCTCCTCCTGCCCCCAATCCCTCCCAGCATCAGGATCTTTTTCAATGAGTCAACTCTTCGCATGAGGTGGCCAAAGTACTGGAGCTTCAGTTTTAGCATCATTCCTTCCAAAGAAATCCCAGGGTTGATCTCCCTCAGAATGGATGGTTGGATCTCCTTGCAGTCTAAGGGACTCTCAAGAGTCTTCTCCAACACCACAGTTCAAAAGCATCAATTCTTCGGCGTTCAGCCTTCTTCACAGTCCAATACTCACATCCATACATGACCACAGGAAAAACCATAGCCTTGATTAGACGGACCTTAGTCGGCAAAGTAATGTCTCTGCTTTTGAATATACTATCTAGGTTGGTCATAACTTTTCTTCCAAGGAGTAAGCGTCTTTTAATTTCATGGCTGCAATCACCATCTGCAGTGATTTTGGAGCCCCAAAAATAAAGTCTGACACTGTTTCTACTGTTTCCCCATCTATTTCCCATGAAGTGATGGGACCAGAGGCCATGATCTTCGTTTTCTGAATGTTGAGCTTTAAGCCAACTTTTTCACTTTCCTCTTTCACTTTCAACAAGAGTCTTTTTAGCTCCTCTTCACTTTCTGCCATAAGGGTGGTGTCATCTGCATATCTGAGGTCACTGATATTCACCCCAGCAATCTTGATTCCAGCTTGTGCTTCTTCCAGTCCAGTGTTTCTCATGATGTACTCTGCATATAAGTTAAATAAGCAGGGTGACAATATACAGCCTTGATGTACTCCTTTTCCTATTTGGAACCAGTCTGTTGTTCCATGTCCAGTTCTAACTGTTGCTTCCTGACCTGCATACAGATTTCTCAAGAGGCAGGTTAGGTGGTCTGGTATTCCCATCTCTTTCAGAATTTTCCACAGTTTATTGTGATCCACACAGTCAAAGGCTTTGGCATAGTCAAAACAGATAAAGGGGCTATTGGGGAAATAGTTGTGGAGCATTGTTTAAAGGAGTATTAAGATGTCCACTTTTTGTGGGAGCAGGTGGGCCCAGACTGGACACTTATCAGTGGATCAGGTTAGAGATGTGAGTCCCAGAGAGCCCAAAGAGAGACATTCTACTTGAGGAACTATTGCAGAACACTGGAGGAGAAGCCAAACAAGGAACAAAATCCAAGTTCAAAGGGCCAAGTAGTTAGAGCTATGATTACTCAACTCGCGGAACTGGATTGGAGTGAAGGGCAGTCTGTGAACCAGCAGAGATTCCTGATGAGTGCTGTACACACTGTGGGAGAGACTCTTAGAGGCCAATGGATGTGTCCATTTGCCTAAAATCTACCAGGTCAAATGAGACATGTACGATGGGATCACAGTGAGTGAAGAAAAGGGATTCTGAGTGACAATCCCAGATGTATCCCACTGCACTTGGGGACTTCTGGTCAAATGAGCACAGTCCCTTTCTATACAATTAGGAGATTAGAAAGATGGACATATAGGGTACTTCCAGCTCAGACACTGGGGTCTTTGAGTCTTTAGACATGAGTCTCTTTGAGCTTACTCCTACATTTACTTTCTTTGAGTTTCCACAGCACTTTTTTCCTGTTAAATTCCTGACTTGGAGCCTCTGTCCTAAGTAAACAAAACAAAACATTAAACAAAAATGATCCTGGACTCAAGAAATGGCTATGTTGCTGTGAGGAGCAGAACAATATCTCCCATCATTTAGAGGCATTTTAGAGTTTGAAATGCATCTGAAGTACAGAGAGGACTCACTCTTGGAGCTGGAGACCCTGTGACCCCTCAGGGATACTGAGAAGAAGATAAAAAACCTTGGAGGATACAAGAGAAGTACCTTACCAGGGCAGATGTGGCAATAGAGAGAGGGGGCCTTGGCAATTGTATAGGTTGGAGAAGCCAATTTGTAGCCCCTGAACCAGTGAAAAGCCCTATTTGGAAGATGAGCCAGGTCTGAAAATGGGAGCAGGTCAGAAGCTAGGAAGGTGTGGAGCAGCATAAACTAAAAAGGAGAAAGGTGGTCTAGGTCTTAGCAGGTAGTTCAGACCTAAGACAAACAGTGCCAGTGCTGGGACCTAGGCAGTGGTACAGGGTGACACACAAGAGCAGGCAGAGGTGAGAGAAGAGGTTGCCTCTTGAGGAACCTCTTAGTCTTTTAGTAAGCTAACCATGGCTGGGACAGCAGGAGTCCCTCCCTCCACTCTGGATTGGTGTATGTGGGAAGGCAGAGATGGAGTCACATTTGCTGTGATTTGGGTACAGCTGGATAATAATCTCTCCATTTTCTGTGATGTTTTGTCTTCAGGTTGAGCATGTACCCTTGGTCTCACTCAGATCTATCTCATCCTATCATTTGTCAGCCTGTCCCATTGTATTCTGTCTATTAGGGTCTCTTCCTTCCATTTTGGCTCTGTTTGCTAATGATACAACACTGATGCCAAGATCAGGTACTTCTTCTCCCAACCAGGACTGCCCATCTAACAGAACTCAAAGTAGGCCCATGGAATCCATGTTTAAATGCTAACATACCTATAGAACCTGGAGTATAAAATGGCAATCCCTTCCAGTATTCTTACCTGGGAAATCCCATGGACAGAGAAGTCTGGTAGGTTACAGTCTATGGGGTCACAAAGAGTCAGGCATGACTGATCACACACACACACCTACAGAAAGGAGGAGGAACCTGGTACTTCAAATGCATCCCTGTCAATTTTATACCCATTAAAGTCCTAAAGAATGAAAATTACTGCTTTCTAAATAGTAGACTATATTGTAAGAGATTTACATGCCTAACATTTACTCTCCCCAATATCTCTATGAGATAGGAACAGTTACTATATCAATTTTACAGCTGAAGAAACTGAAGCTTAGAAATGTAACTTGCTTAAAGTTATACAATGTTGAATGAAAATACAAACTCTTAGTCTCCAAAATTAATCTTCTCTCATTCAGAGAGCTTAAGTGTTTGCCTGTGATCAGACAGCTAAGAACTGAGATGCAATGAAAAGCCTTTGCTCTCTTCTGGGCAACAAGGGAATGTTTATCCTCCTGCAATGGTATCTATTGGTGGGAGGTGGAAGAGGAGACGTCTTTGACATTGGGGATGGATCTCTGTCTCAGGTATGGGGTACTAAGGAGTCTCAAATGGGCAGGTCCACTGTCTGTAAGTCTGCAGAGCTCAGAGCATGACTGAGCAGATCCCCGTTGGGTTCTCTGCATGGTATCATGCCTGTCTTGCTGGATCTGCCAGTATTTCTGCATCTGACCAAGCCTGGATGCCCATCCTTGAGCCCAGTGAGTCCTTGTCCTCTGACCATGACCTTCATGCTTACCTGTGTGTTTCTGATGATATCTGCTTTTCATATCACCCTGTTCTGTTGCTACAGTTGGGGCTGCCTCACTATCCTCCATTCTCTTCCACTTTCTGCAGATGCTCACTTTTTTGTCTTGGCCTCACTGTGTGTGTGTCTCCTGCTGTGAGTGCCTTAAAAAAAAACTTAATTGATATTAAAAAATTAAAACTTAGTGAGGAAGGTGGAGATAGATAATTTACCTAGGGTTGCATATTCAAAAATGAGCATGTAATTACTGTTTTAAAGTAAGGTGTCAGGAGGCAAGATTGATTTAAACCTGACATCTGTTTACACACAGTGAGCTGTCATTAGATACCTATGCAGGGTCAGAAGAGCTAAGTTCTGTAGCCATGACAGCTTAGCTTGGTTACGGAAATTTAACTTCCTGTGTTTTTGCAAGGAGGCAGCAGGATACCTTCCAGGTGCTGCACTCTCTCTCTTTCAATCAACCAACATATTCCACACACCTACTACGTGCTTGATACTGTCCTAAGCACATGTTGATAAAACAGGCAGTCTGAGGTAGAGGGAAAGAATGCAACAAAGAGGTTAAAAACATGGACTTTGGAGAAAGAAAGAACCGATTGTGATTCCTAGCCGGCACATTAAGTCATCTCTCTCAGCCTCAATTTTCTTTTTCCAAAGGCAGAGATCATTATAACACTGCCCTCCCAGGGCAGCTGTAGATTAGAATGTCACAGATTCAGAGTACTTAGCCTGGGACCAGACAGAAGTAGATGATGAACAAATGGGTATTATTAACATCAGACAGGACTCTGACATCAGAGTACTTGGGATCTTGTTAAGGAAAGATCCGCTCACGACACAATCCAGAGGTTGTGTGAACTTCATACGCAGTAGGCATTACGAGGAAAGAAGTATCAGCCCTCTAGCAGGATGTAGGAGGTGTCAAGGATGAGGGGAGGCTTGAGCGGGGCTCTCAGTAAGCCTGTGCGCAAGGGCAAAATGGCACTTATGCGAAGTAGGATGTGAGCCATCTGCCTGCAGTGCCTTTCTCGAGCATGTTCTCCATGAAAATTCTTAATTTGGCTGAAATGAGTCCTTCTTAAAGGAAACTTCCCAGTCTCTCATTCAATCCTCAGTGGGCCTGTCTCTATTTTCATTATATAAGCCTCACTGTACGTGAGCCCTTCATTGATTCCCATTGTTTTATACTTTAGCTGTTATTGTCTGTCTCCTGTGGATATCTCTTCTTTTTCTTTCTTCAAGTGTTTATATTTTAAAATCAAAGTTATACATGTACATACTTTAAAAAGCCAAATATCTCTGCATGGTGTGTTATGTAAAAGAGTGTTTTTTTAATACCTTCCTATTGTTTCCCCCACCTCTCCAGAGGCAACCCTTTCACGTCTTTTAGCTCATTATGTTGGCATTGACTTCCCTTCCTCTAAAAAACATGGCTGTATTGCCTCTTCTTGATTAGCCAGCTTTGTCATTATTCCTTGACTTCCTTCTGTGCTGTGTGGAAGGTGAGATTTACCTTTCTTTCTCTCCAAGTCCCGCCACTACACACATAGTCATACCTACCTCCTGCCCTCTCCATCCTTCCAAAATAGCTTATAATAACTTTGATTAGATAAATATCTTGTGTTTAAAATATTATGACTATGTATGACTGAATTTTTTGTATCAACTTGACTAGGGTGTGGGCTTCTTAGGTGGCTCTGTGATAAAGAATCTGCCTGCTAATGCAGGAGACATAAGAGACGTGAATTTGATCCCTGGTTCAGGAAGATCCCCTGGAGAAGGAAATGGCAACCCACTTCCGTATTCTTGCCTGGGAAATCCCATGGACAGAGGAGCCTGGCAGGCTATAGTCCATGGCGTTGCAAAGAGTCAGATGAAACAGCAACTGAGCATGCATGCATAGCTAGGGTGTAATACCCAAAATCTTTGGTAAACACAATCTAGATGTCACTGAACAGTCATTTAAGATAAAATTGGCATTTAAATAAGTAGACTTCAAGTAAAACATATGCCATCACTGATGTGGTTGGGCCTCATCTGACCACTTGAAGGTCTTAAGAGTAAAAGACTGATGTCCCCTAAGGAGAAGGGATTTCTGTCTCCAGGTCGCCTTTGGACTCAGGCTGCAGCTTCACCTCTTTGTTGGGTCTCCAACCTGCTGGCCTGCCCTGCAGATTTTCGACTTGCCAAGCCTCACAGTCATGTGAGCCAATTCCTTAAAATCAATGTCTCTCTGTTTCTGTTATATGTATATGTACATGCATATCTATGGTTTTCTCAGGAGGTGCTAGTGGTAAAGAACCCACCTGCCAATGCAGGAGACATAAGAGATGCCAGTTAGATCCTGGATTGGGAAGATCCCCTGGAGGAGGGCACTGCAACCCACTCCAGTATTCTTGCCTGGAAAATCCCGTGGACAGAGGAGCCTAGAGGGCTACAGTCCATGGGGTCACAAAGAGTCAGATATGACTGGAGCCACTTAGCGTGCATGCGTGTGTGTGTCTATATCTATTATAAATAGATATAGTTGTACCTATTGGTTCTGTTTATATATGTATAAATAGATATAGATATGGTTCTCCCACTGGTTCTGTTTCTCTGTAGAACACTGGCTAATATACTATGCAAACCATATTCACAGCTGAGCCAAGCAAATAAACAATTACTTTTCTGTTTCTTCCCAACTTCTTTTTTTCTAGAAGGAAAAGTTGTCTTATTTTGTTGTTGTTGTTTGCTTAGTTTTCTATTTACTCATCACTAATTCAGTCCCAATTTTGACTGATTGTCTAAATCTCCTCTGGAAACAGGAAAATGCACAAAGTTTTCTCTTGATTTCATCTCCTTGATGTAGTCTCTATCAGAGAGATGGCTTCATGGACAATTGGGCAGTGGCACAGGACCTTCTTCTTGGTTTAATGCTGTTATTTTCACCTTTAAATTCTTAATACATTTTTAATAAAGGTCCCATATTTTCACTTTGCCCTGAGCCCTCCAAATTATGTAGTCATTCATGTCTACCAGAGTTTTCTGGTTAGTTCTGATCTAGACAAGTGTTCAGCAGTCATCCTTGTACTGCCTAGGTATCTCCCTTTACCAGTTACAGGGAACACTTGCATCCAATATTGCTCTCCTGTTCCTTCATCAAAATCAAGTGTCTTGAAAGTAGATCCATGCTTTACTCATTTTTTATTCCTGCACACCTAACAAAGTGTCTCAAGAGTAGGGAGTTCACTCACATGTGTGCACGCATGCACACACACACACACACACACACACACACATCAAGGTGAAATATTTAAAGAAAATAGGAGGGAGGTGTAGTAAGACTTTCAAGCAAGGAAAAAGCAGCATGACTGTATCAGAAAAGGGCATATTGGAACCAATGGGAAATGATGTTGAAAATGATGTGGGAGCCAAATTGCAGAGAGGCTTGAGTGCCAGCTTGGAATTTTCTATAGACTTGCTGGCCCCCAAGGACTTACTTCCCCATCTAATGACATCTGATACGTGTAGTTAGAGAAACTCCAGCTGGGTAGAATTTCACACTTTCCTTTTCTTGGCACTGAAATAGGTGAATGGAGTAGGATAGGTGGGGGAAAGCCTAGCGAGTGAAAAAGGGGAGCCCAGGAGAGAGTGTTTCCTGTGAATTTTAAAACCCAGCCTAGTACAGAAGCATAAGAAAAACCATTAGAACTCTGGAAGATAGCCAGGGTGGTCTGGATAAAGCTCCATCTAGGCAAAACAGCCCCAAACTGGCAGCCTTGTTATCACTAAATTCACAGGATTAAAGGCCAGCAATCATTAGCACCTCATAGGTGCCTCTGATCCTTATGGCACCCAACACCAAGAAAATTGGGCTTTCCCTGTGGAAATTTTCACACTGTGATGACTGTTTCTGGTAAATATGAAGATTAGCAGGCTAATGGGGACCTCTTGCTGTTTGAACTTCAGCCACAACTTGTGTGATATGGAATCCTTAAGCTTCTCCACATGTATGAAGAAATGAAAGAACCTTTCAGAATCCCTGGCAATATTTTTTCCAAAAGGCATATCAGCATTCTAAAAGAAAGACATTTACAAGGTTTTGAAAAGAACTTAAATGATAACTGAGAAAAATGCATAGATTTTCCATTCCAAAACATGTGGAAATACATTCATTATAGCACTAACACCCAAAATCTGGAAACAAAAGTATATCAGCAGTAGAAATGATAAATAAATTGTGGTTTTATTCATACAATGGGATGTATAGAGTATAGAAATGAGTAAACCACAACATACAGTAATGTGAAGTAATCTCACAAGCATAATATTGTACAACAGAAACCAAAATGTACATATTATATGGTTTCACTTATATAAAGAAACATGTCTCTTCAGCTCCTTTGCCCACTTTTGAATTATGTGTATTTATTTATTTATTTTTTATATTGACTTGTGTGAATTCCATGTGTATATTGGATATTAACTCCTTTTATGCAGTATATATTTGTAAATATTTTCTTCTATTCCATAGGCTATCTTTTCCTTTTGTTGAAGGTTTTCTTTGCTGTGCAGAATTTTTTGTTGTTGTTGTTTAGTTTTAATTTATTTTTGTTTTCGTTGCCTTTGCCTTTGCTGAGCTGAAAGTCGCTCAGTTGTGTCCAACTCTTTGTGACCCCATGGACTGTAGTCCATGGAATTCTCCAGGCCAGAATACTGGAGGGGTAGCTGTTTTCCTCTCCAGGGGATCTTCCTAACCCAGGGATCAAACCCAGGTTTCCCTCTTTGCAGGCAGATTCTTTACCTGATGAGCCACCAGGGAAGCCCTTGCTTTCAAAGTCAAATCCAGCAAAGCATTGCCAAAATCAATATAAAGGCAATCATTCCCTATATTTTATTTTAGGAGTTTTACAGTTTATAGGTCTTATATTCAAGTTCACAATCCATTGTGAGTTGATTTTTGTGTGCAGCATAAGACAGGGGTCCTGTTTCATTTTTTTGCCTGTGGCAGTCCAGTTTTACCATACCATTTATTGAAGAAACTCTCCTCTCCCCATTATATATTTTCAGCTTCTTTGTCAAATTGGCAACCTATGGGTTTATTTCTGGGCTTTCTATTCTCTTCCATTGATCTTTGTGTCTGTTTTTATGCTAGTGCCATGTTGTTTTGGTTACTGTAGGTTTGTAATATAGTTTGAAATCAAGAAGTGTGATGTCTCCAAGTTTGTTTTTCTTTTCCAAGATTGCTTTGGCTCTTTGAGGTCTTTTGTGGTTCCACACAAATTTTAGGATTGTTTTTTCTATTTTCATAAACAATGCCATTGGAATTTTGAGGGAGATCCCACTGAATTTGTAGATTGCTTTGGGTAGAGTGAACATTTTTTAACAATATTACTTCTTTTAATCTACAATGCGGAATATCTTTTTTTATTTATATCTTTCACAATTTCTTTCATTGATGTTTTATGGTTCTTGGTTTACTGGCCTTTTACTCTTCGATTAAATTTATTCCTAAGGTTTTAGTCTTTGTGATTTTAATGTAATTAGGGTTGTTTTCTTAATTTCTCTTTCCTATAGTTCACTGTTGGTCTGTAGAAATGATACTGATTTTTATATTTTGCAAATACAAAGATTTTTGTATTTTGCAACTTTACTGAAATTGTTTATTCTACCAGTTTTTTGGTGGAGTCTTTAGGATTTTCTATATATAATATGTCACTTATAAACAGAGACAATTTTACTTCTTCCTTTCTAATTTGAATTTCTCTTATTTGTTTTGGTTATTTGTTTGGTTTAGCCAGCTAGGAAATAGAGGTTAGGATGAAAGTCTTTGAATATAAAATATTTATTCAATATACGAGTGTTTAACATATTAGGACTTTTTCTCAAAGATAACTTAGATAATGTATGTATGCATTTATATACGTAATGCTATAATCTTAGTTAAGCAAGTCTGAAGTCAGATGGAATAAATCATTGAATATATCTTTTGGGGGATAGCCATAGCAAGTATCCACACACTTAATTAAGAACTTCTGCTTTGCTGCTAAAGTCATATAGAACCTATGAACATAAACCTCATTGGCTTTCAGATGTAGGTGATTTGGGGGCTCTTCTGTTGCCTGGAAGACTTAAAATTTGGGGCACTAGATATGTGGTCCAAACCCTTCCCTCCTTAGGAAGAAGTTGGCAGCTTGGAGTTCCTGATTGTATGACATTATGATGGATATGGGGTTTATGGTGAGAATGTCTCAGCCTTTCCTACCTGTTTCAATATGTCTTAATGTATGAGTCCCTAGTTGATGTATACAAGTCACTCAACTAGTTTCTGGCTTTTTTTCCAAGGGAATTGCTCCAAGAATACTTGAATACTTGGTATATCCATGGGAGGGAGAAAATTCAGGTTTCTCCTATGTTGCATCTTGGTTGAGTTCCCTGGGCTTTCTGTTACAGCACCTGGGAAGATATTGTTGTCATTTACCGATTGGAATAGATTGGGCAAGGAGTGGGTTTTAGGCAAGGATATATGGAAAACAAAATTGAGAGGGGAATGAAATGACAAGTTCAAAGCAATTGATTTGGTTATTCTATTTTACTAACATTAAAATTAAGATGTCTATTGGATAGCAATAGGTAATTGGAGATTTTTCTTTCTAATTCTGCTCCTGTCTCTCATGATCATGAACTGGATCATGTGTCTATCTCTAAATCAATCATAGTGGCTGAATGACTGGAACATATCATATTTTAAAAACAAGCTTCTGGAGCTTGGCTGCCCAGGTTCAAATTCTGGCTCTGCTGTGTGAGCTTAGACAAGTCATTTTTCTGTAATTTTGTTTCCTCATTTGCAAAATGAAGATAAAATAATACCTATCTTATGTGTTTGTTTTGAGGCTTAATACCTAAACCCACTAGAACATTTCCTGATATATTTAGCGCTAAGTAATGGTCAGTAATTATATTGTTATTTCACTCTCTGAGTTTTCCAGAGTTGTGCCAAATGTGGCCTTAGAAGCAAACAGTGATCACAGAGTGAAGCCAGGAATTATTTATTGGGTTTTTCAATGCCATAAGTGCTACTGAACAGGAATGAAGTAGGAGCCAAGAATTTTCAGCCAAGAATTTGAAAACAAGAAAGTGTGTGAGTTAGCAGAACTCAAAACTTTGACAGGAGAATAGCTCAGCAACTGTCTGAGCTCCTAGGTGTATGGATAGTACATATATGTAAGTACGTGTAAGAAGCTATCACTCACTCTCATCGGTAATAGATGATACGCCACTATTCATTTTCTGCATGCATGTGTGCTTGGTTGCTAAGTCATGTCTGACTCTTTGCAACCCCATGGGCTTTAACCCTCCAGGATCCTCTGTTCACGGGATTTTCCAGGCAAGAATACTGGAGTGGGTTGCCATTTCCTCCTCCAGGAGATCTTCCCAACCCAGGGATCAAACCTGCATCTCCTGCATTGGCAGACAGATTCTTTACCACTGAGCCATCACCTGGAAAGCCCCATTCACTTTCTAACCATTATCTGATTAAATTTTCCCAATAACCCTGAAACTCAGGTATTATTATTTCAAGTAATAACGAAGAAAACAAACTTCAAAGAGGTGAAGTCAATTTCTAAGATCAAGCAGTTGGTACATGGGGAATGAAGCTGAGATGTAGACCTAGCTCTGAAGCCCACAAACAACCTTCTCCACTAGTCTGCTTCTCATAGTGCTGAGAGCTGAGCATTATGGGCATTATCCTTCCCCTTATTAGGAGAGGTGCCAGACCACATCCCCAAATGGGACAGCATGGGATATAGTTTTGGGTAAAAACATAGAAATAACTTGAATTCTTATGAATAGCAATTGGGCTTCCTTGGTGGCTCAGCCCGTAAAGAATCTGCCTGCAGTGCAGGAGACTGCTTGCAGTGTAGGAGACCACTTGCAATGTAGGAGACCTGAGTTCAATCCCTGAGTCAGGCAGATCCCCTGGAGAAAGAAATGGCAAATCACTCCAGTATTCTTGCCTGGAAAATTCCATGGACAAAGCCTGCCTGGCAGGAGCCTGGCTCCTCTGTCCTGGCAAGCTACAGTCCATGGGTCACAGAAGAGTCAGACATGACTTAGCGACTAAATTCACATAGCGATTATTCAATGTATTGAGAGGGAAAACCCTTATCACTTCAGAAAGCTCTAAGTGCGCACCTCCAGGATAAGAGATTGGCCCCAACAAGGCCACAGCAGCACCTGGAGGGCATTCTAACCTGACTCTTTCCCCTCAACTCTCCCCACTCCCCAACATACATCTGTCATACCATAGGAATTTGGTTCCAAGGCCTTGGTGTTTTAGACTCAAGTTCCCTCTTCTCTTGCAGGGCTACACTTCTAAAATAACTCCTTGTTCACCATCAACTAAAACCTCTCTTCCAGCCCCCATTTCTCCTTTATTAGGAACTAAAAAAGTTGTGTGATTGTTCCTACAGTTTCTGGACAACCAAGGACTTGTCTACTTTTCTTCTTGGTGGACAGGTTCCATCTTGAAAGTGAAAGTGAAAGGGCTTCCCTGGTGGCTCAGAGGATAAAGAATCTGTCTGGAGACCTGGGTTCAGTCCCTGGGTTCAGAAGATCCTCTGGAGAAGGGAACAGTTACCCACTCCAGTATTATGGAATTCTCCTGGAGCATTATGGAATTCTCTCTCCCTATGGATCCATGGGATCACAAAGAGTGGACACAACTGAGCGACTAACACTTTCGCTTTCAAAGAAGTTGTGTGATTTTACTATAGTTTCTGGACAACCAGGGACTTGTCTAATTTACTTCTTAGTGGACAGTTTCCATCTTAGATGTTTATGTATATGGGTCTTTAATATACCTGTTTATGAGAGAAGAGTAAGGTAGAACAAATCAAATTTGGGCCTTTTAGTCCTCTTCTTTTGGTAGAAAGCGTTTGATTGTCCTAGAGTTGAAAATCCTCTAGTCCCCAGTGTCCAAGTGACAGTAGCAGCGTAGATTCTTCACTAAGTTCTTATGGAGCTTTTGTTTCTTTATTTTACAAAACTCTCATCATTATGCCAGTTGATTCCTTCTCATATTTATTCTCATTCTTCCCCTCCCTCTCTCTGTTGCTGCTGCTAAGTTGCTTCAGATGTGTCCAACTCTATGCGACCCCATAGATGGCAGCCCACCAGGCTCCCCTGTCCCTGGGATTCTCCAGGCAAGAAGACTGGAGTGGGTTGCCATTTCCTTCTCCAATGCATGAAAGTGAAAAGTGAAAGTGAAGTCACTCAGTCGTGTCTGACTCTTAGCGACCCCATGGACTGCAGCCCACTCGGCTCCTCCATCCATGGGATTTTCCAGGTGAGAGTACTGGAGTGGGGTGCCATTGCCTTCTCCTAGGGCATGATCAACTTCCCAGAAAAAAGCACAGTGTAATTCAGATGCCTAAATTGTTGTTAAGATTCACTGTATGGTACAGAATTCCCAATTTATGTTTTCTAAAAGAAAGAACAAAAATTATTAAAGAATTATCCAGCTTTGTTGAGACCTGAGCAATTAGTTTCTTCAGTGTTGCAGAGCCACTTAGAGCATCCACTGCTTATTTGCAGAATTAAAAAGCTTTGGCTATTATTTCTTGTTTAACAAACTTTGACCACACTCAGACTGGGAGCTCCATACAAAAGATGTACAGGCCTGAAAAAAAAATTAAAAAAAAAAAACATTAAAATTTAACCAGCTGCTGGGCAGATAGTTTGCCTGAGGCACATTTGTCAGTTTCAAAGGGTCTTTTTATTAATTTTGCATTTTGTATTTTGTTAGTGGAAAGAGCTCCCTCTTTGGGGACTGCCAAAAGCTATAGGCTGCGAATCTTCAAGCAGCCCAAGGACGCTTCTGAGAATGCCAAGTAGATTTGGATTCCTGAGAATCCCCATTACAGGAGCTTTATTGGTCCTAAAAATATATTAACTTTAGGGGTGAGCTATTTGAATTAATGTTACAGGATCCCTACTGACTCTGCTTTGGTTAACATGAATCCTGCTATTTGCCTGTAAGACTATGTATGACCTTAGCTGTGTGAACTTGAGCAATTTGCTTGACCTCTCTGAGACTCAGATTTTTGGTCTATTAAATAATGGGATGAGAACTTATCTCTGTGGTCTGTGCAGCACTGGATTAGCTGGTTTATGACTGGATGGGGAGTTCTGACACAATAAAACTCTTGTGTTTTTCTTTTTCATGATAATTATATTATTAGTAGTAACCTGAATTTATTAAAATGTTTGTATGCCCACTTCTATGTTCAGCACTTTACGTATGTTTTATATTTATTTTTTCAGGGAAAACTTCTGAAACTGGTACTATTATTATTTTCTTTTACAGGTGAGGCATCTTAGGGTACAAGAGATTAAGAAATTTACCAAAATTTAAATAATAAGTGGCTGAGCCAGGATTTGAAAATAAGCCTGCTTGATGCCAGAAGTTGGTATTAAATAGTCTATTTTTTTTGCTCTGAATATAAAAGATCAGCTTCTGTTTCTAGGCTTGAAATGTGCTCTGACTTCATACAAATATTTCCAAATTTCACATTCACCTGGCATTGGATGTGGTGAAAATACTATGCCTCACTCAAAAGCTGTCCTGCAAGATTCGGACAGGCCTCTGCTTGCTTAGGCAACTCTAGGCTGAAGGGGACCACCTGCAGCAGAGAGACAATTTGCGAAAAGGAGGCAGAACTCAGGGGTTAAATGGAAAATACAAACCTCTTCTGTGATGCTGGGAATTTCATAAGTTCTACTCAGAACTACTCAGGCATCTTCAAACAGCATTAAATACAAAGTAGAAAAGTCTACCCTCAGGCTAGAATTTGTAGAAGACTTACCTGCAGCAGAATAGGCTAAATTTCTGCCTGAAGACAAAGAATCTGGGCATATATTTACAAACAGAAGGAAAAAGCAATACATGTATATATAGATTTTTCTGAATGTATATTTCTTTTTTGTATTGTAGCTTTATATATATATATATATATATAATACATAAATATATTGTTTCACCAATGAGACTTTTTAACTTTTTATCCCAAATCAATACCTGGTGAACTGACTTTTGCATTATTTAATGTCCTTACCTATTAGGACAGACAAGGTACTATCAGCCTCCATGTGACATACTTCCATGGTCTTTAAATTCCTGCAGAGGATTCTTTTACTTCATCTCCCAAAGCAAATCCTCTGAGGTATGCTGCCCTACCATGAATGTGGCTTTTTTACTTGTTCCTCTAGCTTGGGTTCTTCAATCATGATGACAACCTATCAATTAAAAAGTTGAGGTGAGGAGGCAAATTGCACAAAGCTCTTCTGTGATACTTGGGGTGGAGTGGGCCATGTCCCAAAGGGGCTTGTTTGATTCTTTTTAATTAAACTCACCTGGCCCGGCTTTCTGCAATAATACTTTGCTCTGCTATTCAGTGTATTAGAACTAACAAAGTGGAATGTTTGCTTGAACTGGCCCAGGAGCCCCAAAGAACTTCCACAGCAATGTTAGTTAATGAAAGAGAAACACATACATTTATAATAACATTTAAAAGTTATTTCATTTAGTAAATGCTTATAGACTTAAAAAAAAAACTTAGAAAAGGAAACAAAATATATTGGACAATCGCAAAAATGTAGGATTTTAGGCTTAGGAAAATGATGTAGTTTACACAAGATTATATGGAAAAATATACTGAAACTTAGAGCCTGGTTTGTCATTCTTGACTGAGTTCTCTTTTCACTGCACCTGCAGTTCCCTAAAGTTCCAATTTCATTAGTATCTTAGGTCTATTATATAATAGTAGATTCATATACATTTAGAAATTCTATGTCATCACAGTGAGTTAGACTTTATCTTAAGTAGTGATCAATGATGGAGAAGGCAATGGCACCCCACTCCAGTAATCTTGCCTGGAAAATCCCAGGGACGGAGGAGCCTGGTGGGCTGCAGTCCATGGGGTCACTAAGAGTCGGACACGACTGAGCGACTTCACTTTCACTTTTCACTTTCATGCATTGGAGAAGGAAATGGCAACCCACTCCAGTATTCTTGCCTGGAGAATCCCAGGGACGGAGGAGCCTGGTGGGCTGCCTTCTATGGGGTCTCACAAAGTTGGACACGACTGAAGCGACTTAGCAGCAGCAGCAGCAGCACAGGGATCAGTGATAATACTTCCATATCTAACAATGCTTCTAGTATGTGGATCTTTGCTGAGTAACAAACAAACCCCACAATTAAAATAAGACCTACTTATTATCTCAGTTTCTATGAGCCAGGATCTGGGCATGGCTTTGCCACATCCATGCTTCATAGTCTCTCACATGGCTGCTATCACAATGTCAGACCAGGGTTATTTTGAAGGTCAGTCTGTGGTTGTCAATAGCATTCAGTTGGTTCCTCATGGGAAGTTGGATGAGGGTGTCAGTTACTCACTGGTGGGAGTGCTCCCAGTTCCTTGTCATACAGGCCACTCCAAGATGGCAGCTTGTTTCCTCAAGGTATGCAAGCCAGCAAAGGATGGAGAATTTGTTAGCTAGACAGAAGTTATAATCTTTATAACAGGATCATGGAGGTAAATTTGTCTCAATGTTACCATATTCTATTCATTAAAAGCAAGATACTCAAGGAGAGGATATCTACAAGGTTGTGAATACAACAACTCAACAACTGAACAACTCAATTTGAAACACTTTTCTGCTTATTGTCAAGTATTTTAGTTCTCTTTTAAACACAAATTAGATATTATTTTACCCACTCCAGTGTTCTTACCTGAAGAATCCCAGGGACGGGGGAGCCTGGTGGGCTGCTGTCTCTGGGGTCGCACAGAGTTGGACACGACTGAAGTGACTTAGCAGCAGCAGCAGCAGATATTATTTTATTGTTATTTTAAATAGAAAAGATTTGCTTATTTTTGTTGTTCAGTCTCTAAGTCATGTCAGGCCCTTTGCAACCCCATGCACTGCAGCACACCAGGCTTTCCTTTCCTTCACTATCTCCTGGAGTTTGCTCAAACTAATGTCCATTGAGTTGATGATGCCATCCAACCATTGTGCCCTTCTCTTCCTGCCCCCAATCTTTCCCAGCATTAGAATCTTTTTAAATGAGTGGGCTCTTCGCATCAGGTGGCGAAAACATTGGAGCTTAAGCTTTAGCATCAGCCCTTCCAATGACTATTAGGACTGATTTCCTTTAGGATTGACTGGTTTGATCTCCTTGATGTCCAAGGGACTCTCAGAATCTTCTCAGCACCACAATTCAAAGGCATTGATTCTTCTTGCTCAGCCTTCTTTATGGTCCAAATCTTACATCTGTACATGATTATTTGGAAAAATCATAGCTTTGACTATATGGACCTTTGTCAGAAAAGAGTTGTCTCTGCTTTTTAATACACTGTCTAGGTTTATCATAGCTTTTCTTTCAAGGAGCAAGTGTCCTTTAATTTTGTGGCTGCAGTCACTATCTACAGTGATTTTAGAGCCCAAGAAAATAAAATCTGCCACTGTTTCCATTTTTTACCCATCTATTTGCCATGAAGTGATGGAACCAGATCACACGATCTTTGTTTTTTCAATGTTGACTTTTAAGCCAGCTTTTTCACTCTCTTCGTTCACCCTCATCAAGAGGTTCTTTAGTTCCTCTTTGCTTTCTGCCATTAAAGTGGTATCATCTGCATGTCTGAGATTGTTGATATTTCTCCTGGCAGTCTTAATTCCAGTTTGTGATTTATCCAGCCTGGCATTTTGCATGATGTACTCTGCTTATAAGTTAAATAAGCAGGGTGACAATATATAGCCTTGACATAATTTTTTCCCAATTTTGAACCAGTCTGTTGTTTCATGTCCAGTTTTAACTGTTGCTTCTTGACCTGCATACAGGTTTCTCAGGAGGCAGATGGTCTGGTATTCCCTCTCTTTAAGAATTTTTCAGTTTTTTTTGTGATCCACACAGTCAAAGGCTTTAGTGTAGTCAACAAGGCAGATGTTTTTCTTAAATTCCCTTGCTTTTTCTATGATCTAAGGGATGTTGTTAATTTGATCTCTGTTACCTCTGCCTTTTCTAAATCCAGCTTGTACATCTGAAAGTTCTTAATGTTGAAGCCTAGCTTGAAGAATTTTGAGCATTGCCTTGCTAGCATGTGAAATGAGAATAATTATACAGTAGCTCGAACATTCTTTAGCATTGCCCTTCTTTGGGAATGAATGAAAACTGACCTTTTCCAGTGGCCATTGTTGGGTTTTCCAAATTTGTTGGCATATTGAGTGCAGCACTTTAACAGTATCATCTTTTAGGGTCTTTTAGCAATCACCATATCTTATTTGTTTTCAAAATGTCCTTCTGGGATAGTTTTTCTCTTTATTCTGGTACAATTTTACTTCTTCCTGATTAGGATATATGACATTTTTGAAGTTTTTAAAAAAGCGAATGTCTATTGGTGGCAAATATTAAGATAAGAATATTTATTTTATCTATATTTTCAAAAGAAAGTTTTAATGCTTAGACAAACCTAAGTTCACAGTTATTTTTCCTTTAACACTAAAGATACTCTTTTTTGTTTGCTTTGTTGTTGTTCTGTTGCTCTGTGATGTCTGCCTCTGTGCGACACCATGTACTGCAGCACTCCAGGCTTCTCTGTCCTTCACTATCTCCTGGAGATTTTTAAACTCATGTCCATTGATTTGGTGATGCCATCCAACCAGCTCAGCCTCTGTTGTCCCCTTCTCCTCTAGCCCTCAATCTTTCCCAGCATTAGGGGCTTTTCCAGTGAATTGGCTCTTTGTATCAGGTAGTCAAAATATTGGAGCTTCAGCTTTCGTATCAGTTCTTCCAATGAATATTCAGGGTTGATTTCTTTTAGGATTGACTGCTTTGATCTCCTTGCAGTCCAAGGAACTCTCTCAAGAGTCTCCTCCAGCCCCACAATTCAAAAGCATCAGTTCTTCTGTATGGTGCAACTCTCACATCCGTACATGCTGCTGCTGCTGCTAAGTCGCTTCAGTCGTGTCTGACTCTGTGCGACCCCATAGACAGCAGCCCACCAGGCTCCGCCCTCCCTGGGATTCTCCAGGCAAGAACACTGGAGTGGGTTGCCATTTCCTTCTCCAATGCATGAAAGTGGAAAGTGAAAAGTGAAAGTGAAGTCGCTTAGCTGTGACTGACTCTTAGCCACACCAGGGACTGCAGCCTACCAGGCTCCTCTCTCCAGGGTATTTTCCAGGCAAAGTACTAGAGTGGGGTGCCATTGCCTTCTTCCATCCATACGTGACTACTGGAAAAACCATACCTTTGACTATATGGACCTTTGTTAAGGTCTTTGTATATCCATCATTTCAGTAAAGAAGTTTATAGTCAGTGTGGTGGTTAACTTTATGTGTCAACTAGACTGGGTGATGCTGTGCTCAGACATTTGGTCTAACTTTATCCTGGGAGTTTCTGTGAAAGTGTTTTTGTGTGCTGTTAACATTTAAATTGGTAACATGAGTAAAACAGATTGCCCTTCCTAATGTGGATGAGCCCCATCCAATCAGTTGAAGGTACCAGTAGAACAAAAAGACTGACTCCCCCCCACCCCACCATGAGCCAGAGAATATTCTTCCAGCCTGGCTGCCTTTTAACTTGGACATTGGTTCTTTTTCTGCCTTCAGACTCAAACTGAAATATCACCTCTTTCTTGTTCTGGAAACTGCCAGCCTATGAAGTATTAGAACTTAACACCATTGGCTCTTTTGGGTGTCCAGCTTTCAGATTTAGGACTTGTCAACCTCCATAATTATGAAAGCCAATTTCTTATAATAAAATCAATCTTGTTTTCTCTCTTTCTCTCTACACATTCATACATACATGTGTGCACATATAGACACACATACAACCTATTTGTTCTGTTTCTCTAGAGACCCTTGACTAGTATAGTCTGTCTGATTATCATTGTGTGTGTGTGTGTGTGTGTGTCTGTGTGTGTGTGTGTGAGTGACTTGTCTTTTCCCTGTTCTCTGGCTGGTTTTGTTTTTTCGTTGTTGGCATTCTGCTTTACCTGGTATAAATTAAAAAAAAAATCTGTCTTAATTGTTAAGTTTAGTGCTTTCTGCATCAATTGATTTATGTGTTTGATTAGTTAGGCCTAATTCTCACCCGCTTTAAAAATATTTATTTTCCATCATATCTCTATTCTCTTTTCCTGGTACTCTGATGAAACATGTGTTAGACCTTCTCATTCTATCCATCGTATATTTTAACTTTCCATATTTTGATGATTTTGGTGTTACACTCTGGGTAATTATTTCATATATATCTTCACAAATTCTTTTTTCACTAATTCAGTCATCACTAATTCTCTCTTCAGTTTAATCATATCTACCTATCATATCAGTGAGTAGAAACATATTTTTAATAATTGTATATTTTTCTACTTTATACTTTTTCTGATCTGTGTGGCTATTTTACAGTGTTTAGTTGCTTACTTTTTAATTTTAAAAAATAATTCATATATAGTTCTCATATCTGATAACTGCAGTAAGTGAAGTTCCTGATTGGTTTAACATATGTTGTCCAGAAATCAAAGGATTACGCAGTCGTATTTTTAAGGAGCACATTCTTAGGTAGCAGGAGTGAAGGCAAAAGGAGTGAGACAGGGAAGAGGGACATCTGAATGAGGATGTGTTACCAGTTGGCTGCCCCTAAGTGCAACTGAGTGTGCCATAGTGTATGATTATGCTATACAGTAGCCTCTCAAGAAACCATTTAAACTTCTTTCCAGGATCATTTATCTAGAGAAAGGCATGAGAAAGAATTTTCCCATTGGCTCCTTTCCTCTTGATCAAAGATTGACCCATGGGGCGTCCACAATCCTGTATTCCTCATGTGTGAACACTGAGCAAGATCTCTCAGTGTTTTTCACCTTGGTAGCAACAGGGAATATTCAACAGTCCTGAATATTCATTGGAAGGAGTAATGCTGAAGCTGAAGCTGCAATACTTTGGCCACCTGATGGAAAGAATTGACTCATTGGAAAAGACCCTGATGCTGGGAAAGACTGAAGGCAGGAGGAGAAGGGGATGGCAGAGGGTGAGGTGGTTGGATGGCATCACTGACTAGATGGACATGAGTTTGAGCAAGCACAGGGAATTGGTGAAGGACAGGGAGGCCTGGTGTGCTGCAGTCCATGGGGCTGCCAAGACTCGGATACAACTGAGTGACTGAACTGAACTAAGCAACAAGAAAACCTTGGGACAGGAATTGAAAAGCATGTAATGCAAACATGAGGTGGATTGCATGAAGCTGGTCAGAACCCACACAGAACTGGTCATGAGAGCAGTGACCAGCATGTGAGAGTGGTGAGGTCAAGTGCACCAGAACTGTTAGCTCAGAGATGAGCAAGGCAGGGTCTACATCTAGTATGTGTTGTTTCTGCTGATTCTTACTTATGATGGTTTATTTATTTATATTCTTAATCTTTTATTAGAAGTTCTTGGTTGCTTGATGTTAAATTTTGGAAATCCTGTGTAGCCTAAATCAAGGGTGCTTTTGTCAAGAAGAAGAATGTATTTGCTTCTTCTGGGAGCCAGAGAGTTAACTCCTACCAGGACTCTTTAAAATCCTTCCTGGATTTCTAGTTTAGTGTGAATGTCCAAGGATAACAAACTCCGGCCCAAGGCAAAGTTCCCGAGATAGAGTGCTAATGTTGGCATTTGCTTCAAAAAAAAAATGTTGCCTTCCATATTTGCACATAGATCATGCTTGTGTATTTTATCTTTTTTGCCTTTGAGTGGGAGGACCAGTGCTTGGAGATTTCTCTTACTTTCTGAAGCCCAGCAGTGCACTCAGTAGTATGTTTTATACAGCACATAGTTGGTGTGCATTGAGAGCACTGCTGAGAATCTGATTGTCATAATTTTGAAAGCCAAGTCAGCTTTTCTTGATCATTTTCATAACTGGAAAGGATGCGGATTGCAGTGGCCAAGGCAGAAGTTCAAGAGATGGTAACAGATTTTTGATCCTATTCTAGATATCAACTTAAAGTCTGCGCTTGTGTTCTCCTACCTATGACAGGGAATATGCTGAACCATTTACTTGGATGGCTGGGTTCAGGCTGGCCTTGGAAAGGAAATGATCAAAACTAGTTTCTGCAGGCTTCCTGCAAGCTTAGCCCAGATCCTGCTGGGGCATTAGCCATGTTTGACACTCCTTCTCTGCAGGCTTGGCTCTGAAACAGGTGTGTTTTTAAGACAGTGATGACCACAGGTGTGAGTGATGTGGGCAGACAAGTGTGAGATAGGAAAAATACAGGCTTCGCAGCATGGCCAGGTGTGTCAGGAGCTCATCTGGCCACTGAACCCTGGGGGGTTGGGCTCTTCCTGCCAGAATAAAGTGGGGAGAACACAGAGGGAGAGCACAAGCCCTGTGAAGATGAATGAGGGACTGTTAGACCTACAAGGTAGAGGTGGGACCTCCCGAACACTCCAAACTCTCAAGGGAAAACTAAAATTAGAGGAAATGGAGGCAGGGCAGTGACTTAGCAGCAGCAGCAGCAGCAGCAGCTTGGTTGAGGATACAAGTTAGGTAGGAATATCTGGTCAAGATGGTGTGCAAAGATAATAAGATTAGGCAAAGTGTTAAAGCTGTAAAGAGACTTTCAAAGAGACTTAAGTATCACTTAGTCTAGGGCTTAACCCAGGACTCCTACCTCTGGTGGCACAAGAAGTTTTTGTCTAGTGTAAGGGCATGTCTTTAAGTAACACTGAATCTCTAATGAGAATGTTACTTCATTTTCAGATCTTCTCTAATTCTCCTATTTACCAAGAAGAAAGCTTTAGGTTCTTGTTACTGTGTCTTGTTACACCTCCGACAGGTGCTGTTTTCACATTTTTACAAAGCAAAAAGAATTTGGCAGGCAAAAATGCCCAGCAGGAATTTAATGACATTGTTATCATTGAGGTTTTAATTTTTTTCTTTTTGGTTACCTTTTAGACTTGTTAAATCAGATGACAGTAATAGAAAGTTTCCTTTGACAATAAAATTTCATTGGCTTTTAGAAAGAAAAGTATTAAATAAAATTTAAGGAAGTTGTTTAAGGAAAATATTAAATAATATAGGTGAAAATTAGATATGGCACAATTGGAAAGTGGTGTGAGGATGACTAAGAATTAAGAATATTAATCTGGTGCACTCCTCTTTTTATGGTTCATGCATAGGAGAATTAGAGAAGACATTACCTTCTCAGGGCCACACATCCCATTAGTATCAGAACAGGAAATGTAAACCAAGTTTCCAAACACCCAATCCATATCTCTGAGCACCATCCCAGGCTATATTCTAACTTTAGCAACACTGAATAAAGCAGTATGGGAGGAAGAGCCAAAAGCAGTAAGCCATGAAAGTGAAAGTCGTGTCTGCCTCTTTGTGACTCCATGGACTGTAGCCCACCAGGCTTCTCCGTCCATGGGGTTTTCCAGGTAATAATACTGGAGTGGGTTGCCATTTCCTTCTCCAGGGGATCTTCCCTACCCAGGGATCAAACCCAGATTCCTGCATTGCAGGCAGACGCTTTACCCTCTGAGCCACCAGGGAAGCCCTTAGTGAATAAGCCATAGTGCTCTGAACTAACTGCCAGTGAGAGAGGACAGAAAGATATTTTGACATTTAAGGCCTTTGTTTTTTGCCAGTTTCCTCTCTCCCTTCTCTTGCTCATTTTAATTGCACCAGTCTTCCCTTACGTATGCAGTTCCTCAAGAAATGATATGAAGGTCCTTAGTTACAAAATGCTTGTGCTTTTAGGAGAAATAAGAGGACTGCAGTTATAGCCAAAGTGTTAGAGTATTTGAAGGAAAAGATTTCCTCTCCACTTCCAAGTAGAAAGGATTCTCCTGGTCTTGGCAGTGTTGAAAGTAAAGGAAAATGCCATGTGAGTAAAGATGATGATAGGTCCTGGAGAAGGAGGTTCTAGACTGTTTCCCAGTCAGAAGAATCCCCGAGGAGCTCAGACTTCAGATGGGTTTGTGGGATCCAAGGGCAGAGGGCTTCTGCTTCTCTGGCAAGGCCAAAGAGATGAACTGGCTGCTTTGAGGTTGTCAGAGAGTTCCCAAACCCCAATATGGCTGAGAAGTAAAAGGAGTAGTCACCTTGTAGATGGGAATGGGGGATAGGTTTGCAGTGACAGCAGGGAGTTATCAATGAGGATGAAATAAGGTGAGGAGGATCTCAAAGTTTAGCTGAATTGTGAGGGTGGGGGAGATGTCACATTTCACAGCTGATTTGATGGATTGAAATTCACATCCGATTTAAGAAATAGGAATTACAGTGTGTGTGGGTGTGTGAGTGCATGTGCGCACATTCAGATGGAGAGGAGCTAGTTGCTAAATCCATAATTGGAGTCAACTCTTAGAGGATAAATGGATAAATAGGATTCCAAAAAGCAAAATCTCTAGAAAGGAATTGGCGTATAATCAACCAGTGATTTTTTTTTCCAGTAAAGTGAAAGAATAAGTTTCCTAAGAGAAGTTCAAATAAAATGTAGTGGCAGCTCAAAGGAAGGAGGGACTAATTCTCACTGGAGAGACGAGAGCACTTTCTCGGGGAATGGGTCATGTTGCCCAGACTTGGACAGGTGAGGAGGGAAAACACCGACTTGCAGTTCAGCCTCTGCAGAGGCAGATGCCTGGTGTCCAGGAGGTGCCAATAAATCTGATGTAATGGCCTGATGCTCCCTGTCTTCTATCCCCTTCTGTGCTTTTTGTAGAGGTAGGATGGGTTTGGATGTTGGTCTCAGAACAGGTTATAAGGCCAGGTGGCAAAGGGACTTCAGAGTTCAACAAGCCAGGGCTCAAATCAGTGGTCTCTCTCAGCCTCAGTTTCCTTATCCAGAGAATGAGAACAATATAACCTACCACATATGATTGTTGAGAAAACAGGTTAAATAATAATAGACCTAAAGCCTGGGAAATAGTGCTTGGCATTCAGCTGGGTTCCAGTAGCAATCGTCTTTTCTTCCCTCTCCTCCCACAGAGGAGAGACTTTCTCTCATCTCTGTATCCTTCACCGCGTCAATATAGTGCCTTGTACATAGAAGGGGCAATGAAGAGTTCCTTGCTTTGACTTACTCTGATTTAAAGAATATATATTGAAGTATAGCTGAAAAATAGGCAGAGTAAATCAACACTGGTGCATCAGCCCACTGTTAGATGAGCAGATCAGAGAAAGTTTTCCATTTAGCCATGCAGTTTTTCTCTCTTTGGCTGTCAGTCAGCACAAAGGTAATCCCAAGAATCAAGGCAGTGAAAAGTGAATTTCTGGCTGAACTGATCACAGCAGTCCTGACATCATACAGCTGCTGCTTTCCATAATCAATGCCAGAGCTTAGTTATTCACCTTATGAGTCCCTCGTGAAATCCCAAACCCAGTACCTGATGGTAACAGTTCCCCTAATTGATGCATGTTTGCTCTGGGAATTACATCCTGTTTGATTAATTTTGGGTTTGATTTCCCTCCTCCTAGTGCTATGATTTTCATGGCTAGAGCTGTTCTTTTGATGCTTTGCATGTGGTGGAAGGAGATGGATCTTTGGGCACTGAGCTGGGTCCTAACGCTGGCCTCCTGGCTTTGAAGAAACAATTCTTAGGAAAAGACTGGGAAATGATTGACCTGGTGGATCTTGGTGGGACATTTTCACTTATGTTAGGAAGAGAGGAAGAGTAACACTGAGCATCACACAGTGGGTTAGGCCATTTGTATCCAGAATTACATAGCCATTATGTAAAATGAAGAAACTGATACTCAGAGTAAGAAAAACCACAAACTCGGTAAAAGGTAGAGCTTGTGTTCAAGTCTCATGTTCTTGGCCTTCACCAAATCTTAAAAAAAACAATTAAAGTAGGATAGTTTTGTAAAAACTTAGATTTTTTTTTTTTTTTTGGAAAAGAAAATTGTCACCACTTTTAGCTCTCTGATGTATTTTATTGCTGTCTTTCTTTCCATTTGCATGGTTTTGGATACAGTTTTGTAATTGCACCATTTGAAACATTATTCTTCAAGTCGTTAAAGAAATATTTTCTTAGTAATAGTTTTGCCAGAGTTCTCAGAATTAAAATTTTCGCCTCCATTTATTGAACATTGGACAGTAGTTAAGGAAATTCTATACATAGAGACTTTCTAACTTGTAGATCTTAGCAGACCCTGGAGACTTGTTTACTTATTACTGACTTCAGAGTATAGAATATAACTCCCTCACAGTGATATGATCCTGTTGTCTCTTTCTGCCAAAGATTCCCAAACTGTAACTCCTTTTCAGCCTCTCCCCTGGATTTCTTGACTGACCTACCTAGTCTTGTGTTTTACTTCCTGAATATATGTTTGTGGTTCTGCAAAAACATTCAGTCTCTTTTCACAAGTAACCTCACTTTATTTACAGTGTAGCCGAAAGCTCTGTGACTCTGGGCAAACTGCTTCAACTCATTTAGCTTGTTTTCCCCAGGTAAAACAAAGGGGATATAATATATATATATATCACATGTATGTAAAATATATACCTGCGTGTTGTTTTTCAGTTGCTAAGTTGTGTCCCACTTTTTGCGACTCCATGGACTGAAGCACTCCAGGCTTCCCTCTCCTTCACTGTCTCCTGGAGTTTGCTCAGACTTGTGTACATTGAGTCTGTGATGCCATCTAACCATATCATCCTCTGTCATCCCCTTCTCATCTTGCCCTCAATCTCTCCCAGCTTCGGGATCTTTTCCAATGAGTCAGCTCTTTGCATCAGGCAGCCAAAGTATTGGAACTTCAGTTTCAGCATCAGTCTTTCCAGTGAATGTTCAGGGTTGATTTCCTTTAGGATGACTGGTTTGATCTTGCAGTCTGAGAGATTCTCAAGAGTCTTCCCTAGCGCCACAATTCAAAAGTATCATTATATTATATATTATAGGCCTGGCAGTGTATCAGTCAGATAATGCAGGCATCCTGCCTACAACAAAGGCCACATGTCCTCTCCTGGTCTCTAGCAGCTTAGGAAACCCCAGGGTGCAAAGATCCCCATAGGATCCAGGGGATGAAAGATAATAGATATTGTTTGCCAATGATCAGCTGTTTGTTTGTTTTTCTTTTTTCTGTTATTAATTAAAAAAAATTTTTTTATTGAAAGATAAGTGTTTTACAGAGGGATTTTTTTGTTGTTGTTTTCTGTGAAACCTCAACGTGAATCAGCCATAGGTATACATATATCCCCTCCCTTTTGAACCTCCTGCCTATCTCCCTTCCCATCCCACCCCTCTAGGTTGATACAGAGCCCCTGTTTGAGTTTCCTGAGCCATACAGCAAATTCCCATTGGATAACTACTTTACACATGGTAATATAATTTTCCATGTTACTCTTTCCATACATCTCACCCTCTACTCTTCATGTCCATAAGTCTATCCCTATGTCTGTTTCTCCACTGCTGCCCTGTAAATAAGTTCTTCAGTACCATTCTTCTAGATGCCATATATGTATATTAGAATACAATATTTATCTTTCTCTTTCTGACTCACTTCACTCTGTATAATAGGTTCTAGCTTCATCCACCTCATCAGAACTGACTCAAAAGCATTCCTTTTTATGGCTGAGTAATATTCCATTGTGTATATGTACTACAGCGTCTTTATCCATTCATCTGTTGACAGACATTTAGGTTGCTTCTATATTCTAGCTATCATAGATAGTGCTGCAATGAACAGTGAGATGCATGTGTCTTTCAATTTTGGTTTCCTCAGGGTTTAAGCCTAGGAGTGGGATTGCTGTGTCCTGTGGTGGTTTTATTCCTAGTTTTTTAAGGAATCTCCATACCATCTTCCATAGTGGCTGTATCAATTTACATTCCCACCAATAGTGCAAGAGCCTTCCCTTTTCTCCACAACCTCTCCAGCATTTATTGTAGACTTTTTGATGATGGCCATTCTGACCAGTGTTATTTAGGTTGCTTCTATATTCTAGCTATCATAGATAGTGCTGCAATGAACAGTGAGATGCATGTGTCTTTCAATTTTGGTTTCCTCAGGGTTTAAGCCTAGGAGTGGGATTGCTGTGTCCTGTGGTGGTTTTATTCCTAGTTTTTTAAGGAATCTCCATACCATCTTCCATAGTGGCTGTATCAATTTACATTCCCACCAATAGTGCAAGAGCCTTCCCTTTTCTCCACAACCTCTCCAGCATTTATTGTAGACTTTTTGATGATGGCCATTCTGACCAGTGTGAGGTGGTATCTCATTGTAGTTTTGATTTGCATTTCTCTAATAATGAGTGATGTTGAGCATCTTTTCATGTGTTTGTTAGCCATCTGTATGTCTTCTTTGGAAAAATGTCTTTAGGTCTTTTCACTACTTTTTGATTGGGTTTTTTTTTTTTTTTTCTGGCATTGAGTTGTATGAGCTGCTTATATATTTTGGAAATTAATCCTTTGTCAGTTGTTTATTTGCTATTATTTTCTCCCATTCTGAGGGTTGTCTTTCCACCTTCCTTATAGTTTCCTTTGCTGTGCAAAAGCTTTTAAGTTTAATCAGGTCCCAGTTGTTTATTTTTGTTTTCATTTCCATTACTCTAGGAGGTAGGTCACAGATGATCTTGCTTTAATCTATATCATTGAGTGTTCTGCCAATGTTTTCCTCTAATAGTTTTATAGTTTCTGGTCTTACATTTAGGCCTTTAATCCATTTTGAGTTTATCTTTGTATATGGTATTAGAGAGTGTTATAATTTCATTCTTTTACATGTAGCTGTCCAGTTTTACCAGCACCATTTACTGACGAGGCTATCTTTACCACATTGTATAGTCTTGCTTCCTTTATCAAAATAAGATAAACCTATGAGTTTATCAAAACCCATAGGTGCATGGGTTTATTTCTGGGCTTTCTATCTTGTTCCATTGGTCTATATTTCTGTTTTTGTACCAGTACCATACTGTCTTGATGACTGTAACTTTGTAGTATAATCTGAAGTCAGGAAGGTTGATTCCTCCAGATCCATTCTTCTTTCTTAAGACTACTTTGGCTATTCGGGGTCTTTTGTGTTTCCATGTGAATTGTGAAATCTTTTGATCTACTTCTATGAAAAATGCCATTAGTAATTTGATAGGGATCTCATTGAATCTATAGATTGCATTTGATAGTATAGTCATTTTCACAATATTGATTCTTGCTACCCAGGAACATGGAATATCTCTCCACTGTTTATGTTGTCTTTATTTCTTTCATTCAGTTCAGTTCAGTCACTCAGTCGTGTCTGACTCTTTGTGACCCCATGAAATGCACCACGCCAGGCCTCCCTGTCCATCACCAACTCCCGAGTTCACTCACTCTTGTCCATTGAGTCCGTGATGCCATCCAGCCATCTCATATTCAGTCGTCCCCTTCTCCTCCTGCCCCCAATCCCTCCCAGCATCAGAGTCTTCTCCAATGAGTCAACTCTTTGCATGAGGTGGCCAAAGTACTGGAGTTTCAGCTTTAGCATCATTCCTTCCAAAGAAATCCCAGGGTTGATCTCCTTCAGAATGGACTGGTTTGATCTCCTTGCAGTCCAAGGGACTCTCAAGAGTCTTCTCCAACACCACAATTCAAAAGCATCAATTCTTCAGTGCTCAGCCTTCTTCAAAGTCCAACTCTCACATCCATACATGACCACAGGAAAAACCATAGCCTTGACTAGACGAACTTTAGTTGGCAAAGTAATGTCTCTGCTTTTGAATATGCTATCTAGGTTGCTCATAACTTTCCTTCCAAGGAGTAAGCGTCTTTTACTTTCATGGCTGCAGTCACCATCTGCAGTGATTTTGGAGCCCCCCAAAAAGATAGTCTGACACTGTTTCCCCATCAATTTCCCATGAAGTGATAGGACCAGAGGCCATGATCTTCGTTTTCTGAATGTTGAGCTTTAAGCCAACTTTTTCACTCTCCTCTTTCACTTTCAACAAGAAGCTTTTTAGTTTCCTCTTCACTTTCTGCCATAAGGGTGGTGTCATCTGCATATCTGAGGTTATTCATATTTCTCCCGGCAATCTTGATTCTAGCTTGTGCTTCTTCCAATCCAGTGTTTCTCATGATGTACTCTGCATAGAAGTTAAATAAGCAGGGTGACAATATACAGCCTTGATGTACTCCTTTTCCTATTTGGAATCAGTCTGTTGTTCCATGTCCAGTTCTAACTGTTGCTTCCTGACCTGCCTACAGATTTCTCAAGAGGCAGGTCAGGTGGTCTGGTATTCCCATCTCTTTCAGAATTTTCCACAGTTTATTGTGATCCACACAGTCAAAGGCTTTGGAATAGTCAATAAAGCAGAAGTAGATGTTTTTCTGGAACTCTCTTCCTTTTTCCATGATCCAGCGTATGTTGGCAATTTGATCTCTGGTTCCTCTGCCTTTTCTAAAACCAGCTTGAACATCTGGAAGTTCACAGTTCACATACTGTTGAAGCCTGGCTTGGCGCATTTTGAGCATTACTTTACTAGCATGTGAGATGAGTGCAATTGTGTGGTAGTTTGAGCATTCTTTGGCATTGCCTTTCTTTAGGATTGGANTCAGAATTTTCCACAGTTTATTGTGATCCACAAGGTCAAAGGCTATGGCATAGTCAATAAAACAGAAAACAATGTTTTTCTGGAACTCTCTTGCTATTTCCATGATCCAGCGGATGTTGGCAATTTGATCTCTTGTTCCTCTGCCTTTTCTAAAACTAGCTTGAACATCAGGAAGTTCATGGTTCACATATTGCTGAAGCCTGGCTCGGAGAATTTTGAGCATTACTTTACTAGCATGTGAGATGAGTGCAATTGTGCGGTAGTTTGATCATTCTTTAGCATTGCCTTTCTTTGGAATTGGAATAAAAACTGACCTTTTCCAGTCCTGTGGCCACTGCTAAGTTTTCCAAATTTGCTGGCATATTGAATGCAGCACTTTCACAGCATCATCTTTCAGGATTTGAAACAGCTCAACTGGAATTCCATCACCTCCACTAGCTTTGTTCATAGTGATGCTTTCTAAGGCCCACTTGACTTCACATTCCAGGATGTCTGGCTCTAGATGAGTGATCACACCATTGTGATTATCCGGGTCATGAAGATTCTTTTTATACAGTTCTTCTGTGTATTCTTGCCACCTCTTCTTAATATCTTCTGCTTCTGTTAGGTCCATACCATTTCTGTCCTTTATCGAGCCCATCTTTGCATGAAACGTTCCCTTGGTATCTCTGATTTTCTTGAAGAGATCTCTAGTCTTTCCCATTCTGTTCTTTTCCTCTATTTCTTTGCATTGATTGCTGAAGAAGGCTTTCTAATCTCTGCTTGCTTTCTTTGGAACTCTGCATTCAGATGCTCATATCTTTCCTTTTCTCCTTTGCTTTTTACTTCTCTTACCATATTCTTGAAAGTATACATATTCTTCTCATTTGGGCTTTTATAAGGCTAGATATCATTCCTACCCTACAGGTGAAGAATTGAAAGAGAATTAAGTAGTTTTTCATCTAAGGAATAGGTAGCAGAAACAGACTTCAAAAATAGGTCCTTTTTTTTTTAATTAATTTTTATTTTTTTAGTTTGTTTTGCTTTACAATACTGTATTCATTTTGCTATACATTTACATGAATCAGCCATGAGTATACATGAACTCCCAATCCCGACCCCCACCTCCCCTCTCCCGCCCCACACCCTCTCTCTGGATTATCCCCGTGCATCAGTCCCAAGCATCCTGCATCCTGCATCAAACCTGGCCTGGAGTCTTTTTCACAGTGCCAGCTTGGCTCTTTATTTGATGACATCTCTGATGCTATTGTGGCTTCCCTGGTGGCTCAGATAATAAAGCATCTGGCTGCAATGCAGGAGACCTCGGTTCGATCCCTGGGTTGGGAAGATCCTCTGTAGAAGGAAATGGCAGCCCACTCCAGTACTCTCTCCTGGAAAATCCCATGGACAGAGGAGCCTGGTAGGCTACAGTCCATGGGGTCACAAAGAATAGGACACAACTGAATGACTTCTCTCTCTCTCTCTCTCTCTCTATCTGATACTATTAGCATCAGGTGATTGCCTATAATAGTGTATTTCTAATGGTAGTTAATTTGTACTATAATTGAGTACTAGCAGCACCATTATAATATTTTCAGTTCAGCGTATCATTGTTATTAAGTAAAACATCACTCTTATCCATCTGGATTTTCTGACTAAAAATAACCCTCTGAGAGAAATTCATAGGCTTCTCTCACATCAGCACCACTCCTAAAATACTGTTATCATTGTCCATCAAATCTGAAACACTTGAGCTGTAAACTCCTAAAATATTGAAAATATGTCCCAGGTGGCACCTTGTCAACAGCTTCTCAACAAACAATTTTGTTTCTTGAGAGACCACTAAGAGAATAATGAATTTTATCCATTTCTCTACTCCCTAAAAATACATTGGGAGGGTGTGAAAATCGTTTAGGCCATTGACTTTTTCTCAGGGAAGATTATTTATAATATAGCGAAATTACTGCATATTTTAATTGAAGTTTCTGGCAGACTACTTATATCCAAGGGCATCTTTCTAAGGCATTATTGAAGGAGACTGGTTTTATTTGTTTTCTGTGAAATTACTGACACAGTCTTAATTGGACAGATCTTTAAATGGCATGCATCAAGTATGCATCTAAAAGACTGGATTCTATTCCTGGGTATGGCCTAGATTGAAAAAAAAAGAAAACTGTAGACCAACTTCCAGATTTATAGAGCTGTTTTATGATGTGTATTATAAATTTTTAAAGAGGGACATATTTAGGAATTAATTAGTCTAAAATAAACTGTCATATAATGGTTTATAACCAAACACTATGGACTTAGGTTTCATATTTTTCTTTTAGTCTTTGAAAATGAATTTCCTCCAATACAACTGCATGTTGAAATAATTTTTCATGTTGAAACTGCTAGGAATGCTCATGTTCTTCTAAGATTATTATTACTATTTGGATTTTGATTATACAAGCAGATTTGTGTATCATTGAGAAAATTTAAGAGTGTGGGAATGTGAAAAACTCACCAAATCTCAGTTCAGGAGATCTGGGTTCTACTCTTTACTGTGAAACTCACTATGTACCCGTGGGCAGGCCACTGTGTACAAAGGGAAATTTGAACTCAGTAAACTTTTCCTTATATACCCCAGATGGTCAGACTTACTGAGGATACTTGCTAACAATATAAATACGCAGGACTCATTCCTCACTTACAGAAACATAATCTTCAGGGAAGGGAGACTTTGAAGATGGGTGTTTGACAAGCACCTAGAGGAGTCGTTAATGAAATTTGAGAAGCATGAAGTTAGACAATCTCTAAAGTTTCTTAAAGTTCTTAATTTCTTAAATTATAAATATTATATTTTGAGAATCAGCTATGATTTACATATTTACATATTACAATTTATAAATGATCAGGAAACACACCAAAAGAATATATAGATAGATAGATGGATCGATCGATAGATAGATAGATGTATTGGCAGGCGACAAGGAATTGTTTATATAGTTAGAAAGTTTTACGTAGGTAACTAACTGATTAACCTGCTTGATGTATAAACCACTTTTTTATATTTGAACAATTAATCATTCAACTTCTATCTGTTTCCAGTGTCTCCTATTCAAGGCCAACTCTCTGCTTCCTGAGCATCTAATTACTCAAATAATTAGGGATCCAGCCTATTTCCAAACAGTGTGGGAAATACCTAAAGGTCTTGAAAAATTCATTAACATGGCTAAATTTTAGTTGCCATTATTAACGACAATTGATTATTAATATGTTGATGAATGCATATAGCCTAAAATGTTTCACATGCCAGGAGTGTTTCTGACTGAAATCCCAGGTTCACAACTTATTTTATTTATCCTCAAAAGTTCAGCTATTGTTTTCAACTTTTATCATACAAAATTTAAAAGTCTTTCAAAATTTTTAGATTATTATTAATAATCTATAGACTATGCTGATATTCTCAGATATAATCAAGAGGTACCCATCCTTTGAAAGTGAAAGAAAATGCACCTATTTGAGCATTTCTCCTAAACTCCCATTACTATTGGTGGGGAATTATGTTATCTTTGACTCTAACATCTTTTTTAAGAACTTGGATTAATTTAAATATAGTATTTTTAATGTCCTTTTCATCTGTTTTTCATATTACATTGTAGCTCAATTTTTTTCACTCCCAAACATAGAATTTGTGCAGGCTTGTTTTTATTCCAATATATAAGACTTAGCACAAAATCTGAAGAGTTTGAAGATTTAGGGCAAAATAATAAACAACTTAAAATTTAATTAGAATATTCCTATTTTATTTTATGGGTCTCCCAGGTGGTGCTATTGGTAAAAAATCCAGCTGCAGTGCAGAAGATGCAAGAGATGCAAGTTCAATCCCTGGGTCAGGAAGATCCCCTGGAGAAGGAAATGGCACCCCACTCCAGTATTCTTGCCTGGAGAAACCCACGGACAAAGGAGCCTGGCGGGCTACAGTCCATGGGGTCACAAGAATCAGACACAACTGAGCGACTAACACTTTCACTTTCTCTAAAAAACTTGCTCTCAGTTTTTCTTTGGCTCTTATGAAGAACTGAGGCTATTCCTCTTTGTTGTGCAGTCTCTTTAGAATGTGACCTTTGGGCCTATTGTGGAAATATAGTTGCCAGTAAAATAAGCAAACAAGCAAAAACCTCTCCACAAAGTAGCAGAGAAATTTAACAGTTTTATTGCTGAATAAACATTACATTAGGATGTGATGTGTATCATAGGCAATCCACTAAAAGAATCGCAAGGACAGAAAACATCACATCCTCTTACATAACCAAGCAGATAGAACCCATCCGTATATTTTCTCAGGGTAAGCAATAACTAGTCCTCAGGGAAGAAAACAGCATCATTCATTACACATAGTTCCTTCTAAATTCACCTGGTAATTTGGGCAGCCATCTGTGTTTGTTAATTGCTTTTATCCAAAAGAAAAATAAATTTTTCATATATTTGTAACAGGAAGCAGTGTGCAGTTTAGTGTTAAGCACTAGCTGACTCCCACCTTCCCACAGAAAGTGAATCGTAAGGCACTGTCTTCCGTTTTGTTTACAAGAGGTGGTTCCAGAAATGTTTCAGAGTTCCAAGAGATGGTTTCCGGTCCCTAAGAAAGATATTCCTGGCTAGTAAAGCTGGAGAAAGTTTCATTTAGGTTGTGGAAGATTTACATACATCTCAAGAGAGCAGAGAAGAATTCATAACTTGTATTCACTTTTTTATTTATAGTTTTCTAAATTTAAATTCTAAATTTCCTAAATAAGAAAAAAAGAACGAGAATTGCTTTCCTTTTTTGAACTTGAGAAGATTGAATATTTGTTTCTCTTATTTTAAATATATATTTGCTCTACAGGCTTCACCCGTCAAAGTGGTTTGTCATTGTATTTTAATAACCAAAAGAACATCATGGCATAACAATAGGAGGTAAAGGTGACTAGAGAGAGTTGTAATTTAAATTTTTTTTTTTTCTGTTAGTAGATTAGAAGCCAATTATTTAGGTTAAATATGCAAAGCATCTGCTGTTATAAAGTAGAAAGTTTTTTTAGTGTGCAAAGATCAGTTTTATATTAACATTTTTTGAAATTAGAAAATCTTTACATTTCACCAAAGCCAATAGCTTTCATTTTTCTAGTGTGAAATAGTTATTAACAGAACTTTAACTATAACTTAACTATTTTAATTAGAATTTTTTTTATTACTGCGCCATTGTCCGTCTTATTTTACTTTTGTAAAAGTATGGTTTTATGTAAGGGAGAATATATATAATGGTAAGCCCAAACTTATTAGGTATTTGTAAGTATAAAATTATATTTTCTAAATGATCCAAAAGGAATTTCTACATCTTAAGGTCTTTGCTTTGTATTCTTATCTGCATTGGAAACTATTTTATTAGGGAAATGAAGTAGAAATAGTAAATTAGTTATAGTCATTAAAATGTTCTCTGATATCTTAAAAAGTTTCAATGATTTTCTAATTATTAAGAAAAATGTGTCATTTTTTAATACTAGTAGGTGGAAGTACAGATTGCACCTAGTTAATATGTCTTACATCTTCTAAGCAAGTAAATGCCTTTTTAAATTTAAAGTTATTACCCATAATTATCCCTTAGTTTTATGTCTTTAGTCGTTCATTTGGCTCATCTTACATTGTCTAAATTTTGGTAAAGCATGGAAAGCATCAGTTTTGAGAATTAGATAATATTGACATGCCTCTTTTATTTTGGCACTGTCCTTATGTTAAACTCTCTGTGGTTGTTGCATTTTACCTTTATGATATAATACATATAAAATTCTAATCCTGTATTACTCCATGTTTTAATCTCTCTCCACTAGATTAAAATTGCCTCATTCATCATCTTCTGAATGGAATGCAACAAAATTTCACTTACTTAAAAACTAATAACTGATTTCACCAACCTGTAGAGCATTTAAACACTCCTGAAGCCAAGTTGACTGTCCTTTTTGGGTATAATTTTCTTTCTCTGTATTTAATTTTGATTGTCAACCAAAGGGAAGGGATTAGAATTCTATTTTATTTTGCATATTGATATTTGTCTCTCTCTCTCTTCTTTTTTTTTTTTTTTTGTCTACAGTTGTTTTGGGTTTCCCCAGTTGGTCAGAAGTAAAGAATCCACCTGCCATGCAGGAGCAATGCAGGAACAATGCAGTGATAGAGCACAAAGAATTTGAATGTGCTCTATTAACAATATAAAGTCTAGTATTTGGATTTAAGTGTGTTCCTTTTGTTTTCAATTAATAATACACATTTTATTTGAAGTTTATGCAATAATAAGACAAAATACTAATTGTCTCTTTACTCTGTGGGTCAGCCCTAATTCTGTTTAAGCATTCAAAAATGCATTTATTCAAATAGTATAGTGAGCCCATTTTCATTTTATCTTAAATCAGAGTAATTGAAGAATATTATTCAAATAAATACTTCTAGAAGAATATAATCTACTAAAATAAATTAGTCTGAAACTTCACAATCAACTTGGCAGGCATTGCAATGTAATCTGTTTTAACTAGAAAGGTGCTTTGCTTGAAGTCATGCTCCTCAAACAGATATTGGATAGAATTCCACTGAGGAGAAAAGTTATAAGCTCCCAATGGCATATCCCTGGAATTTAAATTTTCCCAAAAGATTTGGAGAAATGAATTCATAGCTCTTATAAAAATGAATATTCATAGTTCAAGTGGTGGAATGGAAAATAAGATTAACATGCTGAAGACTATGAGTTTCATCTCTAGGGTTTTAATTGTAGCAAGCAGAGGTTTCTTCTTCTCTGACTTTAACTATATTTCTGTTAAAAAGACAGTGTTCAGTGCCTTTAGTCACTCATCACTTGTTTTAAGTTTCTGGTAAGTTTTCTATTTCATTCATTCACTCATTTAACAGATATCTTTTCAGGTCCTAGTGTATGCCAAGCACTGTTCTACATGATGGAAATAAACCAGTGAGTAAAAGAGCTGGATATCCTTGGTCTCAAGGAACTTATATTCTAGTGATGGAGAGAAATAATAAAAATTATATAAATTCTACAGTATTCTAGACAGTGATATGTTCTTAGGAAAATTAAGATGAGAATGAGTTGCATTTTGAAGGCTAGATATCACTGAGAAAGCAAACTATAAATTAAGACCTAAAAGAGTTGAGAGAGTGAGCCATGTGAAAAACTTAGGGAATTGCATTCCATCTGAAGGAGCATTAGCAAAGGACCTGAGACAGGAATATCTATACTAAATTATGAGTACAAGGGAACAAATGTGATCTTAAAAATACAACAGAGTAGCCATGAGCTCATTTTATTCAGAGTCTTACTGAGACTATAGCCTGGGAGAAAGCCTTTAAGATCTAAGAAACTCCTCTAAAGATGTAGGAGAGGAGCCAGTTTGTATGTGATTGTTTTGACTAGAAAATCTATATACTCAACATACAATAGTGGAGTACACCTTTTCTGAACTGCAAATTCAACAAGATAGGCCATATTTTTATCATAAAGGGCAAATATTGTTAAAGTATAAGAATAAACTAACAGAGAGGTTGGAAGGAAAAGGATGAAAAAAAGCACACTACATAAACATCAATCAAGAAAATCCATATATTTACAATAAAATTGAAATATTAACTTTGGAGATTAGATACACTAGCACAAATAGTCACAATTCATTACATAAAAGGAGTCTGTCCACCAAAGTATATTCTAAATCTAAATAATGCCCCAAGACATAAATGTTGTATGTATCCTATATTTACATCCAAATATTTATTAAATTAAAAAGTAAACAAAAAGGAAAATTAAACTCTAAAAGGAACATGAGAATCCATTTCAGCAAATGATAGCAATATGAAGTTATCAGACATTTGATAGATTTATAGGAGCCATTTACATTGCTAAGATAGACAAAATGAATATAGTTGTAATTCAAGTCACCAACACCAAAAGCTGATAGTAAAATCATGGGAAAAATGGGGCCTCAAATCCCAAAATATTGTCAGCAATCTGACATATACCAATGTCTACAAATAAAATGAGGTATTATATTTATAGTACATGTTTAGAAAATATGAGTTATAGGTGATATTATCAGATGGGAATATGAGGATAAACCACAGTTATGTACAGTGGATGAGAAATTAAATGGCTATAGACATTTGGAGAATTATTTAGGACTTTAAAAATATGTATAGGTATCTTGTGACCTAAATATTGCATTCTCAGTATACATTCAAATTGAGACACTTGGTCAAAAAGATGTCTTTATAGGGATGCCATTCATGTAGGTTGATCTTTTGGTAACAGGGTATTGGTATCAGTTCTCCAGAACTGGATAAGTGAAATGTGTGGATTCATTTTATTGAAACTGTGTAGCAATTACAGACTTCACTTTTCACTTTCATGCATTGGAGAAGGAAATGGCAACCCACTCCAGTGTTCTTGCCTGGAGAATCCCAGGGGCAGGGGAGCCTGGTGGGCTGAAGTCTCTGGGGTCGCACAGAGTCAGACACAACTGAAGTGACTTAGCAGCAGCAGCAATTAGAGAGCAAGGAAAAACGAACCCAAAATAATCCAAAGCAATGTGGTAACATATTAAGAACACTATGCTATGTGAAAAAATAAAGTTAGAAATGGAATTAGGTTTATGTTTTTGTTGTATATTCACCCAGTCATTTCTAACTCTTTGTGACTCCATAGACTATAGCCCACAGGTTCCTCTGTCCATGGTATTTCCCAGTAAGAATACTGGAGTGGGTTGCCATTTCCTTCCCCAGGGGATCTTTGTTACTCAGGGATCAAACCTGCTTTTTCTGCATTGGCAGGCAGATACCCAAAATAATCCAAAGCAATGTGGTAACATATTAAGAACACTATGCTATGTGAAAAAATAAAGTTAGAAATGGAATTAGGTTTATGTTTTTGTTGTATATTCACCCAGTCATTTCTAACTCTTTGTGACTCCATAGACTATAGCCCACAGGTTCCTCTGTCCATGGTATTTCCCAGTAAGAATACTGGAGTGGGTTGCCATTTCCTTCCCCAGGGGATCTTTGTTACTCAGGGATCAAACCTGCTTTTTCTGCATTGGCAGGCAGATTCCTTACCACAGAGTCACAAGGGAAGCCCCCAGTTAGGTTTATAGTACAATACTATTTATGAAAGAATATATCCATTCAGGCTTATACACACAACATGCTGGGAAAACAACTTTTCATATTTTGCAAGAATTCTTACAGGTTCATGGGCTGATATCAACAATATTAGGATATTAGCAATACTAATGTCCCTGCCTATAGCACAGGAATACAGAATAAATGGAAGAAATAAATAAGTAAAACTAGAAAGAAACTTGCAGAAAACTATGATCATATCACCTGAACTAAGGCATGTGATTAATTCAGTTCCTTGCAACTAACTGTGATAGAACAGTTATACTTACATTTCAAGTAAATCCTTCTGGATATAGCACAAAAACTGATTTAGCTAAAGAACAGAATAAATGCAGAGAGAGCAGCTGAGAAGTTATCATAGTAGCCCAGGTGAGAGGTGATGGACTTGAATCCAATGATGATGATGAAGAAGATAGAGAAAAATAGAATCAAGAAGTACAGGTTACATCTGAGAAAACTTGATAATCAAAAACTAGAATGTGAGGGAGAAAGAAATGTTAGTAATGGTTTCTTGATGATTGATGTAGGTAGAAGTTGGTTTCATTCCCCGAAAAAAAAAAAAATAAGGAACGTGGGAAGAATACNTCCTCTTTCAGTATCCTATCATTTTGCTTTTTCATACTGTTCATGGGGTTCTCAAGGCAAGACTACTGAAGCGGTTTGCCATTCCCTTCTTCAGTGGACCACATTCTGTCAGACCTCTCCACCATGACCTATGTATCTTGGGTGGCCCCACAGGGCATGGCTTAGTTTCAGTGAGTTAGACAAGGCTGTTGTCCGTGTGATTAGATTGGCTAGTTTTCTGTGATTATAGTTTCAGTGTCTGCCCTCTGATGCCCTCTTGCAACAACTACCGTCTTACTTGGGTTTCTCTTACCTTGGACTTGGGGTATCTCTTCATGGCTCCTCCAGCAAAGTGCAGCCGCTGCTCCTTACCTTGGATGAGGGGTATCTCCTCACCACTGCCCCTCCTGACCTTGAATGTGGAGTAGCTCCTTTCAGCCCTCCTGCGCCCATGCAGCCATGGCTCCTTGGATGTGGGGTTGCTCCTCTCGGCCGCCGCCCCTGACCTTGGGCCTGGGATTTCTTTCATTAGTGTCTTATAATTTTCTGTGTACAGTTCTTTTGTCTCCTAAGGTAAGTTTATTCCTAGATATTTAATTCTTTTTGTTGCAATGGTGAATGGGATTGATTCCTTGATTTTTCTTTCTGATTTTTCATTCTTAGTATATAGAAATGCAAGTGATTTCTGTGTATTGATTTTGTATCCTTCAACTTTGCTAAATTCACTGATTACTTCTAGTAATTTTCTGATACTATCTTTAGGCTTTCTATGTACAGTATCATGTCATCTGCAAACAGTAAGAGCTTTACTTTTTCATTTCTGATCTGGATTCCTTTTATTTCTTTTTCTTCTCTGATTGTTGAAACTAGGACTTCCAGAACTGTGTTGAATAATAGTGGCAAAAGTGGAGACCCTTGTTTGTTCCTAATCTTAGGGGGAATGCTTTCAGTTTTTCACCATTGAGAAAATATTTGCTATAGGCTTATCATATATGGCCTTTATTATATTGAGGTAGGTTCCTTCTATGCCCATTTTTTGAAGAGTTTCAATCATAAATGGGTGCTGAATTTTGTCAAAGGCTTTTTCTGCATCTATTGAGATTATCACATGATTTTTATCTTTCAATTTGTTAATATGGTGTATCACATTGATTGATTTTCATATTTTGAAGAATCCTTGCTTCCCTGGAATAAACCCAACTTGATCATGGTGTATGAGCTTTTCAATGTGTTGCTGAATCTTGTTTGCTAAAATTTTGTTGAGGATGTTTGTATTTATTTTCATCAGTGATACTGGCCTGTAGTTTTCTTTTTTTGTGTTGGCTTTGGTTTTGGTATCAGGGTGATGGTGGCCTCATAGAATAAGTTTGGAAGTGTTCCTTTCTCTGCAATTTTTTGAAAGAGTTTTAGAAGAATAGGCATTAGCTCTTCTCTAAATGTTTGATAGAATTCTGTGAAGCCAGCAGGTCCCAGGCTTTTGTTTTTTCAGAGATTTTTGCTCAGAACTTCAATTTCAGTGCTTGTAATTGGGTTGTTCATAATTTCTATTTCTTCTTGGTTCAGTCTTGGAAGATTGAACTTTTCTAAGAATCTGTCAATTTCTTCCAGGTTATCTATTTTAATGGCCATACAGTTGTTCATAATAGTCTCTTATAATCCTTTGTATTTCTACATTGTCTTTTGTAACCTCCTTTTTCATTTCTAATTTTGTTGATTTGAATCTTTTCTCTTTTTTTCTTGATGAGTCTGGCTAAAGGTTTGTCAATTTTGTTAATCTTCTCAAAGAACCAACTTTTTTAGTTTTATTAATCTGTACTATTGTTTCTTTCACTTATTTTTCATTTGTTTCTGCTTGAATCTTTATGATGTTTTTCCTTCTACTAATTTTTGTTGTTGTTGTTGTTTTTCCAGGTAGGTGTGAAGTTAGGTTGTGTATTTGATGTTTTTCTTGTTTCTGGAGGTAGGGTTGCATTGCCATAAGTTTCCTTTTTTTCACTTATTTTTCATTTGTTTCTGCTTGAATCTTTATGATGTTTTTCCTTCTACTAATTTTTGTTGTTGTTGTTGTTTTTCCAGGTAGGTGTGAAGTTAGGTTGTGTATTTGATGTTTTTCTTGTTTCTGGAGGTAGGGTTGCATTGCCATAAGTTTCCTTTTTAGAACTGCTTTTGCTGCATCCCATAGGTTTGAGTTGTCATGTTTTCATTGTCATTTGTTTCTAGAAATTTTTTTATTTCCCTTTTGATTTCTTCAGTAACCTATTGGTTATTTAGAAATGTGTTCTTTAATCTCCAAGTGTTTGTGTTTCTTATGTATTTTTTCTTGTAATTGATATCTAATCTCATTGTGCTGTGGTCGGAGAAGATGCTTGATATGATGTCACTATTTGTAAATTTACTGAGGCTTAACTTGTGACCCAAGATGTGGTCTATCCTGGAGAATGTTCCACGTGCACTTGACAAGAAGAAGGTGTATTCTTCTGCATTTGGATGGAATGTCCTGAAGATATCAATGAGATCCATCTCATCTAGTGTATCATTTAAGACTTATGTTTCCTTGTTAATTTTCTGTTTGATGATCTGTCCATTGGTGTGAGTGGGGGTGTTAAAGTCTCTTACTATTATTGTGTTACTGTCAAGTTTCTCCTCTTATGTCTGTGATTGTTTGCCTTATGTATTGAGGTGCTCCTATGTTGGGTTTATAGATATTAACAATTGCTATGTCTTCCTCTTGGATTGATCCCTTGATCATTATGTAGTGGCCTTCTTTATCTCTTGAAATCTTCATTTTAAGGTCTATTTTGTCTGATATGAGGATTGCTACTCCAGCTTTCTTTTGCTCACCATTTGGATGGAATATATTTTTCCATCCTCTCACTTTCAGTCTATATGTGTTTTTAGGTCTGAAGTGGGTTTCTTGTAGACAGCATATATATGGGTCTTGTTTTTGTATCCATTCAGCCAGTCTTTTTGGTTGGAGCATTTAATCCATTTACATTTAAAGTAATTATTGATATATATGTTCCTATCGCTATTTTTCTTAATTGTTTGGGATTGATTTTGTAGATCTTTTTTTCTTCTCTTGTATTTATTGACCTTATAAGTCTGACATTTGTTGTAAAGCTGGTTTGGAGATACTGAATTCTCTTAACTTTTGCTTGTCTGAAAAGCTTTTTATTTCTCCACCAATTTTTAATGAGATCCTTGCGGGTACAGTAATCTTGGTTGCAGATTTTTTCCTTTCAGTACTTTAAATATATCCTGCCGTTCCCTTCTGGCCTGCAGAGTTTCTGCTGAAAGATCAGCTGTTAAACATATGGCATTTCCCTTGTATGTTACTTGTTGCTTCTCCATTGTTGCTTTTAATATTCTTTCTTTGAGTTAGTCTTTGTTAGTTTGATTAGTATGTGTCTTTGTGTGTTTCTCTTTGGGTTTATCCTGTATGGAACTCTTTGTGCCTCTTAGATTTGATTGACTATTTCCTTTTCCATGTTGGGGAATGCTTCAACTATAATCTCTTCAAAAATTTTCTCATGCCCTTTCTTTTTCTCTTCTTCTTCTGAGACCCCTATAATTTGAGTGTTAGTGTGTCTGATATTGTCCCAGAGGTCTCTGAGACTGTCTTCAGTTCTTGTCATTCTTTGTACTTTATTCTGCTCTTCAGAAGAATGGTGCTCTTTCCATAATTTTATCTTCCAGCTCACTGATTGATTATTTTGCTTCAGATATTCTGCTATTGACTCCTTCTAGAGCATTTTTAATTTCAGTAATTGTTTTGTTTGTCTCTGTATATTTATTCTTTAATTCTTTTAGTTCTTTGTTAATTGATTCTTGCATTTTCTCCATTTTCTTCAAGGTTTTTGATCATCTTTACTATCATTTTTCTGAATTCTTTTTCAGATAGTTTGCCTATTTCTTCTTAATTTATTTGGACTTCTGTGTTTCTAGTTAGTTCCTTCATTTGTGTAGTATTTCTCTGCCTTTTCATTATATTTTTTTAACTTACTGTGTTTGAGGTCTTCTTTCCCCAGGCTTCAAGGTTGAATTCTTTCTTCCTTTTGGTTTCCACTTTCTAGGGTTGGTCCAGTGGCTTGTGTAAGCTTTATATAGGGTGAGATTTGTGCTGAGTTTTTGTTTGTTTGTTTATTTGATTTTTCCTCTGATGAAGGCTGAGTGAAGTGGTAATCCTGTCTGCTGATGATTTGGTTTGTGTTTTTGTTTTCTAGATGAGCGTCCTGCACAGGGTGCTGCTGGTGGTCGGGTGATGCCAGGTCTTGTATTCAAGTGGTTTCCTGTGTGTGAGTTCTCACTATTTGATGCTCCCTAGGGTTAGTTCTCTGGTAGTCTAGGGTCTTGGAGGCAGTGCTCCCACTCCAAAGACTCAGGGCTTGATCTCTTCAAGTTCCTCGTATTCCTACCATTGGCCTGCGTTCTGCTTTCTCCCACATTGAGTATTCCTGTCTCTGCCCATCAGCTGTTTTTGTTGAAGATGGGATGAAAGAGGGATAGAATGAAGCCTTAGAAGATGAATGGGGGACCACACTCTCCAGATCCACCCTCAGGAGCCCCTGGGGAGCACTCCTAGCAGGATGCCTGGGACTGCTATTGTGAGGCCAGGAAGCCACGTAAGACCGGTAGGTGATCTTTTAACCTCCTGCTGCTGTACAAGAGCCCCAGACACTGGGTGCAGGCCTTTGGTTCTGAGTGTGAAATAGAGAAAGGCTGGGTTAGGACAGCACACACAAAATGGCTGGTCTTGAGAGGCTGTGCGAGGAGGGCCGGGAATTCTTCAATAGCTGCACCACAGCAGGGAGTCCCCAGACCCAGCTCAGGTAGGGGGAAGCATTTACCTAGCAGGCTCTTGGCCTTGTCTGACTTTGGCATTTGCTGCTTAAGATGAATGCTTCAGAAACGTCCAGCTTGGCACTTTGGCATCCCAACTGCCCTCTCTCTCAGTTCTTGAACCTATTATAATACTGAACTATCAGCCCTCTCTGACCAGTCAGACTACTTATAGGGGAAGAAAAAAGGAACTCATCAAAGTTGACCAAAAGCTTGGAAAACTGCATTTGAGATTCTTTGGAGCATTCATGCTCATGCTTTGGTCAGGAGTAAGTAGTCCTGAGCTTGAAGATGATATTTTTATACACTTAAACCTGAAGATTAACAGAGGCCATTAAAAATGGTGTGTAGAGAGCTCTCTAACTGTGCCCTGAATAAGAACTGCAGGTTCACAGGCCAAGGAGGAGTAGAGAGGAGGAAGGACCACTTACTCAGTCTGCAGGGACCTCATATTATAATTTGAGAAACCAATAGTATGGTTAGCACACAATCTGGTTTGCCTAAGATGGTCCCAACTTATGTCTCTTATCCCCATATACTTATTAATAGTGACCTCTATCACTCTAGAAGCTTTCTTCATTCAAAAACAATAAATTAAAGATTCACCCTGCTATTATTAATAATAAGGTATTCATAAGTGAATATTCTGATAAAAAGAAGAAATGTTCCAAGGGCTTGGGACAAAGAAGTTGTGCTTCTCAGGATTTAGGGAATCTCAGGATGCCTGGAAAAAGACTTGCAGCATCCTAGTAAGAGAGGGATTCCAGTGGTCAGAGCTTGTTGGCATGTAACCGACAAGGACTTGACCTTGTCTGGTAGGAGCTAATACAACTGATGCCTAATACCACTGATGACCAACAATTGTGATGCAGGTCTGCCCCACTGGCTTTCTGTACATTGGTGCCTAACCATTCTCTTGGCCAGTTGTAAGAGATAGGAATATGTTGTCCTGCAGGCATTCAATTTATGTACCATCCTTCATGTCTTAAACAAGTTAGCCAGAGTATTGCAGTGTGGGATAGGAGTGGAGGGTTGTGATGAGAGACGGAGGATGGGATGTGTGTGCAGCCATTGGTTCTGTGAACCTGGGCCCTCAGATCTGCTCAGAGCTCTTGTGATTTTGATTTGTCTAGACACAGGATAGTTAGGGCTCCCATGATTAAGGACAAAGTAGAAAGCGAAGTAAGCATTGTTTCACTTAATGCAAATTGAAATGCCCAGGAGGACCATAAATATAGTCTATGGAACCAGAAAGGTCATATCCTGTTCTCTGAGAAAGAGGGGAGTCAGTGAGGCAATAAGTCACATCTCTGTGAGGCATGTCTGAGCAAGCATAGATGGATAATGGAAGAACTAAACCCACTGTGGCTTTCCCTAATGCCTTTTTATCCCATCAGTTTGCATATCAATCAATCAACTAATCAATCCATCACAAACATATAATGAGGACCTACTGTGGGCCAGCCCTTAGGATGGATAGTAAATATGCAAGCCACGGCTCCTCTTATCAAGGGGGTCCTTGTCCACCTGGGAAAATGAGTAGACGACTATGCCAGCCCTTGCCTTCCCGAGCAACTATTTAGCTACAGGCTCAGCCATACTCAGTCCCTAGCCCAGTTCCTACTGGACAGGAAATTGTGAGTTAAAGTCTCAGCTCCTCCAGCATACAGGGAACGCCTGAGATCCAATGTGCTTGGGGCTTACCCCAGACCATTATTTGCCCTTTAATTGAAGACTACTCCCAATTCCTCCTCAGGCACAGTTTGGCCTCAGCTTCCATTTAAGCTTGACAGTTTTTGCAGAGACAACATGACTTATAGGTACATGACAATATGTGGGCTTTGGGCTCTGGTGATCCTGGTTTGAATCCTGCCTCTGCCACTTTCTAGTTGTGTTGATCCAATAAATAAAACTTTTCTGCTAAAAGGAGATGATAATATGTCACCTGGAGGATGTTGTGAAGAGGTAATAAGGTAACCGGCTGTAGAGCCTAAAGCAAAGAAGGGATCCATCTGATCATAGCTATTAGTGCTGTTAGTAGTGGTAGTAATAGCCAAAATAGTTGTAGTTGCTCTTGCCACAGAGTATGGATTCCTGCTTTAGTGAATAAGGTCTGTTACACATCTGTGGTCTTTCCAGGTTCTTCCCGTGTGGCTACATATGTTTTCTTCAGAGGTAGTTTGATTTTCTCTTCCAGATAGACTGATCAGAACACCAACTCTGCTCTTGCTTGGTGTTAACACAGTTCATTTCAGTTCAGTTCAGTCGCTCAATCATGTCCGACTCTTTGCAACCTCATGAATTGTAGCACGCCAGGCCTCCGTGTCCACCACCAACTCTTGGAGTTCACTCAGACTCACGTCCATCTACTCTGTGATGCCATCCAGCCATCTCATCCTCTGCTGTCGCCTTCTCCTCCTGCCCCCCAATCCCTCCCAGCATCAAAGTCTTTTCAATGAGTCAACTCTTCGCATGAGGTGACATGAGGTACTGGAGCTTCAGCTTTAGCATCATTCCTTCCAAAGAAATCCCAGGGCCGATCTCCTTCAGAATGGACTGGTTGGATGTCCTTGCAGTCCAAGGGACTCTCAAGAGTCTTCTCCAACACCACAGTTCAAAAGCATCAATTCTTTGGTGCTCAGCCTTCTTCACAGTCCAACTCTCACATCCATACATGACCACAGGAAAAACCATAGCCTTGCCCAGATGGACCTTAGTCGGCAAAGTAATGTCTCTGCTTTTGAATATGCTATCTAGGTTGGTCATAACTTTTCTTCCAAGGAGTAAGCATCTTTTAATTTCATGGCTGCAGTCACCATCTGCAGTGATTTTGGAGCCCAAAAAAAGAAAGTCAGCCACTGTTTCCCCATCTATTTCCCATGAAGTGATGGGACCAGATGCCATAATCTTCGTTTTCTGAATGTTGAGCTTTAAGCCAACTTTTTCACTCTCCTCTTTCACTTTCATCAAGAGACTTTTTAGTTCCTTTTTACTTTCTGCCATAAGGGTGGTGTCATCTGCATATCTGAAGTTATTGATATTTCTCCCGGCAATCTTAATTCCAGAATGTGTTTCTTCCAGTCCAGGGTTTCTCATGATGTACTCTGCATAGAAGTTAAATAAGCAGGGTGACAATATACAGCCTTGATGTACTCCTTTTCCTATTTGGAACCAGTCTGTTGTTCCATGTCCAGTTCTAACTGTTGCTTCCTGACCTGCATACAGGTTTCTCAAGAGCCAGGTCAGGTGGTCTGGTATTCCCATCTCTCTCAGAATTTTCCACAGTGTTTTGTGATCCACACAGTCAAAGGCTTTGGCATAGTCAATAAAGCAGAAATAGATGTTTTTCTGGAACTCTCTTGCTTTTTCCATGATCCAGCAGATGTTGGCAGTTTGGTCTCTGGTTCCTCTGCCTTTTCTAAAACCAGCTTGAACATCAGGGAGTTCACGGTTCACATATTGCTGAAGTCTGGCTTGAGAATTTTGAGCATTACTTTACTAGCATGTGAGATGAGTGCAATTGTGTGGTAGTTTGAGCATTCTTAATCAATCATGAATTCACTCTACCTCTTTAAACATCTTGTTCAGAGCTTCTGGATAACCCAAGTGAGGACCAGCCTCAAAATTGGCATGGTTCTCCTAAAATGGTCCTGTCTACTTCTGCATTCTTCCTCACCTGCTTGTTTCTGTTGCCTTTCTTTGTGAAAAACTCTGACTTAAATGATTCCAGGAAATCTGTGCTAACTGCTAGGACAGTGGCACAGAACACTGGGTGAAGGCTGCTTCTGGAAAGAAACTGGACAGGAGCAGGATTTCCAAGCACAGGGAGTTGCTAAATGCAGATTTGAAATAGTAAATCAAGACAGGTTCTGGTGTGAACAGTGGTCTGGAAGAAAAACAGCAGACCACAGTGTGGTCAGAGCAAAGAGAAATAGAGACCATCTGACTAGAGTGTTTTGGAGGTCACACAAAGATGTTTGGATTTACTCCCAGGCAAAGGAAAGATACTGGCTTTGAAAGTCCATGGGATTTTCAATACAGAGTTGTTTTAAAATAATCAATCTTGTAAGAATAGTCTATCCCTTTAGCTTTCCCAGTGCCAGTTAGCTGTCTAGGGCACTTGCCTCCTGTCCCACTGTCCTGTATGCCATTTATCTCCCTGGATTCATGTCTGCTCGGTCAAGAAGCTCTTCCTCTGCCTCCTTCCCTCACCTTCTTTGGAATTTCTTCACTTTATTTAATCCACCCTCTAGCAAGGATATTCTCCCTTCACATGTACAGGTATCTATTTTATTTCTGTCTTCTTCTCCATTCAACTTTTACAGTAGATTTTTTTCCATTCTATGAACCAGAGACATCAGACACAGATGATTAAAATTTTATATTATCCTTGCTTTACTGTAGAGAAATGAGATGGCCTGCCACGTCCAATTTGTTAAATTCTATAACTTTTCTTGATTAACTTTTCAGGTTTAGATCATGACCACATTATGTTCTCATAATTAAAGAAAATCCATTTGGCTTATTTTAGGAAAGATTTCATTCAACTTTACAAATACATTGCATTTTCCAATATGTTGGTAATTAGGAGACTGGATAGGCTGGAAATTTGATGGAAATTATTTTGTCCCCACTAAAGATGTTTGGGCCACAAATCCTGGATCCTGATCTCTCAATTTAGCACCAGACTACAAGTAAAAGTTTGAATATTGCCTCTGAAGTAACCATAACTTCCAAATCCCAAATTAGGACACAGAGTCTAAAAGAAACACACTGTTCCTCATTTTCACAGTTACTTTTATAGAAGCAAGTTATATTTATTAAACAGTGATATTTTTAAACTAAAAATAATTAACTGTCGTATAGGATTGAAGCCTCCCTGGGAAATTCCTCAGAGTCACACCTGGAGAGGTATGGATCACTTCTGCATTTCTGAGTACTTATTAACCCTTTCTCTGGCCATGGAATGTTGGAGCTTCTTGACATTTTTTTTTTTTTCATGTTTCTCTTCTGTCCCCATGCTTTCTTCTTACATGAAGTCATCTTAATCATACATATGGCTTCAGTTGCCATCTATTTACTGAAATGAGTCATTTATATTTATTAAGTTTTTTTTCATGATTTCACTGCATCTTAACACCTCATATGGCACAGATGGGTTGGCAGGTGGGGCATCTCAGAGTGTAAGTCTTGATAATGGAACTTTTGACTTCCACAACAGAAGCTAGATGAGGGCAGGACAGAGTTCTGTATTGTGCCACTGAGGGGCTCTCATTCTCATAATACTATCTACAAAGAGCTATAGATTACCTAATTCTAGAGAGTGAACTTCCAGGTGGCTTAGAGGGTAAAGAATCTGCCTGCTGTGTGGGAGACCGTGGTTTGATCCCTGGGTTGGAGAGATATCCTGGCGAAGGAAATGGCAGCCCAATCCAGTATTCTTGCCTGGAGAATTCTATTGACAGAGAAGCCTGGTGGGCTACAGTCCATAGGATTGCAAAGAGTCAGACATGACTGAGCACTAGCACACAATTCTAGACAGTTCAGTCTATGAATAGCTAAGTCCTTTAAAACTCCAAGGCATGTCATTTGCTGAAGACTTAATATTTGTGTCCTCCCAGATTCATGTGTTGGAATCTACATCTTAGTGTTATGGTATTTGGAGATGGAACCTTTGAGAGGTAATGAGAATGGAGTCCTCATGAATAAGCCCTTTTAAAAGAGACTCAGAACTGTCTCCAGACCCTTCCTCCATGTGAGAATATGATGGAGATACAGCCATCTAAGAAAGCAGGCCCCCACTAGACACCAAATCTGTTGACACCTTGATCTTGGACTTCCCAGCCCCGAGAACAGTGAAAAACAAATTTCTGTTGTTTATAAGCCACCTAGTCTATGGTATTTTTTGTTGTTGTTCATTCACTCAGTTGTGTCTGACTCTTTGCAACCCCATAGACTGCAGCACACCAGGTTTCCCTGTCCTTTACCATCTCATGGAATTGGCTCAAACTCATGTCCATTGAGTCAGTGATGCCATCCAACCATCTTGTTGTCTGTCATTCCCCTCTCCTCCTGCCTTCAGTCTTTCCCAGCATCAGAGCCTTTCCCAGTGAGTCAGCTCTTCACATCATGTGGCCAAGGTATTGGAGCTTTAGCTTCAGCATCAATCCTTCCAATGAATATTCAGGGTTGATTTCCTTTAGGATTGAATGATTTGATCACCTTGCTGTACAAGGGACTCTTCAGACTCTTTTCCAGGACCACAGTTTGAAAACATCAGTTCTTCAGTTCTCAGCCTTCTTTATGGTCCAGCTCTCACATCTGTACATGACTACCTGAAAAAACAGGTTTAACTATACTGGCCTTTGTTGGCAAAGTAATGTCTCTCCTTTTTACTATGCTGTCTAGGTTTGTCATAGCTTTTCTTCCAAGGAGCAAGTGTCTTTTAATTTCATGTCTGCAGTCATGATCTGCAGAGATTTTGGAGCCCAAGAAAATAAAGTCTGTCAATGTTTCCATTGTTTCCCCATCTATTTGCCATGAGTGATGGGGTTGGACGCCATGATCTTTTCTTATTGAATGTTGAATTTTAAGCCAGTTTCTTCACTCTTTTCTTTGACTTTCATCAATAGGCTCCTTAGTTCCCCTTTGCTTTCTGCCATAAGGGTGGTGTCATCTGCATATCTTAGGTTATTGATATTTCTCCAAGCAATCTTGATTCCAACTTGTGCTGCATCCAGTCCAGCAATTTTTTATAGCAGCCCAAATTGACTGTAGCACTATTAACATGAAACATGAATGTATACTCTAGATTTGAGCAATTCTGTGACCCTGAGAAGATACGCCAACCTACTGGTGGTTAGGTTATGAGTGTGTGACTTAAACTTGGCCAACAGTATATTCTCATCTGATGCTTTGAATCTTAGAAGAGTGATGCAAAGATGCAAGGTAATAAGGAATGTAACAGTAGAATTGCATGGTAACCACACCCAGGGGTAATGGCACTGCTACTGAGGGTCCAGCAGTAGCAGCAACATGACCCATTGGCAGTGTTGTCTGGTAGGGGTGGTAATAGTGGTAGCTGTGCCATTGGTGGTATCTTACCAGACTGATGTGGAATCATTTTGACTGTGGCTTTTACTGCTACTCTCCTTTGCCTCTTGCCCAGTGAGCAAGGCCAGTTCTATAGCCTTTCTATTGATTCTGTGGCATATCTGGTAGGCTTTCAGTGAATTGCTTTATGTCTGATTTAGAATTGGTTTGCAATTGAGCACCTTGTACAGAAATTAGTAACAGCAAGAGGCACGTGTGAATGTATTTGATTTCTATTATTGCAACCTCAAATAGCACATATTTATTATCTCAGTTTCCATAGATAAAAAATCTGAACACGGCTTATCTGAATTCTTTGCTTCAGGATCTCATCAGACTATAACCCAAGTATTGGTCAGGGCTGAGTTTTCATCAGAAGCTCAGCTGGAGAAGACTCTTCTTCCAAACTCATTCAAGGTGTTGATAGAATTTATGTTTTTGTAGAGGAACTCATGCAAGATTGCTTTTTCAAGCCAGTGGGAGAAAGAGAGAGGAAGGGAACAGAGAGAGAGAGGAAAGAGGGAGCAGAGGGAGAGGAGAGAGAGTAGGAGAGACTGCTTTGAGTCATATACTTAGAGATGTATAATAATGTGTGTGTAGAGTAGATAGTGTATTGTAACATGTTCATGATAGTGACAGCCTGTGCTTTTGTTCCTATAAGGTAACCTTATCATGAGAATGGCATCTCATCATCTTTCACATGGGTTTATTGGTTAGAAACAAGTCACAGCTCCCGCCCACACTCAAGGTTAGACAAAGGTGTTAACACCAAATGAACTTTAGATGCCACCTTAGAATTTATTGCAGAAAGGAAGATGCTTTCGGCTATCTGACTTGGCTGGGATAGAAGGCATTCAAAATAGATAGAAGGCATTAACAACTTTGTTAGTATTCAAGAATGAAACACCTGGAGGGTTGCCTCACACGGAGGCAAGGCAGTTATCACTTGTAAACATCTGCAGTGATGTGGCCAACAAGGCCAAGGCTTTGACTACCGTCTTGCTACTGACACACAACAGTACATAGGAAAATGCAAGATACTGGAGTGGAATGGTTACTTCTGAAGGCACTGGACTGATTAATGGAAGAGAATGACATGCCAAATCTTAAATTTTTGCTCAGATTTAAAAAAAAAATACAGTCATATAATGCCCTCAGGTAAATACAGTGCCCTCAGGTAAGTAAATTATCAGAAAGAGTCACAGAAAAGATAACCATATTCAAGAAAGCCCTATCAGTTGAATATGGATCAGCTCTTTTGACACAATATGGCACTGATCAGTAAAGACTGAGGCTCTAAGAGTTGAAAGGGTAAGTGTGGGAGGATTCAGAAAACTTCACGTTGTCCTTATATTCCATGAGCCACTGTCTTCCTCTGGTCCACCATGCATCCTTTCCTCCATGTCTCATGAGCCTATTGCTTCTTTATTTTTAAATTTTGAAAGAGGAATCAAATCATCTTCGTATGCTACCACCCTTTACTATAGGCACATACTAGAATTAGATCCTAATGTAACTCTAGGGTCCAGTTAGAAATCAAAGCTGTACCCCTTCACCACACACACACATGAATTAAAGTTCAAGAAATCATCTCATAAGGAATGCAGAGTCCCATTTTTCTCACTTTTTCTGATTTATTACGATTTTAAAGCATAACAGCCTGATAGTTTGGTGAGACTGTGTATGAATAGGCTTTCCCATACACAGGGAAAGGATGTTTAAATTTGCATAAACTTTCTGAATAATTTGGTAAAATGCATCAAACAACTTAAAAATGTTTATATGCTTTGAATTAGTAATTCCATTTCTAAAAATAAATCCTAAGGATATGATAATGCAAATGTGTAGAGATTAAGCTACAATAATGTTCATCATACTATTAAAATAGCAGAAAATTGTATAAACTTGAATTTCCAACAGAAAAAGATTAGTTGAATAAATTTTGGTGTATCTATGCAATTGAGATTCTTTACAGCTATTAAAACAGTATTACAGAAGAATATTTATTGGTATGGAGAGATATTATATTTTTAAGATATTTCAACAGGTTATAAATAGCACGTACATACTTACAGATATAAGTATGATTTCTAAATGTGTGTGTGTGTGTATGAGAGTGAGAGAGAGAAGTAAGCTTGAATATATTTACATCAAAATGTTCACAGAGGTTGTTTTCAAGAGAGGCATTATGGGTGATTTGGATTTTCTACTTTTTTCCCTTATGTATATTTCTAAATATTTCCAGAGACTTTGTATGACTTCTGTATAAGGAATAAACATAATTGTAACTAACCAAATTCTCATTCTGCCAGAGAGATGGTCAACCTGCTCTTATTCTGATATTGGGTACAGAAGGAGGAGAGTCTTTCCAAATGCTCATTTCATTCAAGATGTTTATTTTCCAAATGAGGAAATAGAGGCCCACAGAGGACTCCCATAGCAAGTCAACATATGGAAGAAATGCAGGTCAGAACCTCTGTGATTTTAGTCTCCTTCTCTCAGAGATATCTTCTGAACAAATACCCTACAGAAATAATTTCACCTTCTTGTTTTCAAAGCATCCTTTTAGAACTTGAGGTGACAAGGGAGATGCCTCGGGAACTGTGGGGATGGGCAGTGAGTAGGTGGAGCCCAGCCCACTTTAATTTCCTAACTTGAGCTACATCAAAAGCAGTTTCATTTTATATTAATCAAGGTTCTCCAGAGAAACAGAATCAATACCATGGGGTCACAAAAGAGATGAACACAACTTAGTGACTAAACAACAATAAAATTATGTATTATACACACACACACACACACACACACACACACATATAATTTCAGTCGCTCAGTCATGTCCGACTCTGTGGCCACATGGACTGCAGCATGCCAGGCTCCCCTGTCCATCACCAACTCCCGGATCTTACTCAAATTCATGTCCGTTGAATTGGTGATGCCATCCAACCATCTCATCCCCTGTCATTCCCTTCTCCTCCTGCCTTCAATCTTTCCCAGCATCAGGGTCTTTTCTAGTGAGTCAATTCTTTGCATCAAGTGGCCAGAGTATTGGAGTTTCAGCTTTAGCATCAATCCTTCCAATGAATGTTCAGGACTGACCTCTTTTAAGATAGACTGGTTGGATCTCTTTGCTATCCAAGGGACTCTCAAAAGTCTTCTCCAACACCACAGTTCAAAAGCATCAATTCTTTGGTGCTCAGCTTTCTTTACAGTCCAACTCTCACATCCATACATGACTACTTGAAAAAACATAGCTTTGACTAGACAGATCTTTGTTGGTAAAGTAATGTCTCTGCTTCTTAATATGCTGTCTAGATTGATCATAGCTTTCCTTCCAAGGAGCAAGCATCTTTTAATTTCATGTCTGCAGTCACCATCTGCAGTGATTTTGGAGACCCCCAAAATAAAGTCTGTCACTGTTTTCATTGTTTACCCATCTATTTGCCAAGAAGTGATTGGACTAAATGCCATGATCTTAGTTTTCTCAATGTGGAGTTTTAAGCCAACTTTCTCACACACATACATATGCTTTATTGTAGGAATTGGCTCATGTGATTATGGAGGCTGAGAAGTCCATACCTAGGACAGTTGGTTTAGTCCCAATCTGAGTCCAGGGGCTTCCCTGGTGGTTCAGATGGTAAAGAATCTGCCTGTAATGCAAAAGATCCAGGTTTGACTCCTGAGTCAGGAAGCTCCCCTGGAGAAGGGAATGTCTACCCACTCTAGTATTCTTCCTGAAGAATCCCATGGACAAAAGGAGCCTGGTGGACTGCAGTCCATGGGATCACAAAGAATCAGACATGACTGAGTGACTAACACACACACATACTGAGTCCAGGGTCCTGAGAAGCAGAACAGATGATGTAAGTTTCAGTCTAGGTCTGAGAGCCAATGGTGTGAGTTTCATTCTGAGTCCAAGTCTGAAGGCAGAAGACCAATCAACATCCCAGGTAGAGGAAGACTGTTAAGCAGAAAGGTTTTTTTGTTGTTTGTTTATTTGCTATAAATAAACAAATGCATCTGACTGTTTTGCCCCATGGTCTGTAGCCCACTCGGCTCCTTGTCCATAGGTTTGCCAGGCAGATTCTTTACAACTGAGCCGCCAGGGAAGCCCTGAGCAGGAGGAAGAGATTATTCTTTCTTTCTCAGCCTTTTACTTTATTCAGGCCATCAGCTGACTGGATGAGGCCCACTCACAAAGGCAGTCTGCTTTACTTGGTCTACCAATTCATGTGTTAATCTTATCCAAAGCACCCTTAACACACACACCCAGAAACAGTATTTCACCAAGTATCTGAGAGTTTAGTGGCATAGTCAAGTTGACACATAAAATTAACCATTACACATGTTTAGTGTTTTATCGTTTTGTTTAAGTTGGGGGAAAACACAGTGTTGTTTTGCTTCCATTAGTTAGTTAATATGATCTCCAATTTGTATGTTAAGATGTTGTAGGTTGATGGTACTAGAAAGTCTAAGTCAAAATGGCATATAAAATAGGAATTTATTTGCTTTTATAATTAACAAGCCAAGATGTTGTGCAGGCTTCAGGCATTATTTAATAGGCCTTCTTTCAGTTTGATTTTTCTGATACACTCTAGCTTTTTCCTTCTCTATTTGCTAGCTTCTTACCTTATCATTTTCTTACTTAGGTACAGGGAGAAACAGTATATTGCCCCTCTATCCCTCCTCCTTCCCATTACTAAACCCTCTCCCAACCATAATATTCACTCTGACTAGACCATTCCCGGAGAAGGCATTGGCAACCCACTCCAGTACTCTTGCCTGGAAAATCCCATGGACGGAGAAGCCTGGTGGGCTGCAGTCCATGGGGTTGCTAAGAGTCGGACATAGCTGAGCAACTTCACTTTCACTTTTCACTTTCATGCATTGGAGAAGGAAATGGCAACCCACTCCAGTATTCTTGCCTGGAGAATCCCAAGGATGGAGGAGTCTGGTGGGCTGCTGTCTATGGGATCGCACAGAGTCGGACACAACTAAAGCGACTTAGCAGCAGCAGCAGCAGCAGACCATTCCAGAGCCAATTATTGTAGTCATTGGAATGTGATGCATTATTTGGTTTAGGCATCATTTAGGAAGAGGATGAATGGAGTTATTTTGATTTGCTTAGACCATCAGACTGTGGCCACAGGTCGAATTTTTTTTGCTGCTTGTTTTGTAAAGTTTTATTAGAACACAGTCAGACCCTTTTGTTTACTTATTGACTATGGCTGTTTCACAATGAAGCAGCAGAATTGAGTAGTTGCAAACATCTGGTTCACAAAGCCTAACATATTTACTATCTCATTCTTTGCAAGAAAATTTGCTGACCTTGTGTGTGTGTGTGCGTGTGTGTGTGTGTGTGTGCATGCATATGTTAGTTGCTCAGTTGTGTCTGACTCTTTACAACCCCATGGACTCTAGCCTTCATGGCTCATCTGTTTATGGGATTCTGATCCTTGTCTTATATTAATCAGGCCCCACTCCTGGAGCTAGAGTAGCTTCAGTTCAGTTCAGTCGCTCAGTCGTGTCTTGACTCTTTGCGACCCCATGAATCGCAGCACGCCAGGCCTCCCTGTCCATCATCCCCACCGCGTCTGGGCTTTACCAATGCCGTTCTGACGTCACAGGTCATGCGGCAGTGAGACTCTAGGTTCTGCTCTCCTCCTCTGAGGGGTTCTGACTTTTGTTCTCTGGGCAGTTGAGTCACTGGAAGACTACAAGGACCTGTGGAGGCTGGGCTTTACATTTTATGGGGCAGAGGAAGTTTGACTTTGTCCTTACTCTTCGTGCAAATCTCTTATTTCTAAAGTACGGCCTTTATTCCCAAGCTGTGACTCTTTTGGAGTTTAAATGAAAAACTTCTCTGTCTTCTCTGGAAGCATCTCTGTTGATTTCTAAACGTGGTCTCCCCTGGAGCTGGCCATCTTGGCCTCTAGCTCTGTTCTGCCCTGGGACCTTCTGCATTTGAGGCCAGCCACACACTTGAAGGGAGTTCATAGCTCCGAACTTTCCAGCACCCCTCAGTTTTCACTCATCACCCTCTCCAGCCAATAAGCCGGCGGCTTTCTGCTCCAGTCTTGCTGATCAGGAGCCCTCAGGAGCAATGGCTTTTCAAGCACTACCTTCTTGCAGATTCCGTTTGCTTTGTGTTCTTCTCTGGTGCCTGCGGACAGCTGTTTCACGTGTTTTGTTCACGCTTCATAAAGCACAGGGTCTGCGATGACCGGAAGTGGAAATTCTACCTTTTGATTTTTGAGAGAAAATCGTGTCATCTAAAGTATCCTGTAACCATATCAGCTATTTAAAACATGAACTATTAAAACACAGCCAGTGAACGAAACTAAATTACGACCTGTAAACGGGGACGAGTCTCTATGGTTTGTCAGAGGAATGCTGCTGTTCAGGCGCTCAGTCGTGTCCAACTCGCGACCCCATGGACTGCAGCACACCAGGCCTCCCTGTCCATCACCAACTCCCAGAGCTCGCTCAAACTCATGTCTATTCAGTCGGTGATGCCATCCAACCATCTCATCCTCTGTTGCCCCCTTCTCCTCCTGCCTTCAATCTTTCCCAGCATCAGGGTCTTTTCCAATGAGTTGGCTCTTTGAATCAGGTGGCCAGAGTATTGCAGCTTCAGCTTCAGTCCTTCCAGGGAAGATTCAAGATTGAGTTCCTTTAGAATTGACTGGTTAGATCTCCTTGAAGTCCAAGGGACTCTCAAGAATCTTTTTCAGCACCACTGTTCAAAAGCATCTATTCATTGGTGCTCAGCTTTCTTCATGGTCCAACTCTCATATCCATACATGACTACGGGAAAAGCATAGCTTTGACCCTGTGCACGTTTGCCGGCAAAATGATGTCTGCTGTTTCCTATGCTGTCTAGGTTTGCCATAGCTTTGACTCTAGGAGCAGCAGTCCTTTAATTTCATGGCTGGAGTCACAGTCTGCAGTGATTTTGGAGCCTCAGAAAATAAAATCTGTCTCTGTTTCCACTTTTTCCTCATCTATTTGCCATGGAAGTGACGGGAGTGGATGCCATGATTCTAGCCTTTTGAATATTAAGCGAACTTTTTCATTCTCCTCTTTCACCTTCATCAAGAGGCTCTTTAGTTCCTCTTTACTTTCTGAAATGAGGGACGGCCTGTGACCAAGCGAGCTACCCCACTGGGGCGGGGCCGGGACACCTAGGCCCCGCCCCAGCCAGCCCGCCGAAGCCCCGCCCCCAGCCGCCCCGC
>SJXQ01007242.1:183098-241404 GCA_006408695.1 Aepyceros melampus
AAGAAATCCCAGGGTTGATCTCCTTCAGAATGGACTGGTTGGATCTCCTTGCAGTCCAAGGGACTCTCAAGAGTCTTCTCCAACACCACAGTTCAAAAGCATCAATTCTTCGGCACTCAGCCTTCTTCACAGTCCAACTCTCACATCCATACATGACCACAGGAAAAACCATAGCCTTGATTAGATGGACCTTAGTCGGCAAAGTAATGTTTCTGCTTTTGTATATACTATCTAGGTTGGTCATAACTTTTCTTCCAAGGAGTAAGCATCTTTTAATTTCATGGCTGCAGTCACCATCTGCAGTGATTTTGGAGCCCCAAAAAATAAAGTCTAACACTGTTTCCACTGTTTCCTCATCTATTTTCCATGAAGTGATGGGACCAGATGCCATGATCTTCGTTTTCTGAATGTTGAGCTTTAAGCCAACTTTTTCACTCTCCTCTTTCACTTTCATCAAGAGGCTTTTAAGCTCCTCTTCACTTTCTGCCATAAGGGTGGTGTCATCTGCATATCTGAGTTTATTGATATTTCTCCCGGCAATCTTGATTCCAGCTTGTGTTTCTTCCAGTCCAGCGTTTCTCATGATGTACTCTGTATAGAGTTAGGTTATTTATTTGACTTTATTCTTCAGGTATGCCTGTATTGCTATGAACCTTCCCCTTCGCACTGCTTTCACAGTGTCCCACAGGTTTTAGGTTGTTGCGTTTTCATTTTCATTCATTTCTATGCATATTTGAATTTCTTCTGTGATTTGTTGGTTATTCAGCAGAGTTTTGCTCAGCCTCCATAGGTTGGAATTTTTAATAGTTTTTCTCCTGTAATTGAGGTCTAATCTTACTGCATTGTGGTCAGAAAAGATGCTTGGAATGATTTCAATATTTTTGAATTTATCAAGGCTAGATTTATGGCCCAGGATGTGATCTGTCCTCGAGAAGATCCCGTGTGTACTTGAGAAAAAGGTGAAATTCATTGTTTTGGGGTGAAATGTCCCATAGATATCAATTAGGTCTAACTGGTCTGTTGTATCATTTAAAGTTTGTGTTTCCTTGTTAATTTTCTGTTTAGTTGATCTACCCATAGGTGTGAGTCAGGTATTAAAGTCTCCCACTATTATGTTGTGTTATTGTTAATTTCCCCTTTCATACTTGTTAGCATTGTCTTACATATTGCGGTGCTCCTATGTTGGGTGCATATATATTTATAATTGTTATATCTTCTTCTTGGATTGATCCTTTGATCATTATGTAGTGTCCTTCTTTGTCTCTTTTCACAGCCTTTGTTTTAAAGTCTATTTGATCTGATATGAGTATTGCTACTCCTGCTTTCTTTTGGTCTCTATTTGTGTAGAATATCTTTTTCCAGCCCTTCACTTTCAGTCTGTATGTGTCACTTGTTTTGAGGTGAATCTCTTGTAGACAACATATATAGGGGTCTTGTTTTTATATCCATTCAACCAGTCTTTTTCTTTTGGTTGGGGCATTCAACCCATTTACGTTTAAGGTAATTATTGATAAGTATGATCCCGTTGCCATTTACTTTGTTGTTTGGGTTCGAGTTTATACACTCTTTCTGTGTTTCATGTCTAGAGAAGATCCTTTAGCATTTGCTGGAGAGCTGGTTTGGTGGTACTGAATTCTCTCAGCTTTTGCTTGTCTGTAAAGCTTTTGATTTCTCCTTCATATTTGAATGAGATCCTTGCTGGGTACAGTAATCTGGGCTGTAGGTTATTTTCTTTCTTCACTTTAAGTATGTCCTGCCATTCCCTCCTGGCCTGAAGAGTTTCTCTTGAAAGATCAGCTGTTATCCTTATGGGAATCCCCTTGTATGTTATTTGTTGTTTTTCCCTTGCTGCTTTTAATATTTGTTCTTTGTGTTTGATCTTTGTTAATTTTATTAATATGTGTCTTGGGGTGTTTTGCCTTGGGTTTATCCTGTTTGGGACTCTCTGGGTTTCTTGGACTTGGGTAATTATTTCCTTACCCATTTTAGGGAAGTTTTCAGCTATTATCTCCTCAAGTATTTTCTCATGGTCTTTCTTTTTGTCTTCTTCTTCTGAGACTCCTATAATTCGAATATTGGGACATTTAACATTGTCCCAGAGGTCTCTGAGATTGTCCTCATTTCTTTTAATTTGTTTTTCTTTTTTCTTCTCTGATTCATTTATTTCTACCATTCTATCTTCTACCTCACCAATCCTATCTTCTGCCTCCATTATTCTACTATTTGTTCCTTCCAAAGTGTTTTTGATCTCATTTATTGCATTATTCATTATATGTTGACTCTTTTTTATTTCTTCTAGGTGAAGTCACTCAGTCGTGTCCGACTCTTTGTGACCCCGTGGACTGTAACCTACTAGGCTTCTCTGTCCATGGGATTCTCCAGGCAAGAATACTGGAGTGGATTGCCATTTCCTTCTCCAGAGGATCTTCCCGACCCAGGGATCGAACCCGAGTCTCCCGCATTGGAGGCAGACGCTTTAACCTCTGAGCCACCAGGGAAGCCTGGTGGCTTATTTCTTCTAGGTCCTTAAACCTTTCTTGCATCTTCTCAGTCCTTGTCTCCAGGTATTTATCTGTGACTCTATTTTGTTTTCAAGATTTTGGATAATTTTCACTATCATTATTTGGAATTCTTTATCAGGTAGATTCCCTATCTCTTCCTCTTTTGTTTGGTTTGGTGGACATTTATCCTGTTCCTTTACTTGCTGGGTATTCCTCTGTCTCTTCATCTTGTTTCTATTGCTGTGTTTGGGGTGGCCTTTCTGTATTCTGTGAGCTGCTGGCTCAGAGGTTAAAGCATCTGCCTGCAATGAGGGAGATCAGGGTTCGATCCCTGAGTTGGGAAGATCCCCTAGAGAAGGAAATGGCAACCCACTCCAGTACTCTTACCTGGAGAATCCCATAGAGGGAAGAGCCTGGTAGGCTATAGTCCATGGGGTCACAAAGAGTCAGACAGGACTGAGCTACTTCACTTTCACTTTCACTTTTCTGTATTCTGGCAGTTTGTGGAGTTCTCTTTATTGTGGAGTTTGCTTGCTGTGGGTGGGGTTGTATGAGTGGCTTATCAAGGTTTCCTAGTTAGGGAAGCTTGTGTCAGTGTTCTGGTGGGTGGAGCTGGATTTCTTCTCTCTGGAGTGCAATGAAATGTCCAGTAATGAGTTATGAGATGTCAGTGGGTTTGGAGTGACTTTGGGCAGCCTGTATATTGAAGCTCGGGGCTGTGTTCCTGTGTTGCTCAAGAATTTGCATGGTATGTCTTGCTCTGGAACTTGTTGGCCCTTGGGTGGTGCTTGGTTTCAGTGTAGGTATGGAGGCGTTTGATGAGCTCCTTTTGATTAATGTTCCCTGGAGTCAGGAGTTCTCTGGTGTTCTCAGGATTTGGACTTAGGCCTCCTGCTTCTGATTTTCAGTCTTATTTTTACACTAGCCTCAAGACTTCTTCATCTATACAGAACCATTAATAAAACATCAAGGTTAAAGATGAAAAGTTTCTCCACAGTGAGGGACACCCAGAGAGGTCACAGAGTTACATGGAGAAGAGAAAAGGGAGGAGGGATATAGAGGTGACCAGGAAGAGATGAGATGGAACAAAGGAGGAGAGAGCAAGCTAGCTAGTGATCACTTCCTTATGTGTGCTCCACAGTCTGGACCACTCAGAGATGTTCATGGAGTTATACAGAGAAGAGAAGAGGGAGGAAGGAGACAGAGGTGGCCAGGAAGATAAAGGAGGGAATCAAAAGGAGAGAGACAGAAACAGCCAGTAATCAGTTCCCTAAGTGTTCTCAACCGTCTGGAACACACAAAGAGATTAACAGAGTTGGGTAGAGAAGAGAAGGGGGAGAGAGGAGACAGAGGCGACTTAGTGGAGAAAAAAGAGAGGACAAAGGGGGAGAGAGCAGTCAAGCCAGTAATCTCGCTCCCAAGTAAAAATGGATACTGAAGATTGGGTTCTTAATGGTACAAAATTGGTACAAAACCCACTGACATCTCATAATGGTACAAAATACAAAAAAAAAAAAACAACAAAGATTAAAAATCTAGAGAAGAGGTTGGATTTTCAAAAATACAATAGTAAAGAAAAAGAAAAAAAAAGTCACAAAAATTAGTTTATGTATATATATGAAGTATGCTTTAAAAAATAGAGTCTCTCTTTTTTTTGCAAAGTAATAGTAGGTTATAAAAATGAAAATTAAAGGAGTAATAGAGGACTTAAAATTAAAAAAAATAATGATAGTAAAAATATATCTAGGACTTTCTCTGGTGTTGTTGTGGGCAGTGTGGGGTCAGTTCATTTTTGGATAGTTCCTTCATCCGGCTTATATTTCTCAAAATCTATAGGCCCCTTCCTATGAGTTGGTACTAACTACAGGGTTTTAATGTATTGCACCTGTCACTTCCAAGGAGGTTCCCTCTGTTTTAGCTTCTTCTGTTTGCTGATCTCTTCAGTGTCTAATTTCTGCCCTGGCACAAGGGGGCGGTGGTGGACACGTTTTTAGGCTCATTTGTTCAGTCGTGCTTGGGGAGGGAGGGACGCTGCAAACAAATAACATTGGCATGAGCTTGCAGTGTCTTGGCCACACTGGGTTTGCCCCCGCTGATGGTGTGTGTGCTTCCCTGTCTACACTGCTTAGGCTCTAGGTTGTTCTGTCGGGAACTGTCTGAGGCTGGCCCTAGGTTGTATGCACTTCCCAGGTCTAAGTCACTCAGGTTCAGGTACTCAGGTAGTCCTCAGAGGCACAGACTCGGTTGGGCCTGTGTTTTGTGCCCTTCCCAGGTCTGAGCAGCTCAGGTGACCAGGTGTTTGAGGAGCGTGGTCACTGCAACTTACTGCCTCCCCCATCCTTGCCACTCGGTTTTCTGGGTATACAACTGGTGCACCTTCTCAGGTGGATGTTGACCATCCAGAATCCCAAGAAGTCTTGGTTAGCAACGAAGCCTGCTTGCAGTTTGGTAGATAATGCCTCTCTGTGGCCGTGATTGCCCCCTTCCGGCTCTGGCTGCCCTCGTCTGCAGGTCACCGGAGGGGGATGAGCTAGTCTGCAGCCAGTTAGTTCTACTCAGTCCTTTGTTCTGTGAGCGGACCTGACAGTGTCTTAGGTTAGGGCTTTTCGTTTAGCTCTAGTCAGTCCTTTGTTCTGTGAGCAGGCTTGGCGGTGTCTTAAGTTAGGGCTTTTTGCGTGGTAGTTATCCCACAGTCTGGTTTACTATCCCAAGTTAGTTCCCTCAGGCTGCCCTCGGGGCATTCAGGCCTGGTCCTTACTCTAAGCAATGCAGCCCGTGCCTCCCTGCTCAGCCCCCACTTGCTAGTGGCAGATGCAGGCATCTGCATTGCTTCTTCGCTGGGGGAGTTACCATTGAGCATGTAATCTGTGGGTTTTAATTATTTATTTATCTTTTCCTCCTGGTTATGTTGCCCTTTGTGGTTCCAAGGCTTTCCACAGACTCGGCAGTGAGAGTATTTCCTGGTGTTTGGAAACTTCTCTTTTTTAAGACTCCCTTCCTGGGATGGAGCTCTGTCCCTACCTCTTGTGTCTCTCTTTTTGTCTTTTATACTTTTTCCTACTTCCTTTTGAAGACAATGGGCTGCTTTTCTGGGTGCCTGATGTCCTCTGCTGGCATTCAGAAGTTGTTTGTGGAATTTTCTCAGCGTTCAAATGTTCTTTTGATGAATTTATGAGGGAGAAATTGGTCTTCCCCATCCTATTCCTGTACCATCTTAGGAATGCCTCCTGGACTATGTTTCAAAGTCCTCTCCTACAATGCTAATTGAGGTTCATTTTATCCCCTAGCAACTCCTGTCTCTATTCCACTTCTACTCCATCCTGTCCAGTGTTGTCTTTTTCTTTTCTGGGTCTTTTGTTATTCTAGGCTCCTCTGCTCAAGTGCCAGAAGTGCTCACTGAAAGTAAGACTAACATGGCCAGGATCACCTCACCTTTCCTCCTTGTAGAACGGGGCCATAGACACTAAGCTGCTCCAAATGCTGTGGTTGAGCTTTCTCTGCTATTGTTGCCCATGCTCTTAATATATTCAAATGCTATTTCCTTCTCCAAAACCACTCTACATCCACTTGTGGAGGTGTTGATGAAAAAGTTCATCAATAGTCATCTAAGAAATAAATGGAAAATTTTATTTGAGCCAATCTGAGGATTATAACCTGGAAGATAGTCTTTCAGAAAGCTCTGAGGACAGTTAGACATCAAAGCACAGCTATATAGGTTTTGAGGCAGAGGATTATATGTCAAAGGAAGTATTGACAGTTTACACAATTCAGATCTACACTACAAAGTGAATAGTGAGTCATCCTGACCCTTTACAAGATTAAGAAGGAATGTTATCTTCTAAGGGGGTCTGGTTAATACAGATGCACAATTCACATGAAAAGTAAGGGAGGAGAACCAAACAGGCAAAGAAAAATCTTGTTTATATTTTTCTTGTCTTGCCATAAAATATAAATTTTGTTCATCAGAGGTGATAATAATGACTAACATTTGTTGTATACTAGACTAAGCAGATATATGCCTCATCTCTGCATTTTCCAAATCTCTAGAAAGTCTTCTTGACAGACATCCATTTTAGAGATGAAGAAATTGAAGCCTAACTGCTGAGGTACATGCATACTCAGTCGTGTCTGACTCTTTGTGACCCCATGGATGTAGTCTGCCAGGCTCCTCTGTCCATGGAGATTCTCCAGGCAAGAATACTGGTGTTGGTTGCCATTTCCTTCTTCAGGGGATCTTTCCCACCCAGGGATTGAATCTGTGTCTCCTGCATTGGCAGGCAGACTCTTTACCACTGAGACACCTGTATTAAGTTCAGTTCAGTTGCTCAGTCGTGTCTGACTCTTTGTGACCCCGTGGATTGCAGCACGCCAGGCCTCCCTGTCCATCACCAACTCCTGGAGTTTACCCAAACTCATGTTCATTGAGTTGGTGATGCCATCCAACTGTTAGGTAGGTAGAATAGGGAAAAGGAGTCCAAAATGGTGGTGGCTAAAAAAACAAGGAAGTTCTGAGGACCAGAGTGAAGACTTCAGGTAGAACAAACAGCACTCCTGGCTAAGCCCAGTTTGCATAGGGCAGGCCCAGGTGGAGGAAAAAACATATAAAAGGAGGAGCCAAAGAGCTTTCTCTCTCTCTTTCTCTCCCACGTATGTGTGCTCTTCCTCTCTCTCTCTCTCTCTCTCTCTCCCTCCCCCATTTGCTCCTCCACTCTCTTCTCTTCAAGTCTTTGGGTTGGCATGCCCTCACGCTTTGAGGATGGATTCTCCTGCTATCTTCTAAATAAAATAGAGCTGCAACACTGATTTACCTAAGACTATAACACAGTTTGTCCAAGATCTGAGAGCTGTGACACACCGAGGGCTTTAATGTCCATCGCCCCAAATCTTTGTTGTGATGAGACAAAGAACTGAGGAACATACACTCACGTGACACAACCATCTCATCCTCTGTTGTCCCCTTCTCCTCCTGCCCTCAATCTTTCCCAGCATCAGGGTCTCTTCAAATGAGTCAGCTCTTCGCATCAGGTGGCAAAGTATTGGAGTTGAAGCTGAAGCTTCAACATCAGTCCTTCCAATGAACACCCAGGACTGATCTCCTTTAGGATGGACTGGTTGGATCTCCTTGCAGTCCAAGGGACTCTCAAGAGTCTTCTCCAACACCACAGTTCAAAAGATCAGTAATTCTGACCTGCCTCTGAGAAACCTGTATGTAGGTCAGGAAGCAACAGTTAGAACTGGACATGGAACAACAGACTGGTTCCAAATAGGAAAAGGAGTACATCAAGGCTGTATATTGTCACTCTGCTTATTTAACTTATATGCAGAGTACATCATGAGAAATGCTGGGCTGGAAGAAACACAAGCTGGAATCAAGATTGCCAGGAGAAATATCACTAACCTCAGATATGTAGATGACACCATCCTTATAGTAGAAGGTGAAGAAGAACTTAAAGCTCAACATTCAGAAAACTAATATCATGGCATCTGGTCTCATCACTTCATGGAAAATAGATGGGGGAAACAATGGAAACAGTGTCAGATTTTATTTTTCTGGGCTCCAAAATCACTGCAGATGGTGACCGCAGCCATGAAATTAAAAGACTCCTACTCCTTGGAAGGAAAGTTATGACCAACCTAGACAGCATATTAAAAAGCAGAGACATTACTTTGTCAACAAAGGTCCATCTAGTCAGGGCTATGGTTTTTCCTGTGGTCATGTATGGATGTGAGAATTGGACTATAAAGAAAGCTGAGCACTGAAGAATTGATGCTTTTGAACTGTGGTGTTGGAGAAGACTCTTGAGAGTCCCTTGGACTGCAAGGAGATCCAACCAGTCCATTTTAAAGAAGATCAGTCCTGGGTGTTCATTGGAAGGACTGATGTTGAAGCTGAAACTCCAATACTTTGGCCACCTGATGCAAAGAGCTGACTCATTTTAAAAGACACTGATGCTGGGAAATACTGAAGTCAGGAGAAGGGGACGACAGAGGATGAGACGGTTGGATGGCATCACCGACTGGATGGACATGGGTTTTGGTGGACTCTGGGAGTTGGTGATGGACAGAGAGGCCTGGCATGCTGCAGTTCATGGGGTCTCAAAGAGTCAGACACAACTGAGCGACTGAACTGAACTGAACAGCTTTCTATATAGTCTAACTCTCACATTCATACACCACTAATGGAAAAACCATAGCCTGACTAGACAGACCTTTGTTGGTAAAGTAATGTCTCTGCCTTTTAATGTGCTGTCTAGGTTGGTCATAACTTTCGTTCCAAGGAGTAAGCACCTTTTAATTTAATTAAGCCACCTGGGAATCCCATAATTTGCTCATTTGGTAATGGATAAAATGAGAATTTGAACCTAGGTCTGACTGAATTTGAAATAAGAAGGGAAGGGCAGGGCACAGCCTTTACAAGAATGACATGGCCATAGGACATAACAAAAACTGATTAGAACCAACTATGTTCAAAATGGTGGAAGATTAGACTTTCAGTACACCTTGAACCTAAAACACTCATCGTAATACACTAGCATGGTAAGTGACACACCCACCAGTGCCATGACAATTCTGAGGCCAATAATAAATGCTCAAAAAGTGGGCCGTGGCCCAATTCCTCAAAGTCCCCACCCCTTCCCCAAAATAATTGGAATAATCCTCCCACTCATTGGCCTATGAAATTACCCAGCCCATAAAAAGTAACCATATTTTGAGGCTCTTGTCTTCTGAGATGGCCCACACTCTGTCTGTGGAGTGTGTTTCTTTGTAAGTAAATCCACTTCTTCCCTATAACTTTGTCACTGAATTCTTTCTGCAACAAAATATCAAGAACCTCAGATTCACTGGGATCATAACCACAGGGCTGAGTGCTTTTCCACTATACCATGTTTCTTCTTGTTTCCATCCAGAAAACAACTGCCTCAAGATACTCATCTGGATCCTATTGAGTTTCTTCCCATTTGTAAGTCCCTCAAGGAACCTAGGAGATTAGGAGATGAGCCATCCCATCCTTTACTATTGAGCTCTAATGTTGTCTTCTCACTAGAATTCAAGGGTTTTCAGGCAAATAGGTTAAATCTCTTTGAACTAGAACTAGACTATGCTCTTGGATATTTAACTAATAGACAACCACATAAGGGAGAAACACTTGACCAGAGGTAGACATTGGGTAAACAAAACAGGTACCCTATATCTATCCTCATTTGTGCCCAAATATTCCATGTTTTTTCATACTGTTCATGGTGTTCTCAAGGCAAGAATACTGAAGTGGTTTGCCATTCCCTTCTCCAGTGGACCACATTTTGTCAAAGAATGCTCAAACTACCATACAATTGCACTCATCTCACACACTAGTAAAGTAATGCTCAAAATTCTCCAAGTCAGATTTCAACAATACATGAACTGTGAACTTCCAGATGTTCAAGCTGGTTTTAGAAAAGGCAGAGGAACCAGAGATCAAGTTGCCAACATCTGCTGGATCATCAAAAAACAAAAAAGTGCCAGAAAAACATCTATTTCTGCTTTATTGATTATGCCAAAGCCTTTGACTGTGTGGATCACAATAAACTGGAAAATTCTGAAGGAGATGGGAATACCAGACCACCTAACCTGCCTCTTCAGAAATCTGTATGCAGGTCAGGAAGCAACAGTTAGAACTGAACATGGAACAACAGACTGGTTCCAAATAGGAAAAGGAGTACATCAAGGCTGTATATTGTCACCCTGCTTATTTAACTTCTATGCAGAGTACATTATGAGAAACGCTGGGCTGGAGGACACACAAGCTGGAATCAAGGTTACTGGGAGAAATATCAATAACCTCAGATATGCAGATGATACCACCATTATGACAGAAAGTGAAGAGGAACTAAAAAGCCTCTTGATGAATGTGAAAGAGGAGAGTGAAAAAGTTGGCTTAAAGTTCAACATTCAGAAAAGTAAGACCATGGCATCTGGTCCCATCACTTCATGGGAAATAGATGGGAAAACAGTGTCATACTTTATTTTTCTGAGCTCCAAAATCACTGCAGATGGTGACTGCAGCCACGAAATTAAAAGATGCTTACTCCTTGGAAGGAAAGTTATGACCAACCTAGACAGCATACTAAAAAGCAGAGACATTACTTTGCCAACAAAGGTCCATCTAGTCAAGGCTATGATTTTTCCAGTGGTCATGTATGGATGTGAGAATTGGACTATAAAGAAAGCTGAGTGCTGAAGAATTGATGCTTTTGAACTGTGTGCTGGAGAAGACTCTTGAGAGTCCCTTGGACTGCAAGGAAATCAGTCCTGAGTGTTCATTGGGAGGACTGATGTTGAAGCTGAAATTCCAGTACTTTGGCCACCTGATGTGAAGAGATGACTCATTTGAAAAGCCTCTGAAGCTGGGAAAGACTGAAGGCAAGAGGAGAAGGGGATGACAGAGGATGAGATGGATGGCATCATCAACTCAATGAACATGAGTTTGGGTAAACTCCAGGAGTTGGTGATGGACAGAGAGGTCTGGCATCCTTCAGTCCATGCGGTCACAAAGAGCTGGACATGACTGAGTGACTGAACTGAACTGAAGTGATTCCCACCTTCTCGAAGGAGAGAATCTCCACCCAGTGAGTCTTCAGTAGGATTCTAGCCTTCAGCCCACAAATGGCTGAGGCAGCCAGTCAGGTTTTCCAGAGAAAAAGAACATATCTATATCAATTATATAGACATAAAAATATTTAGATGATATATAATATATAGCTAGGTATGGAATATTTTAGATATAGATACAAATATATAGATACAAATATAGCAATATGAGGAGAGAAAGCAGTTTTGAGCAAGTAGTTCATGCAAACCAATTAATACTAGAGTGCCTATTAAAAGCTAGCTGCAATTAGAAGCCAAGTGTCCTTATCTGCTATTAAGAGCTCCTTCCACTCTCTGGGCACTGTCTTTTGTTGAGGTTGTCCACACCTTTCATTTTCTTCCCCTGGCTCTCTATGGGGTGCAGCTTTGTATCACCTCTTAGTGTCTTCTTGAATTCCTTGCTTCTGAACTCAGCCAGGAAATCTGATGACACCAATTGCTCAGCATTGCTTCCATTAACTGTAAGCATTTGCCCTCTCCTCCTTCAGAAAGACCCTGTGCCCTTTGTAATGAAATGTCAAAACACCAGACCTGTTGCAAACAGTTTCCCTCTACTTGCCGCATTTACTTAAGAGTTCTCAGAGGTCAAAGGAAAATAGATTTAAACGTTTCCCAGTTAAGTGCAGCCCTCACAGGCTCTACAATGGACCTACCATGGGAGCTTTTTACACCTTCCCCAACTTCTATCTACAAATCGATCTAATATTGACTTCCCTGGGGTCTGCCTCCAGTCATTGTAGTCAGAAATAGCAGAGTGCATCTTCCATTAGTTCTGATCAGTGGTTAACACCACTAATCTCTTTCTCTCTCTCTCTCTCTCTCTTCCTTAGAAAGTAAAGGGAAAAGGAGTTTCTCCTTGGAGAAGAGAATTGAGTGGAACATTCAGTCTGTCTTTTTCCATGGATTTACAGGTGTAAACCATTATTGATGAAGTTGGCTCTCAATAGAACCTATAACCAAACAGACAGATGCCTAAAAATAAGTCCAAAGAGGGATAGTGAGAATAAAAGACTTTGGTCATAAATCATTCAGAGGGTCCTTCATGTGAGCAGAATAGAAACAAGGTTGCCACTTTCTCAGAATCACAGAGCACCACAGTTCAGTTCAGTTCAGTGGTTCAGTCCTGTCGGACTCTTTGCGACCCCATGAGTCGCAGCAAACCAGGCCTCCCTGTCCATCACCAACTCCCGGAGTCCACTCAGACTCACGCCCATCGAGTCAGTGATGCCATCCAGCCATCTCATCCTCTGTCGTCCCCTTCTCCTCCTGCCCCCAATCCCTCCCAGCATCAGTCTTTTCCAGTGAGTCAACTCTTCACATGAGGTGGCCAAACTACTGGAGTTTCAGTTTTAGCATCATTCCCTCTAAAGAAATCCCAGGGCTGATCTCCTTCAGAATGGACTGGTTGGATCTTCTTGCAGTCCAAGGGACTCTCAAGAGTCTTCTCCAACACCACAGTTCAAAAGCATCAATTCTTTGGCGCTCAGCCTTCTTCACAGTCCAGCTCTCAAATCCATACATGACTACTGGAAAAACCATAGCCTTGACTAGAAAGACATTAGTTGGCAAAGTACCACCACCACCGCCACCACAGTCACAGGCAAAAGACCCCCACCTCTGCTGTTATAGATGGGTAAACTGAGGCTTGGAAAGGGAAGCCAGCTGGGCTATTGGCCACTCTCCATTCCCAGGCTTGGAGGTTGACACTGCTCTGAACTTTCCCGATCACCTTGGAGACTGTGAACCTGACACGTGGCATTTGCATTACACACATTTTTTCCTGCGTGTCTGCTCTGTCTCTGTTGTGTCAGACTCTTTGTGACTCTATGGACTGCTGCCCGCCAGGCTCCTCTCTCCATGGGATTCTCCAGGAATACTGGAGTGGATTGCCATGCTCTCCTCCAGGGGATCTTCCCAATCCAGGGATCAAACCCACATCTCCTGTGTCTCCTGCATTGGCAGGTGGATTCTTTACCACTAGCTACCTGGGAAGCCCTTTTCTCCCCTCATAAATAAGTCTATAACATTGATTTCCTTGGCTTATTGGGAGGATTACTGGACATACAGTTGAAAACATGCCTGGGAGAATCTGGTATCAGTACTTCATAGCTTGGCAGATGTGTGTTAAATCTAGACAAAGAATGCTTTAGTAGTCAGGACTTGTTGGGGTGAGGGGGACTATCTAATATTTTTGGATTACTTCTGGCACCTCTCTGCTCTGTGAAATGCACCTTCGTTTCCCTAATTGGATTTGAGAACACCGAGGTGCTCAAAATGTTTATTAAAAGTTTGAGTCCAGTTGTTTTGGTTCCTGTTTCTTCCCGTGCCCACAGCTGACCTAGGGTGTTTCGTGGCTTTATGTACTCCTTTCCTACCTTTTAACACTTGGGTTTTCTACTCTCCTAGTTTCCTTACCGCAGCACTAAAAAGTGAATAGGGCAGATACTGTTCTCACTTTTATTTTTGAGGGATGACAGTTGAGATTCAGAGATTTTCTTAACTTGTTATGGTTACAAAGCACTTGAATGGAAGAGCTAGGAGCTAAATCCCTGAATTTTCTGAGTGGCTGGCCAGGGGTATTTCTACCCCAAATAGATTAAGAAATAGCAGTTTGCATATGGCCACCCCTGCCTAGTGATCTGTAGCTCTACTCTAAATGTCATTACCAATGGACAAATAAGTGAAATATTAACTGCCAAAATGCAATGTATTTGTAAATAGGAAGGTTAATTAGGTTAATGGAACCTAACACGAAGATGGTATTTTATAGTTTCTAAAATGCTTTCAGATGCATTATCTCACTTGATCTCAGAAACAGGCCTGAGGGTAAGTTTAATGTTATTATTATCCCCATTTACTGCTGCAAAAAATGAGCCCCAGAGTGGTGGAATGGCTTGTCCAAGAGCACATGGACAAGAAACGTTTGAATCTATATTCGAACACTGTTCTTCCATCAGTTCTGTCATCTTTCTACCAAACTAAACTGCATCTAGCAGTGTGCCTATAAGTTATTTTTAGTAATAACCACTAATAAAGTTATTCAAATAGCAAATGTTTCTTCAGTTTTTATCACATGCCAAATCCTGTGCTGGGTGGAGTGTGACTGCATCATTAATTAAATAAACCAATTCACTAAATATGTACATTGTGCTGATCAAATAAAAAATACATTACTAGGTTACTGTTATAAAAATTAGATAACAACTTGCGTATCTCCTCTTTCATTTCCTGGGCCCTATGTTTTCTTGTCCTTCAGCAGCGTCTACTGACCACTTAGTGGCCTCCTTCCTGTGTGTGCCTGAAGCCACCTGTGCTCAGTGCCAAGCGAGAGGATCTGCTCTGGGGTTCTGCTTCCTCCACCTCTAACCCTGCCATTTCCTTGTGGTTCCCTAGGGAACTATGGAGGTTGTTTGGCTGTGCTGTTGCTATTGATTTCACTTTTTCCTCAGGATGCTGACTCCTGGTCAGCCCTGTTGACTCTGTGTGTTAGTTACCTGGCTCTACGCCCAAATCACCTAAGCTCTCTCAACTTCAGTTCTCCTCATCTCTACATTGTGGGTAGTGATACCTACTTCATGAGATATTAAAGAGGGTTAAGTGGGTTGATGCATATACAGTGCTTAGAATAACAGTTCAATAATTGCTAGCTATGTGGCTCAGCTGGTAAAGAGTCTGTCTGCAGTGTGGGAGACCTGGGTTCGTCCCTGGGTTGGGAAGATCCCCTGGAGAAGGAAAAGGCTACCAGCTCCAGTATTCTGGAGAATTCCATGGACTGTATAGTCTGTGGGGGTCACAAAGAGTTGGACATGACTGAGCAACTTTCACTTTCATATTTCTTCTATAATTTTCATATAAGTGATATCTCTCCTTCATGTTCCTGTCTGGGATCTTAGACCCAGGCTAGATATAGCCTGCTGTTGCTGCTAAGTCACTTCAGTCGTGTCCGACTCTGTGCAACCCCATAGACGGCAGCCCACCAGGCTCCCCTGTCCCTGGGATTCTCCAGGCAAGGACACTTTAGTGGGTTGCCATTTCCTTCTCCAATGCATGAAAGTGAAAAATGAAAGTGAAGTCGCTCAGTCATGTCCAACTCTTCGTGACCCCATGGACTTGCAGCCTACCAGGCTCCTTTATCCACGGGATTTTCCAGATAAGAGTACTGGAGTGGGGGTAGATATAGCCTACATCCCTGCTTTTCTGCAAGAGAATCTGAACATGATCCATGAATAAACACATTTTCCAGAACAGCCTGTGTTGTGGAATTGCTTATATACTGGGTAAATGCCATCTCCTAACCTCTTGTTCTCAAAGCCCACTAGAACCAACCCTGGTGTTCAGAGCTCTGAGATCAGAACTCACCTTTCCCTTCCACATCAGAGAGGTTTCCTGGGACCCTATTTGCTCAGGACATTGGCTCCAGGGTCTCCTGGGTACAGACAGCCCCTGTAAACATATAGGACATTCCCTACCTCTAGGGGTAGAGGGTCAGGGTGGTGGGGAATGGCCTTCTCTGTTTCCTTATATGGATTGCTTTTTGTTACACATTTGAGTTTATAAGGAAATGCAATTGAAGCTGCCATTATGTTTAAAAAAATCAAGACACATGAAACATAGAACATATAATTAACTTTATTGAGCAGAACAAAGCATTTTATAAAAACTCACTCAGACTGAATTAATATAAGGATAGTTAGCATAATGTGTATAGTTTAAATTACCGCCACTAATCATCAAGCAGTTGAGTAGTAAAGTTGTTAGACTTTCAATTTGCAAACAAGTAGAAGAAGGGAAGGCCTATTTTTACTTTCTGATGATTAGATAGAGCACACATTTGTCCAACTGTGGTGTGAAGTCATGTCAGAGAGACAGGGTTCTGCTCTGAGTTTTGACATTTCAGTCTGGTAACCTTGTTCTGCTTGTCATGTATCTGCATACTTTGCATTATTAGTTAGTCTGGCTTCCTGTCCCATACAGCCACTATTTCCTTATACTGAAGATCACCTAATCCCCACAAAGAGCCGAGCTCCTCTTCCTCCCACTCACACCAATTCTGATCCCAGGCAAGAGAGATTTCAAGAATCATAATTCAATGGTTCAGGCTAACTGCCTGGACTCAGCTTCAAGTTACTCTTTCTACCTGCTGATATATCCCCTCATATAGCCAGTTCACTTTTGTGGGTTTCTGTGTATTTCTGATTCCAGGGACGCCACTCTGAGCTTCTTCCTTCTTGATCTCCACTTTTACCTTTTTCATGTGAAAAAGTTTCCATATCTCTGTTCTCTTCAAGAAGATACACAACGAATGAATATGTTGCATTTCATCTTGTCCTGTTGGAGAGAGAGCAGGAAGGATTTGGAATCAAGTGGATAGAGTCTATGTTTGGGTACTGATCATCCAAGTGAATTTGAATAAATGTATCAGCATAAATGAATCAATTAGGAATCCTGGTCATAAGTGTCAGAAAATACTGCTCATACTGGCCTAATCATTAAATGGGAATTTTTTCATCATATAATTAGAAAGTCTAGGGGCAGGTCTTGCTTAGGTTCAGCTGGATGCATGTGATATCTTTGCGATTTGACTTCTCTTCAGTTTTTCTCTCTACCATATGCTGCGGTGACTGTTTTTGGGTAGGCTTGTCTCTCAAGGATGGCTGAAATTGATTTTTACCTTACATCCTCTTAAAATAAGTTTCTCATTGGTCTAATTCATTTTTAGATACCCATCTATGAACCATGGCCAGCATTTACAGTCCACTGATTGACATCAGCCAATTATCGTCACCTCTGGGCCTTAGTGTCCTAATCTATAAAATTGATATTGACTTGAACAAATATGGCAAAGTCTTATTCAGAGATCTAGTGGTTCTGCAGACTCCCTTTAGTGACTGCTGAGGAGGAGCGATGTACTCCTGGCTTTTAGGAAAAGAGTGGCCTAAACTCCATCTCCTTCATCACTGTTTCAGTCATCAGGTCTTATTTCACCTGTTTTTGATGTTGAAATTTTTAGTGGATGTATTGGTTCGCTTTTACTTCTTATTAAAATATATGAAGCTAAGTAGCTTAAAACAATAGCAGTTTGTTTAGTTCATGTTTCTAAGGAATTCTCAGCTATCTGTACTGAGCTCAGCTGGGTGGTACTTCTGCTTGTCCCATCAGGGCTCACTCATCAGACTGAGGGAAGCTGGGGGTCAGTTTATGACACCTTTGCTTGTGATGGCTGAGGTGTTTGGACCTCTCTTTATTCAGCCTATTTTCCTCCAGGAGATTAGTGTGGGTTTATTTACATGATCCTCCTAAGGTTACAAAGTGCAGAAGAATAGGACAAACTGCAATGAGCAAATACTTTCTAAGCATCTCTTGCATCTTATTGGTCAACATTTTATTTGTCAAAACAAGAAAGAGGGCCAAACTGAGATTTAAGGGGTGGAGACACAGACTCCATCTCTTGATATGGCAAACTGCAAAGTCACAGCATAAAAGGCATGCATATAGGGATTGATTGGAGGAATTTCTGGCCATTTTTGCACCCTATCAAGATAAACTTCGGAGAAGGCAATGGCACCTCACTCCAGTACTCTTGCCTGGAAAATCCCATGGACCGAGGAGTCTGGAAGGCTGCAATCCATTGGGTCATTATGAGTCAGACATGAGTGAGCAACTTCACTCTCACTTTTCACTTTCACGCATTGGAGGAGGAAATGGCAACCCAATCCAGTATTCTTGCCTGGAGAATCCCAGGGATAGGGGAGCCTGGTGGGCTGCCTCTATGGGGTTGCACAGAGTCGGACACAACTGAAGCGATTTAATAGCAGAGATAAAATTGGGTCTTCCCTGGTAGCTCATCTGATAAAGAATCTGCCTGCAATGCAGGAGACCCTGGGTTGATTCCTGGGTTGGTAAGATCCCCTGGAGAAGGGATAGGCTACCCACTCCAGTATTCTTGGGCTTCCCTGGTGGCTCAGAGAGTAAAAAATCTGCCTGCAGTGAGGGAGACCTGGGTTTGATTCCTGGGTCAGGAAGATCCCCTGGAGAAGGGATAGGCTACCCACTCTAGTATTCTTGCCTGGAGAATTCCCATGGATGGAGGAGCCTGGTGGGCTACACTCTATGGATCAAAAGAGTCAACATGACTGAGCGACTAAGCACAAGATAAACTTGAACATGTGAAGAAAGAGTGCCATGTTGTTGTAAGTGTGAGAACTCTGATCAGAGCATCTCTGAGAGCCTTTCCAAACTGATTTTCTCTAAATTTGATTACTCTTGTCTAGATCTTACTACTTGCCCATTTCCCCTAATCTCCCTCTCTGCCTTTCCCAGAATATCTGTCACAGCGTGGGGACCCAAATTATCAAGGCCAATTAGTCTGGTCCAGGTCTGTGACCTAATTCAGCATAAGCCTCCAATTCATGCATACAGTAGGAAACTTGTTAATTTATAACTTGCCCCACTTTAAAAGTTCCAATCTTAACTTGAGCCAGATTTTATGTTTTTTTTTAAACTGAGGTCTTTGATCTATAGGAAAGAGCTTCGCATCTTAAATAAATAACAGGTCAAATTCATATTTAGAGACATGAACCAGGAGCAGCACAGTTTTCATTACTAAGCCCTACTTTATGCTGGTTTCTAAATTAGAAACCCTTCCATGGAGACTGCGAGTTCGTCTTTTTCATGGTTTAGAAAGATTCTACCTTTGTGTCCTCAAAGTGCTTATCCATCTCTCAGCCTGACACGCTGAACTCTTTTAGCCACACTGAACTGTCTTAGAATTCCCTGAATGCCACGTGCCTTTCCTGTCTCCCAACCTTTGTTGATTTTTTTCTCCTCTGCCTAGAAGACCTTCCAGATACTCTACTGGGTTCCCTTCAAGTGGATATTTCATTCAAGTTCTCTAGTTCCTAGTTTATATACTATCTCTTCCTATAAATCTTACTGTCTTAACACTCTACCAAGCCATGGTTAAAGGTTCTTTCTCTTTGTAACCTTGACAGCTTATACTTAACCAGTCAAAGCAATTGTAAATTGCAAAGTACTTGTACCATAAGTATTGTTTTCATAAGAGTATTGCCTCTTTTCTTGACTCTGCTCTCCTTTAGCCTGTGAGCTTTGGAAGCCAGGGACTCATTCACAGCTGTGGTGATACCATTTGACATACTGCAGGCAGCCAATAAATATTTGGTGATTGGATTAAATCTCTTTCAGTAATGAGTTTCCCTCATTTTCAGGGAAGAGAGTCAATATATTAGTTATTAATAATAATAGTACTATTACCAATAACAATTGCAGCTAACATGTATTGATTACATACTAGACATTGTACTATATAATTTATTTGCATTATCTCACTTAACCACCCTAAAAACTCTAAGGGGTAAGTGGTATTACTATTATCCCTTAAAGGTAAAGAAGCTGAAGCACAGAGTAGTAATGAACTTATCTGAAGACATGGTTTTATCAGTTGGGATGCTTCTGACTGCAAGTATCAGAAACCCAAAAGTAAGATGCTTTTAAAAAATAAAGATAATTGATTTTCTTATATAACATCTAGTTCTTCTAAATGACAGCTACAGAGGACTGCATAATTCAGCAGGTTAACAACTTCCTCTATCAGTTCAGTTCAGTTCAGTTGCTCAGTCGTATCTGACTGTTTGCAACCCCATGGACTGCAGCACGCCAGGCCTCCCTGCCCATCACCAATGTCCAGAGTTTACTCAAACTCATGTCCATTGAGTTGGTGATGCCATCCAACCATCTCATCCTCTGTCATCCCCTTATTCTCCCAACTTCAATCTTTCCCAACATCAGGGTCTTTCAAATGAGTCAGTTCTTCACATCAGGTGGCCAAATTATTGGAGTTTCAGCTTCAACATCAGTCTTTCCAATGAATGTTCAGGACTGATTTCCTTTAGGATGGATTGGTTGGGTCTCCTTGCAGTCCAAGGAACTCTCAAGAGTCTTCCCCAACACCACAGTTCAAAAGCATCAATTCTTCAGTACTCAGTTTTCTTTATAGTCCAACTCTCCCATCCATAAATGACTACTGGAAAAAACATAACTTTGATTAGATGGGCCTTCATTTGCAAAGTAATTTCTCTGCTTTTTAATATGCTGTCTAGGTTGGTCATAACTTTTCTTCAAAAGAGCAAGCGTCTTTTAATTTCATGGCTGCAGTCACCATCTGCAGTGATTTTGGAGCCCCCCAAAATAAAGTCTGTCACTGTTTCCATTGTTTCCCCATCTGTTTTCCCTGAAAGGATGGGACCAGATGCCATGATCTTAGTTTTCTGAATGTTGAGTCTTAAGCCAACTTTTTCACTCTCCTCTTTCACATTCATCAAGAGGCTCTTTAACTCTTCTTCACTTTCTGCCATAAAAGTGGTGTCATCTGCATATCTGAGGTTATTGATATTACTCTTGGCAATCTTGATTCCAGCTTGTGTTTCTTCCAGTCCAGTGTTTCTCATGATGTACTCTGCATAGAAGTTAAATAAGCAGGGTGACAATATACAGCCTTGATGTACTCCTTTTCCTATTTGGAACCAGTCTGTTGTTCCATGTCCAGTTCTAACTGTTACTTCATGACCTTCACACAGATTTCTCAGAAGGCAGGTCAGGTGGTCTGATATTCCCATCTCTTTCAGAATTTTCCACAGTTTCTTGTGATCCACACAGTCAAAGGCTTTGGCATAGTCAATAAAACAGAAATAGATGTTTATCTGGAACTCTCTTGCTTTTTCAGTGATCCAGCAGATGTTGGCAATTTGATCTCTGGTTCCTCTGCCTTTTCTAAATCCAGCTTGAACATCTGGGAGTTCACAGTTCATGTATTTTGAAGCCTGGCTTGGAGAATTTTGAGCATTACTTTGCTAGTATGTGAGATGAGTGCAGTTGTGTGGTAGTTTTAGCATTCTTTGGCATTGCTTTTCTTTGGAATAGGAATGAAAACTATTTCAGTCCTATGGCCACTGCTGAATTTTCCAAATTTGCTGGCATATTGAGTGCAGCACTTTCACAGCATCCTCTTTCAGGATTTGAAATAGCTCAACTGGAATTCCATCACCTCCACTAGCTTTGTTCATAGTGATGCTTCCTAAGGCCTACTTGACTTCACATTCCAGGATGTCTGCTTCTAAGTGAGTGATCACTCCATCATAATTATCTGGGTTGTGAAGATCTTTTTTGCAGCCAAAGATGGGAAAGCTCTATACAGTCAGCAAAGACAAGACTAGGGGCTGCCTGTGGCTCAGATCATGAACTCCTTATTGCCAAACTCAGACTTAAATTGAAGAAAGTAGGGAAAACCATGAGACCATTCAGGTATGACCTAAATCAAATCCCTTAATGATTGTACAGTGGAAGTGACAAATAGATTTAAGGGATTAGATCTGATAGAGTGCCTGAAGAACTATGGATGGAGGTTTCATGACATTGTATGGGAAGCAGGGATCAAGAACATCTTCAAGAAAAAAAAGTGCAAAAAGGCAAAATAGTTGTCTGAGGAGGCCTTACAAATAGCTGTGAAAAGAAGAGAAGTGAAAGACAGAGGAGAAAAGGAAAGATACACCCATTTGAATGCAGAGTTCCAAAGAATAGCAAGGAGAGGTAAGAAAGCCTTCTTCAGCAATCAATGCAAAGAAATAGAGGAAAACAATAGAATGGCGATCTCTTCAAGACTGGAGATCTCCTCAAGAAAATTAGAGATACCAAGGGAAAATTTCATGCAAAGGTGGGCACGATAAAGAGCAAAAATGGTATGGAACTAATGGAAGCAGAAGACATTAAGAAGAGGTGACAAGAAAACATAGAAGAACCATAAAAGATCTTCGTCTATAATTCAGGCCTTTTCCACCTTTTGTTTTACCTCCCTGTCTGTCAGACCCTTCCTCCAGCTAATTCATCTCATGAGAGCCATAGTACCCGGCCTCACATTCATCCATATCATATCCAGTGAAATAAGAGATATGTCTCTTTTTATCAACAAGGCAGCCTGTTCAGCAGTCATCTGGTAGAATCCTACTCATCTGTCATAGGTTATATGGGATCACATGTTTATCTTTAACCAATCAGTGGTAAGACGAATGCAATTACAATTCAAGATTTATCTGGGAAGTAGGGATAGGGCCACCAAAGAGAAGGTAGGCATGTAAAGAAAACAATGGACTATCAACTAGAAAAGGCAGGATAAGGAGGATGGAGTTTTGGATAAACAACTCTCAGAATGTGCTGAAGTTTGCAAGTGGTAAAGTCAACATTCAAAACACAGGCAGTCTGACTCCAAAGTCTGCATTTCTATACAAATTTTAGATTTAGCATGTCAGGTTTTTTAAAAACAATATCTTTTGATTTGGCTTGCATTGAATCCATAAGTTAATTTATGGAGAACTGAAATTTTGACAATATTGAATGGCATATTTGTTTTCCCACTTAGGTAGGTTTTCTATAATTTCTCAGCATTGTTTTATGGATTTTTGTCTATAAATTTTGCAAGTATTTGTGTAATTTAACCCTTGTTATGGTTTTTGGTGCAGTTATAGATAGCATTGTTAGTTATATTTTTTAAATTTCAGCTTTTAATCATTTCTTGTGAGACTGTAGAAAGGATACTAATTTTTATATTTGAGCTAATAATATCCTTACTAAGGTTACTTATTAGTTCAAATAATTTTTTTAAGATTTCTTGGGATTTTGTATGTAATTATGCCAGCTATGAATGAGGACAGTTCTGCTTCATTTACAATCTACATAGTTTTTATTTATTTTTCTTGCCTATTTCAGTAACCAGGATGTCCAGTGCAATACTGAATAAAGTGATGAAAGCAGACACCTTATCTTAGGAGGAAAAAATAAGATTTTCATTATAAATATATTAGCTAAACGTTAGAACTGGACGTGGAACAACAGACTGGTTCCAAATAGGAAAAGGAGTACATCAAGTCTGTATATTGTCACCCTGCTTATTTAACTTATATGCAGAGTACATCATGCGAAACACTGGACTGGAAGAAACACAAGCTGGAATCAAGACTGCTGGGAGAAATCTCAATAACCTCAGATATGCAGATGACACCACTCATATGGCAGAAAGTGAAGAGGAACTAAAAAGCCTCTTGATGAAAGTGAAAGTGGAGAGTGAAAAAGTTGGCTTAAAGCTCAACATTTAGAAAACAAAGATCATGGCAACCGGTCCCATCACCTCATGGGAAATAGACGGGAAAACAGTGGAAACAGTGTCAGACTTATTTTTTTGGGCTCCAAAATCACTGAAGATGGTGATTGCAGCCATGAAATTAAAAGACGCTTTCTCCTTGGAAGAAAAGTTATGACCAACCTAGATAGCATATTCAAAAGCAGAGACATTACTTTGCCGACTAAGGTCCGTCTAGTCAAGGCAATGGTTTTTCCAGTGGTCATGTATGGATGTGAGAGTTGGACTGTGAAGAAGGCTGAGCACCAAAGAATTGATGCTTTTGAACTGTGGTGTTGGAGAAGACTCTTGAGAGTCCTTTGGACTGCAAGGAGATCCAACCAGTCCATTCTGAAGGAGATCGGCCCTGGGATTTCTTTGGAAGGAATGATTCTAAAGCTGAAATTCCAGTACTGTGGCCACCTCATGCGAAGAGTTGAGTCATTGGAAAAGACTTTGATGCTGGGAGGGATTGGGGGCAGGAGGAGAAGGGGATGACAGAGGATGAAGTGACTCAATGGACGTGAGTCTGAGTGAACTCTGGGAGTTGGTGATGGACAGGGAGGCCTGGTGTGCTGCGATTCATAGGGTCGCAAAGAGTTGGACATGACTGAGGACTGAACTGAACTGAACTGAACTGAAAGGTCTTATATAGATGCCCTTTTTCAGTCTGAGGAAAACTCATTCTATTTTTATTTTACTCAGAATTTTTTTATCATAACTAAAAATGAAATTTTATCAAGTGCTTTTATGTATCCATTGAGATTATTCTACAATTTTTATTATAGAATCTGTTGATATGGTAAATCATGTTGATTGATTTTTAGTTGCTGCCACAATCTCATTTTAAAATAAACCCTACTTGCTGTGCTGTGTTCAGTTGTGTTTGACTCTGTGACCCCATGGACTGTAGCCTACCAGGCTCCTCTGTCCATGGAATTTTCCAGACAAGAATAGTGGTATGGGTTACTGTTTCCTACTCCAGGGGATCTTCCTGACTCAGGATTGGAACCCGCATCTCTTGTGTCTCCTGCTTGGCAGGTGGTTTCTTTACCACTGTGCACCTGGAAGGCCCACTTAGTCATGATACATTATCCTTTTTTATAGGATTTTATTTGTTAATGCCTTGTTAAGAATTTTCACTTCCCTGTGTATAAGGATTATTTTTTTGGTAGTTTATTTTCTTTTAATATCATTATCATATTTTGGTATTGGAGTGAAATAAGTCAGAAATTGTTCCTTCCTTTTCTAGTTTGCATTGACTTGGCATAATTCTTCCTTAAAATTTCTTAGATGCTAGAATTTTTCAGAGAAGCTATCTGAACCTAAAGGACTTTTGAGGGAATGAGACAAGGAGAAGGATTTCTATAAATATAAAATTTTAATGGATCTAGAGGTATTCAGATGGTCTAATTCTTCTTGAGTGGACTGTGACAAGATGTGTCTTTCAAGAAATGTGTCCATTTGATCTGAATTCTCAAATTTATTGATATAAGTTTCTCATAACTTATATTTTTGGTATCTGTAGTTATGTCCCCTATTTCCTTACACTGGTCATTTGTATCTTCTCTCTTTTTTTTCTTTTTCTTTTTTTATTAGTCTGACAAAAGAGGATTGTTCCCATTGATTTTGAATATATGTGTATTTGATAGACCATAAGATAGGCGGTTCTAATTAGCATAAAGTTCAAATCAAATCATAGATAAGCCATGGATAAGCCAGAATGACTTCCTCATCCTCAATAAATTCAATATCCAGAGGTCCAAATTGAAACAGAAGATTCAGGTGGTAACAGAATTCAGCTTTATACTTTCACAGACTGGTGTCTGTGATTCAGATAAGACATTTGGAAACTGGAATGAGTATTAGGAAACAGTGTTTAGCATAACAGATTTTGGAAGAGATGGATAAGTCTGCACAGTAGCCACAGTCCATGGTACTGTCTAGGCTTAGAATTGTTAGTCTTATTCATTTCTTTAAAGTAGTCTTCCCGGTACAGGTAAGTAAGCACTGGCTGGTGTGTCCTTTGCTCAAAGACAGGCAAGGTTGTTAATTAGTGGGGGAAGTGAATGTTGAGGGATATTGGAGGCATCATACACTAGAAAGTTTCTTTACTGAGGGGACTCTGTGACTCTTCTTTCTCAGCCCTGTCTCTCATCTCTTCCCCAGAAGTTTCCTTGGCTATTTGCCTGTCATCATAACCACCTTGCTGCTCTATTAATGCTTGTAGCTTTCCAAGGTGATATTTGCATAGTAAATTCTGTCTAGCTCAATCTGTTACTAGCATATAGACAGCAGTAATTGAGCCAGACATGAAACCTTTTGAACACAGCTTCACCTGCTCAGTGGAAATCCCTCTGCCTTTTGGGTCTACATCATGGTTCTTCCCTCTTCCTCTCAGGGTGACCTCATGGCAGCTCCCAGTTCCTTCTATTTCTCTGTCACCCTGAGTGGTTATATGAAAGTATCACTCTTCTGTACTATCATGGTTGGACTTTAGAAGGTGCTGAGGTCCCAGGAGGCTCAGGCACAGTAATCAAATAACAGAAGCAACCAGATTCAAACTTTGAAAGAGGAGTTGCTTTTGAAACTAGTCAAATGACTTGGCAAAGAAACTAGGGCCAGGTATGGTGGTTGACTTACAGGAGATAGTACAGAATTAGGGGAGGAGTACAGAGTTGGACACAACTGAATCGACTTAGCAGCAGCAGCAGAAATAATGAATGAGGAACAAGGTTTGAGATGAAATCAGCTGAGTAGCTTTGTCTGCTTCTGTTTTCTCCCAGATCATTAAGTAGGCATGACTAATTCACACTTGTGCCCACTTCCCCATGAGGTGGCATTGCTCAGACCCTGCAACCACCCCTCCCCAGCCTTTTTGATGTTCCACTCTGTTTTGCTCAGTGTTTGCTTTTTATTTCCCATTCCATGTCTTTACTTGCCAGTGTTTAAAGATTAGGTATCCTTTTATATTTCTTTATGATATTTTCTGGTTCTTAAAATCTGTATCATACCAGGTCAGTGCCCAGTTCTAGCCTTAAGGCTGTATCCGACTCACCCCACTGGTCAGTTGGTCAGCTGGCTTTATTGATGTCCTAATCAGACCTATCCAAGCCTCTCTGAGCAAAAGTCCAGATAGCTACTAGTGATAATCATTCAGTATTTTTTATACTTAGTTATAAGGCTGTATTTTACAGATATGACTGTATTATGGGCTCTGAGTGAGGAAGGCTAGGAAGGATGAAGTGGGTAGGTGGCATCCATCTTTTCAGCTCTAATTCCTGCAGGAAGGCAACAGAATGATGGCTAAGCCTGGGCCTCCTAGAATGTACCACAGGTCTTTAAAAAGTTACTGAGTTTTGAGGAAACATCCTTTTCATCAATTGTGGTGCCACTATCCAGAGGCTCTAGGGGAGATTCTAGTTTATCTGATTAGTTGTAAATAAGAAGGGCACATAGGATGATTGAGGGTCATGTGTGCCTTGGGCAGAAATATGATGTGAAGCCAGTTTACAAATTGGACCTGGCCCCAAATATTTCTTCCTTTCAACTCTGAGTATGTAGAGGAGGCAGCTTATTTTAAAATATGTTGACTATATCTTCTAATTAAACACTGAAAACTACTTTTTAATATATATTCAAAATGATAAAATAATTGCTAAATTATGTAGATTTTTATGGTGGGCTTGAAACAAGTCGATTTTTTTAAATTGGCACCTTTTGCTGATTCGAAGATGTTAATCACAGGGACCCTAATGGGCCTATCAGACTTCTGTAATGATTCAAATAAAATGAGCAAAATCATTAAATGCCCAAATATTGATTTAAAGTGCTCCAAGTGGTAATGAAATTTGGCTCTCTACTTGAGACAGGGCACATTGGCTGTGTACTTTAATTTCAAGGAAACTGCTGAAGTGTGAGAAGGGTGGAGATGAGTCAGAGAAAGAGGAGAGTGAGCTGAGCTTAAGAAACATAAGACACCAACCACTGGGCTAGAATGAACCATTGGTTTAGACAGAGAGAAGGTAATAGTTGAAAGGATCTTATTTGCCCAATAGAACTGTATAAGTATCCAAGGTTAGTGCCAAGGCACTAGACTCAGATTGCCTTTAAAAAAGGGGTGAAGAGAGAAGAAAATGTCAGACATTGGGCTCCAGCTCTTTGCCTTTCAAGACCAGCATGAAATAAAACTTAAAAAGAATGTCCATCACAGATAAGGCAAGTCCTTGTATTAGTTTCCTATTCCTATTATTTCTTTTATTCCTATTCCTGCCATAAAAAGTAACTCCAAATATTGTGGCTTGAGACAGCAGAAATTTATTCTCTCAGAGTTTTGGGGAACAAATCTAAAAGTGTGTCTAGGATTATACTCCCTCCAGAGGTTCTAGAAAAGAATGGATTCCTCTTCCAGCATTTGATGGTTGCCAGCTTCCTTAACTTATGGCTACTTCGCACCAGTCTCTGCCTCTGCCCTTTCCTATGTGTGCCACTGTCTTCTCCTCTTCTATCTATCTCATAAGGACACTTGTCATTGGATTTGGGGCCCACCTGGATAATCCAGGATGATCTCAAAATCCTCAACTTAATAAAATCTGTAAAACACTTTTCTCAAATAAGGTAACATTCATAGTTTCTGTTAATAACTCTCTGACAGTTATTCATTATTGTTGTGTCCACACCTGCATATGGTAAAAACCTTCTTGCTCTTCCCACCAAGGCATACCTTTTTAGGGGTTACCATTTGATCTGCTACTATTAATTATGTCTTTAGTTCACCCTGGGCAAATTTTCTTAGGATCTACGGATGAAGAGAAACTAAGCGGTATATTTTATGAAAAGTTAAATGTCAAGAAGGAGCTAAGGTTGTATTCAGAAAGATGGATGAGGGAATGTTTCTGGCAGAGGAAACAGGTTGTGACTAGGCCTGGAGGCAAGGGTGACTATTGGTGGCCATCTAGGAGAAGAAAGAAGAGCAAGGTTGAGGGGCAGAGAGCATGGGGGCTGTGGTGATGGAGAAGCCATATAGAGCAGGGCCTGGCAGACCATACAGAGTTTGGATATATCCTGAGGATAGGGGCTTCCCCGGTGGCTGAATGGTAAAGAATCTGCCTGCAATGCAGGGGACCTAGGTTCAGTCTCTGGGTTGGGAAGATTCCCTGGAGAAGAGAATGGCAACCCACTCCAGTATTCTTGCCTGGAGAATCCCATGGACAGAACCTGGAGGGCTACAGTCCATGGAGTCCCAAAGAATCAGACACGACTGAGTGAACTAACACTTTCATTTTCAAGGGGAAGTTGAAGACAATTTTAATCTGAGAAGGGATATAACTTGCATCTTAGGTGTAAGAAGGAGCACTAGAGATAAGAAGACCAATTAAAGATCTATTATAGTTTGAGGAAACCCGGGCTAGGTTTGTGGTGATATCTGAAAGAAATGAGGATGAGTTATTCTCATTGTTTAGGACATGAGATCAATAAGAAGAGCAAGTAACTAATTAAACAGAGCATGCCATTGACCCTGACCTCAGTCCCTTTTCAAATGGTTCAATTCTTTTTTGAAACTCATTCAAATCTGACCTATTTCTGTGTCTATCTTCAATTTATCCCTTGTTTTGTGTTCCTTGAATAGGTCTTTAACCCAAGCCAGTTCTGATCTTTGTTATTTTTTGGTCAGCATTAATATCCATGTGGAATCTTATTCCCCTCCTCTGCCATGAGTTTGGCAACAAATACCTGGAAACAGCAACTGGAAATTAGAAGGGATTGCAAGATCACTTGATGGCTAGGTCATGAGTCTAACCCTCCTCTGCTTTCTATGTGCCTATAAAATGATCAAGAAGATTAAAAAAAAGAAAAGAAGAAGCAAGCTTTACTGCTAGAAATTATGGGAAAGTGACAGATATACAACTTGTTAAAGACACAAAGTGGTTTTTTTAAAAATCAATGAATCATTTATTTGGACAAGACAAAAAAAAAATCTCCACATTGTTTTCTTTTAAACAGAAAGTAGAATATTTTAAATATAGAGTTGACCTTTGAATAACATGGGTTTGAACTTTGTGGGTCCACTTCTGCGTGGATTTAAAAACAAAATTGTACTATAGTAATACACTATACCAGGACTTCCCTGGTGGCTCAGACGGTAAAGCGTCTGCCTACAATGTAGGAGAACCGGGTTCGATCCCTGGGTCAGGACGATCCCCTGGGAAAGGAAATGGCAATCCACTCCAGTACTATTGCCTGGAAAATCCCGTGGACAGAGGAGCCTGGTAGGCTACAGTCCATGGGGTCACAAAGAGTCAGACACGACTGAGCGACTTCAGTTCAATATACTATTGGTAGTTGGTTGAAGTTGTAGATATGGAGTTAGTTATATGGAGGACTGCTGCTGCTGCTGCTAAGTCGCTTCAGTTGTATCTGACTCTGTGCAACCCCATAGATGGTAGCCCACCAGTCTCTGCCGTCCTTGGGATTCTCCAGGCAGGAACACTGGAGTGGGTTGCCATTTCTTTCTCCAATACATGAAAGTGAAAGTGAAGTCACTCAGTAGTATCTGACTCTTAGCCACCCCATGGACCACAGCCTACCAGGCTCCTCTGTCCATGGGATTTTCCAGGCAAGAGTACTGGAGTGGGTTGCCCATTGCCTTCTCCGATGGAGGGCTGACTGTAAAGTTATATGCAAATTCTCCACTGTTTCAGGGGTTGGTGCTCCATTCCTCCTGTTTTTCAATGGTCAACTGTATTAGTTCTCTTTTGTGACAGAATTCTTTTCAATCTGATCTCAGAAACTGGTTCTCATTTTAGGATTCACATTTGAGTAATGCATATGTACCCATTTTGGGCTCCCTGGTGGCTCAGGCAGTAAAGAATCTGCCTGCAATGCAGAAGAGACTTGGGTTCCATCCCTGAGTTGGGAAGATCCTCTGGAGAAGGAAATGGCAACCCACTCCAGTATTCTTGCCTGGGGAATCCCAAGGACAGAGAAGCCTGGTGGGTTACAGTCTATGGGGTGGTAAAGAGTTGGACATGACTGAGCAACGAACACTTTTACTTTACTTCATGCACCCAATACAGCCAAAAGATGGTACTTGAATCCTGGACAGTTTTTCGTTATTGTGATGTCCATACCTGCACATGGTAAAAAAAACCTGTTTGCTCCTCCCAGCAAGTCCCTTTTTTCCAGCCAACACTGGCCTTCTTTATATAAGCCAGATTCTCATACTAATCATAGATAGTCAACTTCACTATTATCTTCTTAGAATTCTGACATCTTCATGACCTTTTTCAAGTACTTTGGTTACTCAGTGAACTGTTGAAATGTCTCATTTACCCTTCAGCTTAAAACTAACAAACAAATCCACAAAACTATTCTGAATAGCAGAGATAGAAGATATGTTTAAGAAAATTATCTGAGAAAAAGAAATAATTGGGGGAGGAGCATGGCAAGCAGGATGTTTAAAATACGTAGGATAATTCAAGGAGGAGAGAACTGTGTAAACAGAAAACAAGAGAGAGAAAAAAAAAAACTCATGATGGAACAAAGTTTATTTTTAGATTAGAGGGGCCCACTGTGCACCAAGCAAACTGCATAAAACAATTAAACATCTGGATTTACACTGGTGACTTTTTTTAAAAAAATTAGAAGTAAACAAAACACAATGGGCATGTAGACAGTAAAACAGTCACCAGAAAAAGTAAACAACACAAGCTCGGCTGCCACTTCTGGAAAAACAAGCAAACAAACAAACCAACTAAATTCCAATAGTCAAAAAATTACTTCTACAGAATACAAGATAAAGAATTAGAATTGTGACTGAGGTAGTTAAAACAAATTAAGTAGTCTTTTCTATAGGAATGCAAGAAAAGGTATTCTTGGTTCTGGAAAGGCTGAGTTGGTAAACTGTTTTTGAACCCTCTCTGAGAAAAAGCAAAGTATGTGTGATGGTAAAGTAAGGTGATATTTATAATCTGAAGTTATAAGGAAAGATTTCAGTCAATGTATGAGCCATTACGTAAAGAACTCAAGAACTGAAATGTCACAGGATAAAAAAGCTAGTGGTGAACAAAGAAAATCAACAAAGTATGGATTTGTGTAGTGCATAGAATATAGAGAGACATATATTGAAAGAAGGTAATTTAAAAATGATATATAACTGTCAGTCATAATCCAATAATAATCAGAGTCTGAAATCCAAGATCATAAAAGCAAAGGGAAAAATGTACTCAGTTCTTCATGTAACACAGGCAGGAATCAAGAGTGCTGACTCATAGCCAAGAGGTGGAAACAGTGTCCATCAACAGATGAGTAAAGAAGATATGGTAAATATGTACAAAGGAATATAACTCAGCCATTAAAAGCAAAATAATGTGATTTGCAGCAACATGGATGCAAGTAGAGATCATCATACTAAGTGAAGTCAGAAAGAGAAAGGCAAATACCATATGGTATCACTTACATGCGGAATCTAAAAGATGACAAATAGACTTATCTGTGAAACAGAAACAGAATCACAAGCACAGAGAATAGACTGGTAGGTGCCGAGGGCAGGGAGGGTGGATGGGGGATGAACTGGGAGTATGGGATTTGCAATGCAAATAGACATATATAGCATGGATAAACAACAAGGTCCTACTATAGAGCACAGAGACCTATATTCAGTATCCTGTGATAAACCATATTGGAAAAGAATGAAAAAGAATATGTATGTATAACTGAGTCACTTTGCTCTACAGCAGTAATTAACACAACATTGCAAATCAACTATACTTCAATAAAAAATAAAATTTTAAAAAGAGCATGATTCATTGTTAACACTGATGAAAAGTCTTAAAATGAAGCTTGAAGATATTTTCTAATAGAATAAAAAGTAATAAATTCCTTTTGGATGGTGAAAAGTAAAAAAGACATTTGTGGAAGGACTTCCCTGGTGATCCAGTGGTTAACAATCCACCTTCCCGTGCAGGGGACAAGGGGACAAGCTGCAGCAGCTGAGCCCACGCTCTCGGGAGCCTGGGTACCACAAGCCCGTGTGCTGCAGTGAAGGGCTTGAGTGTCGCAACACAAGAGCCCACGTGCCACAACTGAGACCTGATGTGCAGCCAAATAAATAAATATTTAAAAAAGACATTACTAGACACAGCAATCATCAGTCATAGCTTCCCTTTTATAGGTGCCATCTCTGAAAACCAGTACTCTGCCCAGAGCCCCAGCAGCCAGAGTATGCCACTGAACCCACACAACAGGGTGAATACTGAACCAAGGATTCAGTTCAGAGGGAGGCCCGGACCATCCACATTTCTCTGCTTGGAAATTTGAACAATAAAACGTGAAGACTCTGGTCAGCACTCCCTCTGGACTAGCTCTGTAGGTCACCTCAGCTTCAGGTGAGCTGATTTGAGTGCTGTGTGTAAATAGGAGAGGTGACTTGCTGAAATAAGCTTCAGAATGGAGCAAGCACCCAGAAGAAAGAGGTGAGGGCTTTTATCTATAGATGTTATCTTTCTATATAAAGACATGAAAACTGCTACACCTCTGAGAAAGTATAGAGCTTTCTGTTCTTTATAAATAAAATTCTTAAAAGTCACTACCCTTAGCAAAAGAAAAAGCAATGGAACATGAAAACAACAAATATTACAACATTGGTGATAGGAAGTTTAATAGTCCTCATATCAGATATAAATGGGTTAGAAGTTCCTAATAAAAAATAATAAGTAACAATTCTCAGATTGCCCCATCACTCCCATGAAAGGTGAAGAACCATTTGATTATAAGAAGACAGAGATAACTTTGGAGATTAAGTGGCTCCTGCACTGTGGGAGAGTTGGTACCTATTTCTACTCTGCTCTCCACCCTGTCACCATTGTTTGGTATTGTTATTGTTAAGTGCAGACGATCATCTTTTGAAAAGCAAGAACATTTTCCTGATATACTTTCTTCTTCTTGCCCTGTAATGAATTTGTGGTTACCAGTAAATGATGGCAAGGAGAAGAAGCAGAATCTCTGTGGATGTAGTTTATCTGCAAACGGAGTGGTAGCTTTTCCATGTATTTGAAACACACCCCCTGGGTCAGCTCAGGGGTTGCCAAATGAACTTGGATAAGGAAGTAACATTTTACAGAGTGCCTACTAAGTGTAGGCTTCTTGCCTGATCTTTAAAAAACTTGAAACTATTCCATATCAGTGATTTTAGGAATCTGATAAAAGGCTGCTGCAGCCATCCAAACTTTGGCTCAAAGATTGCTAAGGGATTACTTCCTATCTGTTTGCTTCTGGCCTTTTGAATTTTGTCTTCTTTCCATTTCAGTCTTTTTGCTTTTGTATCTGGTTTCTCTCTGTCTGTCTTGACTTGGATTAATGAACCTTTTAAAGAGCATTTCCCCAGAATTCAAAGAAAAACATATTCCATCTGTTGAACAAAGCATGAACAAGCAACTAATACATGCCATGAACATTTGGTGCATTTTTTTTTCCTCCAAAAGAATCCTCAAGTGTCAAGCACCACTGCTGTGAACAAGGCAGAGGGCCTCTCCTGCCATATCCTTCCCCAACCTCTGGATCTCCACCTACTCTTAGCCAGACCCCTGCTTGCTGGGACAGGGGAATGACCACCATGGTGTCTGCACCGTAGGTCTCTAGCCTCATGATATCTAATCCTGTAAGTTAGGTTTTAGTATCTTCCTTTTACCAAGGAGGAGCATGTGCCCTGCACATAAAAGTCAATTGCTCATGGTTCCAGTGCTATAAAATAGAAGAGTCAGGATTCAAATCCAGATATCCTGATTTCAAAACCTGTACGTTTCATGCTGCTGCTGCTGCTAAGTCGCTTCAGTCGTGTCCGACTCTGTGCAACCCCATAGACGGCAGCCCACCAGGCTCCGCTGTCCCTGGGATTCTCCAGGCAAGAACACTGGAGTGGGTTGCCATCTCCTTCTCAATGCATGAAAGTGAAAAGTGAAAGTGAAGTTGCTCCGTCGTGTCTGACTCTTAGCAACCCCGTGGACTGCAGCCCACCAGGCTCCTCCGTCCATGGGATTTTCCAGATAAGAGTACTGGAGTGGGGTGCCATTGCCTTCTCCCGTATGTTTCATAGTCTACTGCAAAACATTCATTTATTTAAGAAGCCATGTGAGAGGATCAAATTAAAACAAAGACTTGTTGATCCTCCTGGCCAAAGGGTGCTGTCAAAAGAGCTCCTTCACTGTAGAACAGCAAATATAAGCACTGGGGTTCTGTGTTTCTGTATTGTCTTCCTATGAGAAGATGGTACAAGAAAACCCAGCCCGTGTCTCATTTTCCGTTGTGCCCTGGATGGTACCTAGCTTCTGGCACTTGATAAATGCCCATGGATTTATGTGTGCCATAAATGAGTGAGACATGAGACACACTGAGGCACTGTGCCATGGGACACACAGAAAGAGTATAGCACTGGGCCCTGGGGGTCAACCTTTCTCCTCTCCAATCACACACTAAACATGACCTGCCCCTCACCAGGCTGAGCACATTCTTCAAGCAATTAATTATCATGGTAGATGGCCCCCTCCCCACTGAGCCTTGTCTTTGCCCATTGGCATATTGTTGAATTATAATGCATTGCTAATTAAAGGTGACCTCATGCCAGGCTGCTGGGTCTCCTGGGTCAGGACCAACCACAAAACTGGTTATCACAATGTTTCCTACTCCCCGCCCCCAACACTTCCCCTTTTGGGTGTGTGTGTGTGTGTGTGTGTGTGTGCGCTAATTTCAAATCCTTTCCCTGCATCAGTGAGCAGATGAGATCCTCAGCCAGCTTTCATCTTTCAGAAAAATGAATAGTGCAGAGAGAACAGTATCAAATGAGCTGTTGAAGAAGTCAGTGAATATGTCATTGAGTGTGACTGCTTCCCGAATGAATTTAGATTTATCTGCTATCTACCCAGTCCCTTCCACCAGCCCCCCCTTGCCAGGTTGGCCCTCAGGCAGGCGGGTGCCCACCATGAATTCTGACTGACAGCTGTCTCTCCTGGCTGACAGGTCCCATAGGGCCTCTGAGCTTGTTCAGGAATTTGGTTTGTTAATATTATAAATGAACTCATTGGGCAGCCTTGTTAAACACCTTGTATCCCCTGCTTCTGCAATTTCTTAGAGAATTCTATTTCCATTAGGCAGATGTGGGGAAGGGGGCACACTCTCTCAAAAATTGTTTTATCATGTCAAGAGATGCTGAATGGTTGTGACAACAGGAAAACAAGAAAGCATCTATTTTCTTCTTATCTGGCTGTTTCACTGAAATTAGGGAACTCCAGTTTTAACACCATTCAGTCATTCATTTGCCAAATGTTTTAGAACACCTGATCACGTGAGGAATCACATTAAGTGTATTTATTGTTAAACAGAACAGACATGGCCCCTGCCCTTGGGTAGCATATACTTTAGTCTACGATCTACATCAGGAAGCAGTTGCAGTTGATTCCAGGTTTTCAAAGGAACAGACTTTGACAGTCAGGAAAAGATAGTTTTGTTTTGGGTAGAATGTCATCATCAGAACATGATCTCTGGGGTCAGACAGGTCAATCTTCTTGGATAAAAAACAGAAACCATTGCCTCTGGAACAGGAGGCTATGAATAAGAGTAGTCACAAAAGAAGCAAACTTTAAAAATTAAAGATATAGTAAAAATAATATAAAAATCCAATGAAAATGTTGGAAGATAAAAGTAAGAAAGTAAAAAAAGACAAAGAGATGGAAATTAGGAAATTAGAAAAGATAAGAAAAGTAGAGATTAAAGTACACTTCTAGCACTTGCTTTACATGAGTCCCAGAGAAAAGAGTGGAGAGGAAATTATCAGAAAAATCATATAGGAAAATTTTCCACCATTAAAAAATATGTTTCCAGATTAGAAGAGTTTACTGAGGGATGAGAAATGGAATGAACAAAAGCCCAACCCAAGGGCACTCTATTGTGAAATTTCAGGACACAAGGCTAGAGAAGATTCTAGAACTACTGGGGTTATGGGAGAAGCGGAAGAAAGTCACATACTGAGGACCAGCAATAAGAAGGGCTTCAGGTATCTTAGAAGCAGCCTGGAAGCTGGAGAGATGCTAGAAATTCTGAGGAGAAAAAAGAAAATAAAAGCTTCAAATTCTGACCAAGCCAAGTGATTGTCATATATAAGATGAGAACCAAAGGTATTTTCAGAAAAACCAGGTTTCAAAAAATTTGCCTTCCATGTGTCCACTCTCAGGATGCTCCTGCAGAATGTACTTTGTAGAAGCGAAGGAGTAAAGCAGAAAATGAGGAAAATGTAGAATTCAGGAGACAAGGGTTTGTGAGAGAAACCATAGGATTCTGAGCAAGGTCTTGGAGGGCAGTGGGTGCGGTATAAAGAAGAGGGGTTTAGAATTTTGTTGGTCTGCAGATTACAGAGGGATATTAAGCACTACGGAAATATTTGTTAAAGAAATGTAAATGAGAAAAATAGCACTCAAAAAGCTATAGACCCCACTTTACAGGTACTGACTCTTCCCAGCTTGCAAAATCATCCCATAAAGGGCATATTCCACATGATAGCGATAAGAAGCATCATCTCTGCATGGCAGATGGAGACTCTGGGGGACTTGGGCTTCCTATCTGTAGGACTAGAATACTCTCTTCACCTATAGCCACCTTTTGGAGTGTAGACCCGTAAGGGAAATATTTCCCTGAAAAAAACAGAAGACATCTCAGCGAAGTGTCCTGGGTCAGAAAGTGACAATGTGACACACAGGGAATGCAGTGGCCTCATTCATTCACTTGCCAGTTATTGAGTACCTGCTGTGTACCAGACCTCTTAGGCAGTCTGGTGACCTCAGCTCCGTAATGCCGGAAGGTCTAATGGAAAGAGGGATTCATAGAACACAGTCAGCATGGTGGAGAGTCCCCTGCATATTTTAGCCAAGCTGTATGTGGTCAGTGAAGATTCACAATGGAGAGACAGAAGGAAGGGATGGGGTAGAGACCCAGAGTAGGGAGACAAAGACAGTACAGAGTCAGAGAGAGGAAGGCAGAGAGATATTGAGAAAGAGAGAAAACAAGGATTTCGTTAGCAATGCATTCAGTAGTATAAGAGATAAAAAGGAATATCCAATTAACACACCATATAATTGCTTGCAGACATTCTTTTTTATTTAAAGATGAAATAGCTAAGAGTTCTAATCAAAACTAGGGTCACAGCCTACATATTAAATGAAAGAAATTGATTGGGTTTTTATTATGCCCCGACTACTGTCAATGTGCCTGGATCACAGATTGCCATAAATTTATACTTATAAACTACTAATTGCCCAAGTCACAATGGTAACAATGGGATAATGAAACCATCCTGATCAAGCTGAAGCCAAATTCTGCTTGACAACACGGGGGCTTTGTGAGAGGGGACAGTGAAGGAGGAATTGTGGACATAAACGCAGAATGCTTTATCATAATAAACACTAGCAGCAAAAACACAAAGACCTCTGAAGGTCTTCAGTTCTTTGCTAAGGGGGCTTCCTTTCTGACAAATCACTTAAGAAGGGGGGCGGTTACGTTTATAATACAAGCACTTGTATCCTTTATTTGTCTTGAGAAACTAATGACTGACTTAATCACATTTGATTAAAGGAGATGTGTTGATGTAGTCATGTGTTTCTGATTGCATTAGGCTTGATTGAAAGTGGCAGGGAGAGTATGTAATAGTCTAACTGCCCCCTATATCTTGTCATTGGGGCTTGGCAGGCATGACGTGGGAAAATCCTGGGGGAATCATTGTGGTGAACAATGTCATCTTTCAACTTGGGGGAAGGGGCCTGTGGTAGTGAACTTAAACAAAAAATCAGGGCTCTCATATCAGAGCTGATGAAAGACCTAAAATTGATCTGCCAACACTTCCATATTTAAAGGACTGGAAAAAAAATGAGGAAGAAACTGCATGCACATGTAAAAACATTCTCCTTCCAGAACATGTGGATATTGAATGACAAGCTTAGGGTGTTTAAATATTTTATATTAGTGTGCACAAGAAGGCAAGGCTTAGATTTAGCAATTAATAGTCAAACCCATTTTTTAAAATTAATTTATTGACAAGGAGATCCAACCAGTCCATTCTGAAGGAGATCAACCCTGGGATTTCTTTGGAAGGAATGATGCTAAAACTGAAACTCCAGTACTTTGGCCACTTCATGCGAAGAGTCAACTCATTGGAAAAGACTTTGATGCTGGGAGGGATTGGGGGCAGGAGGAGAAGGGGTCGACCGAGGATGAGATGGCTGGATGGCATCACTGACTCGATGGATGCAAGTCTGAGTGAACTCTGGGAGTTGGTGATGGACAGGGAGGCCTGGCGTGCTGCGATTCATGGGGTCGCAAAGAGTCAGACATGACTGAGTGACTGAAATGAACTGAACTGAACTAAACCGAACCTACCTTGTTCTGAGAAAGATATACATAGATGCAAAAATAATAGATTAGTTAAGTCCTGCTGTGATAATACATAAATGCACGTGGTTGTGATAATTCAGAAGTTTAGGACTGTCAGTTCAACCAAACCCAGATGTTGGCATGGCTGGAGTGGGCTTCTGACAGCCACTCTCCCATTTATACCTTCCAAGGAACAATGATTCCCACCCAACTTCAGCCTGTCTTAGTATCTCACCTTGATGACTAATGCAGAGGCCTTGTTAAAAATTAGATTTTGGGATCCCCAACTCCCAGAATCTTGGATTAAATCTAGAGCAGGGTCTGAGAACTTGTATTTCTAACAAGTCTCTCATGCTGGTAGTGCAGGCATTACATTTTGAACACATTGTGGGAGAAGAATCATTAATATGTATTTTATTAATACAGTCAGGTTTCACATCTGCTTAAAGTTCTTCAGGGTTTCCCAGTCATTTACAGAGTTAAGTCTTACATGTCTTATTATTTCATCTCCAACTATCTTTGGAAGGAGACAGAACTTGGGAACAGATAAATATGCCAGACACATAACTAACCCTGCCATCCAAAGTTCTTTATCATCTAGCCCCAAATGACTTTTCCAATCAAAATTTCTTATATAAAACAAATACACAGAATGTATGAAAAGTTTTCAATGTATAGGGAAATATAAAGAAGACAACGTGAGTATATTTCCCTGCCAAGAAAAAAAAATATCTGGAGAAATAGACATGTGTGCGTGCTTGCTAAGTCGCTTCAGTTGTGTCCAGCTCTTTGTGACCCCATGGACTGTAACCCCAGGCTCCTCTGTCCATGGGATTGCCCAGGCAAGAATACTGGAGTGGGTTGCCATTTCCTTCTCCAGGGGGGTCTTCCCAACCTGGGGATCGAACTTGCATCTCTTTACCTCTCCTGCAGTGGCTGGCAGATTCTTTAGCACTAGCGCCACCAGACCCACTCCAGTGTTCTTGCCTGGAGAATCCCAGGGACGGGGGAGCCGGGTGGGCTGCTGTCTGTGGGGTTGCACTGAGTCGGACACGACTGAAGCAGTTTAGCAGCAGCACCACCACCAGAGAAGCCCGGAGAGATAGATACTCAGTCATTATCAGTGAATACCACCTGATGGTGGCATTCTGGATGATTTCCACCCTTCTATTTGAATTTTTCTATATTGCTTGATTTTTCTGAACAATGCGGCTATTTGCTGTGAAAAAGACAAAAAAAAAAAAAAAAAGAGGAAATCTTCCACAACTCTACAATCTAGAACAAAAAACAAAGCTAGCTTTTTAAGCACTAATTCTTGTGCTTTCTCTTTCATGCAACCAGTTTTTCCAAGTGAACACTACATATTCTCTAAGTTCAACTTGACTTTTCTGCCCTTACCTCTCAGCTCTGTCCTGGTGGTCATGAGTATAAATATCAATAATGACTCAGTGCTAATTGTTGTCCCTTGGTGAAGTCTCTCAGCTTATTTCCTGAGACATCCTAGAAAGGTTTCTGGGCTAGAAGACGAATCTTCAGCCCTGACTCCTCCATGGGCATGTGGCATCACCTGAGGGTTTGGCCACATCTCGTGAGGACACAGTTTTTGACAAGGCTTGATTTCACCTCACACTCCAGCTGAATACCAGTTAGTTTTGTGAACCTCAGGCTATAGAACAGTGTTATAAATATTTAATGGTAGGGCTGTCTAAGGATTACATAACATGTGGAAGTGCCTGATTCACAGGCAGTATTCACTACACCCCACCTGTTTCATCAACTATGTACTACCTACCCCACTTCTGGTAGGCTTGCATGAGGCTTGGATACCCTCTTACTTTTTTTTTTTTTTAAGAAAAAAAATATTTTGGAAATACGATTGTCACACCAGAATTTTCTTGATAATGAACAAAGTCTACGGAGGTCAGAATTCTGGTGTTCTAGTCCCATCCAAACCCCTCTCTGACCCACTCCCTGATCAGACAGCTAGCTCCCTTACAAAATTGTTCAGTGGCTTTCAGCAAGTTACATCCTCTCGCAAACCCACCTCCTTTCCTACCCACCTATCTATACCATGAGGTGGTTGGGTTCGATTTTTTTTCCCAAAGCCCCTCCTCCAGCTTTTAATCAGAACTCTCTGAATTCTGTAAGCTTATGAAACTGATAGGTGAATTAATGCAGAAGGAAGCAGAGGATAAGATGATTGTTGAAGAAGGGAAGGAAAGTGGTCCATGGGGGAGAAAAAGAAGTAAAAGGAGAAATGGAAAGAAAAGGGCGCAGTGAACAAACAGAAATGGAGCCTTGCATATCTGCAGAAGGAAGAGGCATAAGGCAGCCCATCACAGAGAAGATCGACATATATTTTTCTGTAAAGCTATTTTTCACCCTCCCATACAATGAAGGCAGAGCCATAGTTAGAATTTTTAGTAGCTTCAAGCTAATTTAAACTTCATCGTTCTGTTTGACTAGCATTAAAATATCATATATATTTTTCTCCAGCGGGTTTGTACATCACCACATAATTGGCACCCTCAATACCTGCTATTACTCTCTCTTCCACAATAGAGATGGTCAGAAAGTTCAGAGAGAAAAAAAATTCCCCTTCTGCATCTACTTGATTTCACAACACAGAATGAATGTGATACAGGGATCTGGTTTTAAATAAATTATTAGCACCATAAATTTCTTGTCATATAATCGAGGGTACATTTCATGTGAAAAAAAAAAGTGAGAAAATAATTTGCAAATAGGTTTCAGGATGAAAACATGCAAGAAGAATACCTTCAACAGAACTTTTTGTGATGAAAAATGTTTTATAAAATATGTGTTAGCTTACCCTTGTCTTTTTTGCTTTCTCTCTCTTTCCTTAAGGGAAAAATCATTTATGTTGCAGATAACTTCCCCTTAGTTATTGTTGCCATTCCTTGCATTTGGGGTCTCCACAGTGTATTCATTTCCATTTTATTTTGTCATTTGAGAATTAGATACTCAGAGTTAGGAGGAAGGTGTGGGTTTATCAGGGCTGATGTCCTATCCAAAACCGAACACCTCTACAGTTTCTCAGGCATCTGGGGACTCTGCCTCTGATTGCATAATTCCAAGGACTGGTCACCCACACACTCAGCAGGCAAGCATCATGCTGGGGTCAGGGATTGGACCTGGGTCCTCGAACTATCATTTCCTTGTGTGACAATGGGCAAGTCATTTAATCTAGTGGCCCCCAACCCTTTTGGCACCAGGGATCAGTTTCGTGGAAGACATTTTATAATGGCCTGGGGTCGTAGGGAGATGATTTTGAGAGATTCAAGCACATTACACATCTTGTGCAATTTATTTCTATTATTATTATATCAGCTCCACCTCAGATCATCAGGCATTAGATCCTGGATTGGGTACCCTGGTTCATCCCTGTGAGCATTGGATGCCTCATCTGTGGAGTGGGGATCATTTCCCTAATCCATGGAGGAGGTGTGAGGTTTCAGAGAGAGACCTAGCACAGTACCTGGAATGCAGTAGGTGCTTAATAAATGTGCAGCCTATTCTGCAGGCTACACCATCCAATCCCTACTTGACAGGTTTCCTATTCCCCAGTTAGTCTGAGATTAAGCTGAAATCTGTCCCGAGGGGACTTCTACCCATTGGCTGCTGTTCCTTCTTTGAAGACCATAGAACAAAGCTGCTTCTTTCACATGATGGAAATTGCAGACAAACATCACATCCCTTTGACTCTTCTCCTCTCACTGCACATCCCCAGTGCTGACTGAACGAGCTCACTGATTGTGTTAATTATCACCACAAACCAGCCTGAAAACCATATCTGAAAGTTCATCTGTGTATGTATAATGGAAATGGATTATTGGGGACGTCTATGAAGGTATATTCTATAGGCATGTCTGGTTTCCCAGGCCCAGCCTAGAGGTCTGATAGAAACTTCTAGTGGTAAGAAGTATCTGATTCTTTATCCTAACACATTTCTCTTGCCTCTGTAACAGTTTCATCCTCCAAGCACTTGCTACTAATGAATTATGCAACAGACCTAAAAACAAACAACGAAGATATACAGTGACTTCTATAAATGGTTTAATAAATGCAGTATTAACCAAATGTTGATAAATTTAAAAAAAAACTCATTTTGGGTCTTATCTCAAGAAAAGAGGAATCATCTGGAGGAAGTAAAATCAGCTGGTGATTAAATGGTTGGGGCAAACGACCACCCACCATTTAGAAACTTGCCAGGAAGCTTCATGAGGGTCTGTAGCTTCCCTCCGCGGGGGTTTCTGTGAATGTACCTGATGATCTTACCTCACTCAGATCTTTTGTATCTTCTCCGTTCCCACGGTGACTGCTTTTTCTCAGGCCATTATCAAGTTTCTCTGGAGGAATGTGGTAGCCAGTCTGTCTGTATCAGGTGTGCTAAGTCCCTTCAGTCGTGTCCGACTCTGTGCGACCCCACAGATGGCAGCCCACCAGGCTCCCCCGTCCCTGGGATTCTCCAGGCAAGAACACTGGAGTGGGTTGCCATTTCCTGCTCCAGTGCATGAAAGTGGAAAGTGAAAGTGAAGTCGCTCAGTCGTGTCCTACTTAGCGGCCCCATGGACTGCAGCCCACCAGGCTCCTCCATCCATGGGATTTTCCAGGCAAGAGTGCTGGAGTGGGGTGCCACTGCCTTCTCCATGTATCAGGTGTGGCTGCTTCTAATCCACAAAGTTCCAGAATCATTTCCAATCCAGGTGCATCACTCTTCTGTTTCGAATCCCTTGGCAGGTCCCGACGTCTTCACAAATGAAACACAACCGCACAGTCTTGCACACAGTATCCTTCAAGATCTGATTCTAGCTGGTACTCTGGCCACCACCTTCCTTCCATCTAACCTTTTTCCCATTGCATACGCCTCGTTTGTTCCTGTCTCTGCTTTGCTCATGCCATTTGCCGTGGGTGAAAGTCCCCTCCCTCCCTTTCTCCATTTGGAAAAATTCTTTTTCTGTATGCCTCAGTTCAAATGTCACTTCCCCTGGGAGCTCTCCATGACCTCTGCATGTGGCCAAATCTTTCTTATCCATACTCCCACAGCACCTGGTAGAATTCTGTATTCGAACTCAACACACCATAGCATGCGGCTGTTTCTTCTCTAACTTTGAGTTCTCAGAGGGCAAAGATGGTATTTTGTTCATCTATATTCCCACCCATTTCTCATTCTGCTAACTTTACTTTTGACTGCTAGAGAACAAAGAATTTGTTTGGAAAATTGAGGTTAAGTGGTAAAATATGGATGTAATTTTCAGAACATCTGTCCTGCTGCTGCTGCTGCTGCTAAGTCGCTTCAGTCATGTCCGACTCTGTGCAACCCTATAGATGGCAGCCCACCAGGCTCCCCCGTCCCTGGGATTCTCCAGGCAAGAACACTGGAGTGGGTTGCCATTTCCTTCTCCAATGCATGAAAGTGAGAAGTAAAAGTGAAATCACTCAGTCGTGTCCGACCCTTAACGACCCCATGGACTGCAGCCTAGCAGGCTCCTCCATCCATGGGATTTTCCAGGCAAGAGTACTGGAGTGGGGTGCCATTGCCTTCTCTGTCTGTCCTGCTAGGCACTGTATTTGATGCCTTAGGTTCACATTCTCATTCAGTTTGCTCCAAGCCCATGAGATGGGTAACTTCCCACCATTTTACCAAAGAGGCCAGAGATGGGGGTGGGATGAGGGACGTCAAAGAGTAGGTGATGGAACACCTTGTTCAAGAAACCTGGAGCCTGAATTGCCTGCCTCCCTTGGTATCTCCCTGGGTTCTTTCCCTCTCTCTTGCTCCCAGATTCTCCCTTCTTCTGTCCAGATTCGATTTTTCTGTCTAGATTTTCTGTTAACTCTTCTTCTCTATTTCTCATTTCCCCTCTCTCCTCTCTTTCTTTCCCAATCTTTCTCTCCGCTGTTTTTTCCCTTTGCTTCTCTTCTTCCAATTCATATTTCCTCTCTTCCTTCCTTTTCTTTCAGTTCTCTGGTGTATTTTTTCCAGCCCAGTAGTATTTCTCTAGGAAAACGGATTCAATCTACTATCAGTCCTTTGCGGCTCTGTGCCCAGTCTCCACCCACTCCAGTTCTTTGGCTGTGGATGAGCCTCTGATTACTGTGCCCCACAACCTGATACCCGTTTCCAATACACACATGGTCTTCCTGATGTCTGGACAGGTGGGCAGCTATCCAGGCTGCTTATCAAGGGGTTACCCTCTGCAAAGAGAAGAGCTCAAAGACCGGATCATCTCCCTTTACCCAGCAGTACCCCAGTCCACTTAGATGGAGAGACCTATCCTATAACTGCCTCTTGGCAGCTAGAGTCTCACCAGAGTAGAGAATGAAAGCACACAGAATGAGTGCTTATCACTACCTGAGCTTCAGTGTAAACTTCTATGCAAAGGGCTCCACAAACCATTTACCCATCCACTTCTGAAGATGGAAAAGTAAAACCTGCTTTTGGAACTCACTTGCTTATATAAACTTTTCCATGAGAAAAGCTTGAAGTCCTATATGTTTAAAATGCGCTTGTTTCATGGTCTTTGAAATAAACACTAGAGAACCATTAAATGACATTTTTGGGGATACGTGTTGATTATTTGATTGCAAACAATTTTGTTCATTTAACTATTGATTAACATAAAAAGATGAAAAATTCTTGGAATGTATTTTGCATAGATTCAGAACTTAAAGAATTTAATCAAAAATAAATATAACTTTGAGAAATTAAGCAATTTAATATTAGAGAGCTAAACACTAGACTAGATGATTAATACTTGTAGATTTATTTTTTTCCCTTTTTCTGGTAGAGCAAGTACTTGGTGATTAAAGCCCTATAGGATTATTAGTGATATAGCCTGAGGAACTCAGTTCCTGTCATTCAAAGGGAGGAGCAGAAGTAAAAGACTTGGTCCTGAAGAGTCCAGCTGGGAGATGTTTGCAGACAGAATTTGGGGAAAGCAGAGCATCCCTCAAAGAATGGAGAGATGAGAGAAAACTCAGTCATTGAAAAGTACATGAACGGAACTTTGGGAACTCTAGCAAAGGCAGAACATGTAGCTCCCCTTCTTAGGTACAGTGATCTCCTTAAGGGCCGGCCTGGGTCTAATTCATCTTTGTTGCCCCAAAGCCTAACACCGAGCCTGGGCGTAGTGGACATTCAGTGAATGTTTACTGAGTGAATACTAGCTAGTGTTTTGTGAATGCTTACTATATGCCAGGCTGGCCTAAGTGCTTTATATACATAAACTTGTTTATATTTTTACGACATCCCTAAGGCACAGATACTTTCATTATTACCATTGTGAAAGGAGGAAACAGGCACAAAGAGTTTAAGTAATTTGTTCAAGGTTCTATGGGTAGTAAGTGGCCCAGCCCAGATTTGAAGCTATAGAGTCTAGTTTTAGTGCTCACATTTTCGGTGATTTGTGGAGACTTGTCACCAAAATGCAGGGAGTTCATGAACCATTAACCTTCTTGGTTCTTTGCCAGAGAAGGGAGAAATAGAGTCCCATGATAACCCTGGGAGTCAGCGGGGGGGCGGTGAAATAGGGTCTTCCAGAGGCTATACCTTTTTTCTGCCTGAAAAATAGTCAATTTAATCTCATTTAATCTTGCTAATCTTATGTAGTAGCCAACATTATTTTCATTTAGAAAGCTGAGACTCAGCAAATTCAAAGCCACAAGCTGGTAAGTAGCAGAGTCAGTGTTCTCATTACGCCAAGGTTCTATAACAGGTAAGAAACTATAGTTCCTGGATTATGTTTGATAAGAAAATGAGGCTACACTCAGTCCTCCCTCTATCCCTTTGTTCTCAGAGCATCCCAGCTGACACCCTTACCATCTTAAACATCCTCAAGACAGTCCAGTGGGTTAGAAAGTACAACAAAGGATAAAGGGACATTCCTTTACTAAATAGAATCAGTTTGTTTAAAATGAATGCCCTAGACACTGAGACAAATGCTTTGAGAGACATGAAGATGATTCTAAGAAAGGCAAATTGACTTGCTGCCTCCGGGCTGAGCCGTCATCCTATCTGAGAGGGCCAGAGACCAGGCTCCCAGCCTGTGTTAGAATCACGGAAGAGTTCAGCTTCCCCAGAAGAAGCTCCCAAGAGGAATCCTGGATGCCATTCTCTTTAAGCAGAGTTGCTTTCTGTTTTCAGCTTTCACACCTGGGTCTGAGGAAACCCTTTGCAAGTCTGGTTGACTGAGCCCAGTCACACGACCAAATCCTAGTTCAGAACCTGGACCTAGCCAGTCTCACAATCCTTGACTTTGAACCTGGAGTGAAGAATGCAAAGAAGCAGGCATCTTGGAGAATTTGCTGAGCCTGATTCTCCAGACCTCCAACAGCTTTCCGAGCTCCCACATGCTTTTGGTTTGTTTTGCTTTACAATACTGTATTCGTTTTGCTATACATTGACATGAATCAGCCACGAGTGTACATGAACTCCTCCCAAAGACAGAGAAGATGGTCAGGCTCATTCTGCAGCCCCATTCTGTTGCCATCTTTAGATTTTGGCCAAATTCTTTTCAGGAGTCACACAGGCTTTAAAGTCCAATTTGAGCAATGGGGTTGGCAATTAAATAGGGTAACACAAGCATCGGCTGAAGGCTGCTTTGTTGTGCGGTGATTCTCAACATCTTAGCAGACTTCTATCTGTGGACTCCTTTTGGAGCTACTAGCCTTCACTCCTGGAACTCATCCCTGGGCCTTTGTTCATCCAGGATGCTCAGCTTCTGTCCTAGTTTTAGGATATTGGCCATATTGGTGTCTGAGTCGCCAACCTTCTGCTTACTCTACTGAAGGACCTTCAGGGAAATTTGATCCTCCTATGCATATCCACTTTCAGCCCACAAACAGCTCTCTTGAGAAGGATTAAGCTTAACCACAGAGGAAGAAGGGCTATAATCTTCAAAAGCCAGGAGGAGACTTAGGTAGAAGCCTGCTTTACCTTAGCTGTTTGACTCAATCTCTCCAAATTTCAGTATTGGTAAAATAAGAATAGAAATGGAACCTATCACAGGCTTGTAATGAAGCAAGAATGAGGTAATACATTAAAAATCTGTTCAGTAAATGGTGCCTCACTTTCACTTGAGTTTGTGTTATCCATTCCGTTTCTGTCCGTTTGACACTAAAGAAACATTAATGCTCTTGAATTCCATAACTGATTTACTTCATATATACTAATACATATTAGAATATATAATATACCAATATACTTAGTTATGATTTTATAACTATTATTTCACTGGCTCTTAAGACAATTGTTTTGAAGAAAACAGCAAAAATAATCATATCTGTTCTACTGATGTCTGAGTCTTTCAGTCTTTAAAATGCAAACAGTCTGCTCATGGGAATGACTGGTTATTTGCTTAAAGATGATAAACCCACTCTGGTATTCTTGCCTAAAGAATTCCATGGACAGCGGAGCCTGCCAGGCTACAGTCCACAGGGTCGCAAAGAGTCAGATATGACTGAAGCAACTGAACGCACGTGCTCCCCATTCAGTCATTTCCCAAGTTACTCATACTTTGTCAGCTTAAAGTTTTAGTCCAGTTTTTGAACTGACAACTTTGGATTTAGTGACCCATCTTTGAAATATCTATTTGACTCATACCTTGACTCTACTTCTTGGGTAATCCATGAATTGTCAAATCTCCTTATCAGACCATCAGAATTTCCCTGTTAGAGGCTGCCCAGCATCTCACTGGCTCGACTGACAGCAATCTTGGAGAAGAGGCACCTGTCCCATGGCAACCCAGTTTCCAGCCTGGCTTGGTGTTTCACCCCTGGTGACTTCATTACACAAGGAACTCTCTAAGTTTAACAGATTTCCTAAGAGTTAATGTTACTTTCTTCTATTTCCTTATAGTTCTTATACTTATGTCTTTTAATTTTCTAGGGTTAGATCTTACTTATTGCTATGGTACACACACACAATCCTTCCTTTCCTTCTCTGAGAGTAACCATATGGACTCTGATGGCCTGCAAGATCTTAGCATACTCAGTAAAAATTGGAAGCCTGTCCAGAAGATAGGGTTACTTCATTCTAAGGTCTAGATCTCTAGCGGTCAGTAGCTGGCATGAACAATGGTCCTAGGCTAGTCTAGTTCTGGTCTAAGCTTTGTCTCTAACTCCGTGGAGCTTAGGCACATTATTTCCCCTCTGTAGATTTCAGTGTTTTCATCTGTAGCACTAGAATAATTATATCTGTCTTGATTAATTCCCAGGGTAGTTGTGAAGATCCAAAGATATGTGAATATATTTTAAAAAATTATAAAGTAGCATACAAATGCATGATGTTCATATTATTAAATTTAATGCTAATCAAAGTAATTGGCTAAGAATGAAAATGTACAGAGAGATGAACCATTTTAATTATTGGTCAGATGTTAACATTGCCAGTTAATCACTGAAATTCTGACTTTATGAAAATGGGAAGACTGGCTGAAACTGAGCTAGTATTTCTATTTTAGCAGAAATTACTGAGTAGATATTCAAGAAATATGAAATCAGGATTTCTTCTTTTGTGCTCCTTCCTCATCAGCTAGGTATGTACAGAATAATGAAATATTGCCCAGTTAAGAAATAACATAAAAATTTTTTAACAGCTAAAGTCAGGAATGAGTTTGTCAAATTCTATATGCCAGGGGTGGGTTGGCTGCATGAATTATGTTACATCGTTTAACTCTACTGTTCAGTAGGCATCTTTGCCCCCATTTTACAGGTGAAGAAATTAAGACTTGGAAGCAAGTGACTTGCTTCTAGTCACACCGTTAGTAGATAATGGAACTAGGATTCACACTCATGACTATATTTCCAAAAATTTCTGAATTTGTCACCAACCCTGGCTTCCCCCCACCAGGCACTGCAGAGTCCAATATGCCACGTCAGAAAGGATCTAGAGTGGTGTTAATTTCTGGAAAAGATAAAAAAGGACATCTGAGAAATCAGACAGCTGGACAGACATACATACATACACACACACACACACATATATATATACACTTTCCCTTTCCTTAGTCACAAATGTTCACTCTACCTACATTCCAATCCAATTGAAGGGAAGAAGCTTTTGTCTGTATTTTTCACTCAGGCACTGCAAGTCTCTATTATAGACCAGCACCTAGTATATAACAGATCACCATAAATACCTGCTAAACGGATGAATGAAATTTGTCAATTTACTTTGTGAATAGATAGACATGCAAATAGATTGGGAAAATAGATATCAGTCCCTGGCTGTATGTTTGCTTGTTTCTCTGTAAGACTTGGAAATGGTTAATGCCTAGTGCAGATGTTCCAGTTCAACAATATGCTGGTCCTTTTCACACCTCTATAATCCTTCTTCTGAAATTGTTAATGCAAGTTGGAGTTAAACAAACCACAGTTCAGTTCAGAATTGGCCTTCTCGGTCCCTTTGGTTCATTTCCTTCCAAATTCATGAATTCAGGAAGAGCTTGTCAACTCTCTGAATGAGACAACTGTGGCAAAAACAAATTTATGAAACTGATCAGAAATGAACAGAAGTGATTCCACTGGTTTGATGGATGTACCTCAACAAATCCCTGCCTCCTCTGGAAGCTGGGCAATTGGAGGAAGTTTGAAGAGAGGACACGAGAAATCTATCTGTGACACGCTATGGATCCGGAGTGAGTGGGCCTGGAGGTAGGGAAGGCAGCAGGCTGCATCCATCAGCATCGCCAACATCTGTCCTCCCTTCCAGCCACTCCACCGAGGCCCACTGGCCACAGTCTGTCACCAGATCTAGTGCTCAGATATTCCACTTGAGCACTGGTGTCAGGGTGAGGCCAAGCCTTACAGGGGGAAATAGAACTGGGACGGAGGAAAGGTATAAGGCAAGGTTAGAAACACCCCCAGTAATGGTCTCCAGATTGCTAAAGGCATCAGTATTCCAGAAGACTGGATTTTGTGCTGGAAAGACCTAGTCCCACTCCAGCTCCCTACAGATTAGAAGTTGTGTTGGTGTGTGCCTCAATTCATTTTACCCCAGCTCAAGCATGCAGATTTTCCCATGCCTAGGTAGTGCCATTCAGCTATAACCAGCTTCTTGGAAATCATAATCTCAGCCAATGTTTTGGGTACTTCCTGTGTACCAAGTCCTGTGATGAGCACTTCAAGATAGAAATCAGAATCACCCATCTATTTCACAAATGAAGAAGCTGATGCTTGAAGAAGTTAAATAATGTATCTAGACTACACAGCTGATAGGAAGGGGAGCAGAGACTGTCTTCCCTGGACCTGGAGCCCCAACTCGCCAACAATTTCCATTCTCTGAACGTGAACAACTGTGGGAACACCCCATGCTCACCCTTAGTCCTTCAGGTTTGACCTTTTAGCTTCTCCCAATTCCCAGTCTCCTTTGTCCCGATATGGGCACTTCAATGCTTTGTACTTCATCTGCACCTATGATTTATCTCAATAACCATAGGTTCTCTGAGGCTTCTGGCTAGATCCAGTAGTCAAAATTTTTCATGCAGCTCTCAGTATTTCTGCACAGTAGGAAAGCAAAAGGGAGGCAGAGGACTCTTTGACATGGGTGAAACAGGGCTTGAGGGAGTTACAGCACCATTAGGAATGAGGTGATAGGGTCTCTGAGGCATATGTAGTCTGAAGGGTTCTAAGAAAAGTTGCAGAGTTCAAATCCTGATTTGACTGCTGTGTGACCTGGGCAAACTACTTCACTTCTTTGGTACTCCAAAACCACATCTGCAAAATGAGGAAAATTGTTCCTATAAGACAGAACACAGAGTTCCTGTAAGGATGAAGTATGGGGCGTCCGTGGCCCATTGCCTGCTGCTTAGAAGTTTAACTAACATTGGTTTCCTTGAATCCACGTTATGAAAGGGATGGTTTCTAGAGAGTTTCTCATGAGGAGTAGTCCCAATGAACACAATGTTGAGTCTTCTCTGCTAGGCTGATTCTGCGGCCCCAGAATCCAACCCCACAAATTACTCTCCAACCTTCCATCTGAGCGCAGAGCCTCCTATCTGTGAGCACTCAAGAGCCACAGTTCTGTGGCCCTCAAAGGACAGGCACTTCCTAGCCATTCCCTTGGTGCTGCAGCTCCCAAGATAGTCCCCACAGACATCTGCCAGCTCTTAATCAGACCTCCTTTTGTGGTCTGCACAGTCTGAGACCTCCTGGCTTCTTGGCGCAGAACCAAGAAACTGAAGAAATTTCCCTGTCACGGGAGCTCGCAGCCAGGTCCACAGCGAAGGCTGGAGAAAGACACTGTATCCGGCTTTGTGCCCTCCTCACTGCTGCTTTATCTCACAAAACCCTGACAAGTGTTATGTGGTATTTGCTCCCACTTTTTACCAAAGTAGAAACTGAGAGACCTTAAGTGATATGTCTAAATCTGTCAGAAGATGAGACTTCTCTGTTAGCACGCTGCTCGACATGGGAAGGGATGATAGGGACGTGAAGGGACCAAGAGGAAAGGGCCTCTGGATTCTGATCCTAGGGCAGAAAACTTGCAGCAGCAAGATCTGCAGCTCTGAATGTCAGTCTCGGGTCTCAGATGCCCCCTTGCATGTGCCTCTGAGTCTTTGTTTCCTTCGGCCCAGATTTCAGGGAGACAATTGTCAGGTGAGGCTTGGACACCTGGTCTCGTCTGCCTGGAATCAGGGAAGGTCATCTCGTAATTAACTTTGGGACACAACTCATTGGAATGAGAAGGATATTCTTCAATTGTTTTGTGGTGCAGAACAAATGCCTCATTAATCAGAAATGCTTCAACCTGAGCCCGAACACTATTAATGTGAGGGAGAATAATGAGTTGGCATCACCTGGGACGCAACTGTAGCCACACAGCTCATTCTTCAAAGGAGCTCATGATACTTGGACTTGCAAGAATTGTCACAGGAGGAGTGAGGGGCAAGAGATGTGGGAGAGAGATGCAGAGAGAAAAGGAGGGGCTCTAGTAGATCTCCTTCAGAGACAGTGGGGAAGAAGGGAAAGCACAGCATTTTGAGGATCATGATCCTGGACTGATAGAGTCAGGGGCCAGACTGTTTTGGGGTAATGGACAACCTTCCAGAAGCAAAAACAAAAAAAACTACCCCATAGGGCTGTGCTGCCATGGGGTCTGAGTTCCAGCGTAGTCTTCCTGGGACCATCCCGAAAAAATATAGAGATGGACCTCTAGCTCGTGTTCTGGTTTCAAATACATATGCTGTTACTTTATTTGTTCCTTTGCTCATTCATTCATTCACTGATCTTCTCACCAATTCAACCAATAAGTTACTGTGGAGAGACTTGACTTTGAACCGGAAAGATATCCAATGAATATGGCCACCCTTTATACCATACTCATCGAAACTTCTGATTGAATCATTGTAGATGTCTTAGGTGGCGAATCACAGGAGAATATCATCCCAACATTCAAATTAAACGAACCCAGTTTTAGCTACTTTTGATTTATAAAGCTGAAAATAAATTATTACATAATTGGTACACTTTATTTGCAAACAAAAAAATCAAACATAAGATTCAGCAGGGATTATGAGAATAAGAGGTCTTTGGTGATGTTTTTTTAAAAAAAGTCAGAATCATCTGAATTAGCAGTGTGTCTGTGCGTGTGTGAGTGTGTGTGTGTGTGTTAGTCGCATTGTCATGTTTGACTTTCTGCGGCCCCGTGGACTGGGGCCTGCCAGGCTTCTCTGTCCATGGAATTCTCCAGGCAAGAATATTGGAGTGGATTCCCATTTCCTTCTCTAGGGGATCTCCTGACCCAGTGATTGAAGCCGGGTCTCCCACATTGCCAGCAGATTCTTTACCATTTGAGCCACCAGGGAAGCCCAAACTAGGCTTCAGTTCAGTTCAGTTCAGTGGCTCAGTCATGTCCGACTCTTTGCGACCCCATGAATCGCAGCATGCCAGGCCTCCCTGTCTATCACCAGCTCCCGGAGTTATTCAGACTCATGTCCATCGAATCGGTGATGCCATCCAGCCATCTCATCCTCAGTCGTCCCCTTCTCCTCCTGCCCCCAATCCCTCCAGCATCAGGGTCTTTTCCAATGAGTCAACTCTTCGCATGAGGTGGCCAAAATTAGCCTTACTCCCTTGTTTTAAACACGAAGACACCGGTGCTTTTTGAGAAGGTTGTTTTGCCCTAAATCATGAAATCTGCGACAAAGAAGGAATGGAAACCCAGAGAGTCTTGACTCCTGGTTCCATGCACCTTCTACCATATCACGTCAGGAAAACTTCTGGTGCCAGGAAGACAGGTGATCTTCCCAGAAGCCCTTAGGAGAGGCTAACTTTCCACAGCAGAGCACCCCCAGATACTTTTGGGGTGCCTGTATGCTTTCTGATTGTGCAGGAAGCTGTTCTGAACATCTATAATACACCCCTGGGTCTCCTCAGCCTTTCTCAGCCTCATCCCAAGTCAGAAGCTGGCCCACCTCAAAATGAAGTGACCCTTCCCTCCAAATGAGAACTCAGTCTCCAGCCTGATGAAGATCCCTTTGAAAGAATGTGGGGCTCAGTAAGGAACTTAAAGACTGAGAAAATGTTGAGAGGCTGATAAGATTTCACAGAAACACAAAGTGAAGTCAGCAGAAGAGACTCTTCAATTGAACAAAGATAGAATCTGAGGAATAATAGATAGGCTCCTTAAAAATGGCTTTTTTTGCCCCCCTTATTCAGTTCCCTTCCTCTTTGGTCTCATCTTTCCCGATATTCTCCTTGAAACATGTCTAATATTTGGAATACATTTTTTAATTTATGGCATCTAAGCTTTTTCACATATAAGTCAGGTTTATAGATGAGGACTGGAAGAAACACAAGCTGGAATCAAGATTGCCGGGAGAAGTTATCAGTAACCTGATATGCAGATGACACCACACTTACGGCAGAAAGTGAAGAGGAAACTAAAAAGCCTCTTGATGAAAGTGAAAGAGGAGAGTGAAAAAGTTGGCTTAAAGCTCAACATCAGAAAACAAAGATCATGGCATCCGGTCCCATCACTTCATGGGAAATAGATGGGGAAACAGTGGAAACAGTGTCAGACTTTATTTTTTGGGGCTCCAAAATCACTGCAGATGGTGACTGCAGCCATGAAATTAAAAGACGCTTACTCCTTGGAAGAAACGTTATGACCAACCTAGATAGCATATTCAAAATCAGAGACATTACTTTGCCGACTAAGGTCCATCTAGTCAAGGCTATGGTTTTTCCTGTGGTCATGTATGGATGTGAGAGTTGGACTGTGAAGAAGGCTGAGCATCGAAGAATTGATGCTTTTGAACTGTGGTGTTGGAGAAGACTCTTGAGAGTCTCTTGGACTGCAAGGAGATCCAACCAGTCCATCTTAAAGGAGATCAGCCCTGGGATTTCTTTGGAAGGAATGATGCTAAAGCTGAAACTCCAGTACTTTGGCCACCTCATGCGAAGAGTTGACTCATTGGAAAAGACTCTGATACTGGGAGGGATTGGGGGCAGGAGGAGAAGGTGACAACAGAGGATGAGATGGCTGGATGGCATCACCGACTCGATGGACGTGAGTCTGAGTGAACTCCGGGAGTTGGTGATAGACAGGGAAGCCTGGCATGCTGCGATTCATGGGGTCACAAAGAGTCGGACACGACAGAGCGACCGAACTGAACTGAACTGATAGATGAGGAAACCAAGGCTCCTAGAGATAACTAATTTACCTAAGGTCACATTATTGTTAGGAGGAAACCAGAACACTGCTTTGGGCAGCCTGGTTTCCTTCTTTGGAGTCTTGTGGGGTCCTGTAGAATGCAGGGTAGAGAAATTTCAATAGCCAGGGTCTCATCGAGTATGGTTGGAAAAGGAAATGGCTCCCCGCTCCAATATTCTTGCCTGAAAAATCCCATGGACAGAGGAGCTACAGTCCATAGGGTCACAAAGAATCAGACATGACTAAGCAACCAACCATGCATGCATCCAATATGTAATACTTTCTCCTGTAGTACCCAAGATTCTTTGTCTGCCAGCAGGTTAACTGACATCAACCACTATGCCAGGCTCCGCACTGGGGAAGAGGAGAGAGGCTCACTGGTGCCACCTGGTGGTTGTTATGCTACATCTCACTGTGTCCTCCAAGGCAGGGGCAAAGGGTTTCCCTGTGCTTGACTGACTCAAGTGTTAAGAGTAACTACCCATCTGGTCCTCATCTTCTTCCCCTCCTCCTCCTGCTCCTTCGTTTTACCTTCTACTTCATCTTCTTCCTCTTCTGCTTTCATCTTTCTACTCTTTCTTCTTTCTCTTTATCTTCCTTTCTCTTTTTTCCTTCTTTGCCCTCTTTTTTAAAACATTTGCTTTTTCTTTTGCCTGCAATCCCCAGCAGGACAGCACTTTTGACCGTGACTCTCATTGGCCCTTGGCATCTCGTTTGTTATAATAGGAAATCAACAGCTCTCTCTTTTCTCCTCTGCCTCACATCCCCAGTCTTGGGCAAAGGTCTAATTCTACATAGCACTGTGCTATGCGAGTCCTGAGGGTCTAAGTCAGGACACGTGTGTTTGATTCAGGGATTGCTTTAGTTAGAGCCTATGAGACTTCAGGTAAGACACTTCACTACTGAGAGCCTTTGCTGCCTTGCCTATTATTGTAGGGATGATCAAGACTACTTTGCTAGACTGAGATGAGGATTAAATGAGATAAGACACTATGATGGCATCTTGTCAGCAACAAGTTCTCAAAAATCACAGTGCCTGGAACACCTGCTAATCCTGGGAGGCTACCATCCTCCATGTGCCCCATCACCCAGTCTGATCTCGGCACCTCTGGTCCCCTCACTGCCACCCTGCCCCAACATAGCATTCTGATTACTGTGATTGTGCCTTAGCCCACATCCAGCTTGTGCATCCGTCATTTGTCAGAGTCCAGCTCCTGTGTCAGTCCTGCCACAGGCCGTCCCAGCTGCAACTCCTTGAACACCAGCATTCCCTCCAGCACTGTGTTCTTCACTCTCTGTCTGCAGTGAAGGTACAAGCGAGAGGTGAAGGAGAAGTATTTTCCTTTTAAATTCTTTATGACACTAAACTAGCTCTAAGTACAGAGGTGACTCTCAATCAGTATTTGATTTATTGATTTACTAAAGTTCTCCAGAACACTAGCTAATTTCAAGTGACCCAAAGGCTCATGAACCATGTCAACACCCCTCTATGTTTTTCTGCAGAAAGCAGTGCATGAAATCATTATAGGATCAGACAGAAATGGCTTTGAGCCCTAACTTCACTACTTGCTGGCTGTGTGGTGTCAGGCATAATACTTAACTTCTTTGACCCTGACTGCTTTTTTTTACTACATAATGGGAATATTACTAGTATCTACCTCATAGGGTTGTTGTGATGACTAAATAAGATAATGGTTATTAGATTCTTCCAAAAATTAGCAAGAGATTCATTTTAGCTCCACTTTCTCTACTTTTTCCCAAGTGATGGCATCTGTCCTGATTCCATTCCTTGTCAGATGGATTGGATAACTGAGGAATCTGTAAATACTGATGGCTCAAGAGGTCAAAACCATATTCACAGAGGCAATGACCTTCCATCCAGTCATTTAGAGCAAACTTACTGCTTTTTAATGCTAGGGACATTTTTACACAGTTCTCATTTTCCCTTATCAAGTCATGGGTACAACAGATACTGTTGTTTTCTCACTTGCTTCTATCTCATCCTTGCAACCCACATCAAAACAGCCTAAGCAGAATCCCCACTTTCGGGCTAAAAAAGTCTGAAGATGCAATCCCACTGTTAGGGCAAGATGGATTCCACGAAACCACTAAGCTATTCTTGGTCATCAAGCTGGGTGTCCTGTTCAGTTTAGTTCAATTCAGTTCAGTCACTCAATAGTGTCCGACTCTTTGCAACCCCATTAATCACAGCACACCAGGCCTCCCTGTCGATCACCAACTCCTGGAGTTCACTCAGACTCACATCCATTGAGTCAGTGATGCCATCCAGCCATCTCATCCTCTGTCATCTCCTTCTCCTCCTGCCCCCAATCCCTCTCAGCATCAGGGTCTTTCCAATGAGTCAACTCTTCGCATGAGGTGGCCAAAGTACTGGAGTTTCAGCTTCAGCATCATTCCCTCCAAAGAAATCCCAGGGCTGATCTTCAGAATGGACTGGTTGGATCTTCTTGCAGTCCAAGGGACTCTCAAGAGTCTTCTCCAACACCACAGTTCAAAAGCATCAATTCTTTGGCGCTCAGCCTTCTTCACAGTCCAACTCTCACATCCATACATGACCACAGGAAAAACCATAGCCTTGACCTGTTCAGTTCAGTCGCTCAGTCGTGTCCGACTCTTTGCGACCCCATGAATCACAGCACGCCAGGCCTCCCTGTCCATCACCAACTCCCAGAGTTCACTCAGATTCATGCCCATCGAATCAGTGATGCCATCCAGCCATCTCATCCTCTGCTGTCCCCTTCTCCTCCTGTCCCCAATCCCTCCCAGCATCAGAGTCTTTTCCAATGAGTCAACTCTTCTCATGAGGTGGCCAAAGTACTGGAGTTTCAACTTTAGCATCATTCCTTCCAAAGAAATCCCAGGGCTGATCTCCTTCAGAATGGACTG
>SJXQ01007242.1:241860-279314 GCA_006408695.1 Aepyceros melampus
ATACAGCCTTGACGTACTCCTTTTCCTATTTGGAACCAGTCTGTTGTTCCATGTCCAGTTCTAACTGTTGCTTCCTGACCTGCATACAGATTTCTCAAGAGGCAGGTCAGGTGGTCTGGTATTCCCATCTCTTTCAGAATTTTCCACAGTTTACTGTGATCCACACAGTCAAAGGCTTTGGCATAGTCAATAAAGCAGAAATAGATGTTTTTCTGGAACTCTCTTGCTTTTTCCATGATCCAGCGGATGTTGGCAATTTGATCTCTGGTTCCTCTGCCTTTTCTAAAACCAGCTTGAATATCAGGGAGTTCACGGTTCACGTATTGCTGAAGTCTGGACCTTTAGTTCAACTCAATTCTTACACTGTCTATGAAGAGATAGCATCAGATTCCGCAGGTTAAGGGCTCAGTCCCACAAGATGGTCCTCACTTCAAATGCTAATCACTAGTCCATGTTGCTACCTGCACTTCTGCCTGGTTATACATCACAGTTCCTACAATCTCCTTTTGGGTTTGTTTAATGTGGTAGGTCACAAACTCAGGAGGCCCGTTTACTCACTAGATTAACACACTATTACAAAGGGCATTAAAAGGTACAAATCAATAGCCAGATAAAGTGATTCATAGCATCCTATGCTTCATAGGTTTCAAACAAAGGGGTTTCTGTCCTCATGGAACTTGGGGTTCAGCTGGTTGTGCAAGAGCTTGTTCTAGTTCCCAACCTGAAATATCCCCACATGCACTCCTTTTGGAAAGTGTGGAGGCTCCATTACACGGGCATTGTTGACTAAATCATTGGCCAGAGGTGACTGATTCAACGTCCAGCCCCTCTCCCTTCCCCAGAGATCTGGAGGCAGGACTGAAAGTTCAACCCCTTTTTTCACGGTTGGCTCACCTGACAGCCAACCACTCCCACACCCCCATTCTTAGGTGTTTTCTAAAAGTCACCTCATTAACATAAACCCAGTAGGGGTGGAAAGGGGCTTCTTATGAACAGGAAGACACTCATTTCACCTTTATGGCTCAGAAGGGTTTTTAGGACTGAGGACAAAAGGCCAAATATCATAACAAAAGATTGTTCTTATCACTCAAAGAAATTCCAAGGATTTTGGAGAGCTGTGAGCCAGGAGCTTCAGACAGAGACCAAATAAATATTTCCTATAAGTCACAGTATCACCCCTGCCAGGGAAGTGCTGAGACCCAAAGGAGGCTGCTGGTGGGGGCTCAATTCTGTTGAGATAGTTCAGTTCAGTTCAATCGCTCAGTCGTGTCTGACTCTTTGCAACCCCATGGACTGCAGCTCACCAGGCCTCCCTGCCCATCACCAACTCCTGGAGTTTACTCAAAATCATGTCTATTGAATTGGTGATGCCATCCAACCATCTCATCCTCTGTAGTCCCCTTCTCTTCCTGCCTTCAATCTTTCCCAGCATCAGGGTCTTTTCAAATGAGTCAGTTCTTCGCATCAGGTGGCCAAAGTATTAGAGTGTCAGCTTCAGCATCAGTCCTTCCAATGACTATTTAGGACTGAGTGCTGAAGTGCTGAGACCCAAAAGAGGCTGCTTGTGGGGGCTAAATTCTATTGAGATAGAGACCAAGCATTTCTAGTAAGGGCCCCAGGCACAGAAACACAAACAAAAATATCAGTAGCTGTCAAAGCAGAAATAGCTGCCACCTAGGAAGGCAAGTTCTAGAGAAAGGAATGGCAATCCACGCTGATATTCTTGCCTGGAGAATCCCATGGACAGAAGAGCCTGGTGAGCCCCAGTCCATGGGGATGCAAAGTCAGACACAACAAGACTGAACAACTGATACTTCATTAACACTTCAGGAGTGCAGGTTAGGCAATACCACTCTCCCTCAAAGCAAGTGGGCAGATACCTCAGTGGGAAGGAAGATATGGTCCTCAGAAGCCCTTTGAGCCCTAAATTACATATTCAACTAGGTTTTTAAAATTCATTTGCTCCAATGAGAAGAGAAAAAAACAAAAAATTCTTTTAATTGAAGTATAGTTGATATACAATGTTGTATTAGTTTTAGGTGTACAACAAAGTGATACAGTATATGTATATATATTTCAGATTATTTTCCATTACAGTTATTACAAGACATTGAATATAATTCCCTGTGCCATACAGTAAATCCTCATTTATTTTACGTATTATAGTTTGTATCTGTTAATCCCCATACTGCGAATATATCCCGCCTCCCCTCTCTTTCCCCTTTCCCCTTTGGTAACCATAAGTTTGTTTTCTGTGTCTGTGAGTCTATTTCTGTTCTATATATAGATTCATTTGTATTACATTTTAGAGTCCACATATGAGTGATGTCTTGTAATATTTGTCTTTCTCTGTCTGCCCTACTTCACTTAGTATATTTCTCTAGGTCCATCCATGTTGCTGCAAATGTCAATATATCATTCTTTTCAATGGCTAAGTAATATTCCATTGTGAATATAAATACAAATATACATACAAATAAATATAAATGTATATAGGATTCCCTGGTGGCTCAGTCAGTAAGGAATCAGCCTGCAGTACAGGAGATGCAGTCTCCTGTAAGTCTTGGGTTGGGAAGTTTCCTTGGAGCAGGAAATGGCAACCTTCTCTAATATTTTTACCTGGGAAATTCCATGGACAGAGGAACCTGATGAGCTATAGTTCATGGGGTCACAAGAATCAGACACAACTTAATAACTAAACCACTAAAACCAAAGATATATCGAGAATAATGTGTGTTTGTGTGTGTGTGTGTGCACGCACGCTCACTTATGTCTGACTTTTTGCTACTCTATGGACTATAGCCCACCAGGTTCCGCAGTCCATGGAATTTTCTAGGCAAGAATGCTGGAATGGATTGCCATTTCTTCCTTCAGGGGATCTTCCCAACCCAGGAATCAAACCCACATCTCTTGCATCTTCTGCATTGATAGCTGGATTCTTTATGTATATATACATTACTCTCTCTCTCTCTCTCTCTCTCTATATATATATATATATATATATAAAACTTCTTTATTATGATTTTTATGTTTTATCATCCTCCACTAGAACCTAAGTATATTTGAGTCAGGTCAGACATATGGCCTGGCATTTAGCATAACACTTGGCATATAGTAATACTTATGGGGAAGAATGAATGGATGGATGGATAAATGAATGAATGGGGTTATTCTTATCACTTCATTGGTGCAGAAACTGAAGCTCAGAGAGGTGAAACCCTATGGCCATGCTCAGTCAGTGAGGGAGTGTCCAAGCCAGGATTTAAGCCCAGTCTTCCCAGCGTGAGTGTAGCCACGGCCTAGGCTGTTCCATGCCTCCCTCATCTAGGCAATGAAACAGAGGCAACAGGGCACAGGATGTATCAGGCTGAAGTTAAGTGGGAAGGAGAAGCTGAGATGTTCCCATAGGACAAGTCTGAAGAAATAAAAATTGGTGCATAGAATCCATTTATACAAACTCTGTTGGAAAGCAAACCTGGGGCAGCTAATGCCATAGCTTGTTTTCAAACTGAAAGCTAGAAATGAGGTGTGAGGTTAATGGTTATGGAATCTACTTCATCCTCTATGAGAATTAAATTTTATCATCAGCCTCATTTTATAGGTAGGTGATTATATGCTCAGAGCATCTGAAACACTTTCCCGTAGTTACATAGTCTGGGTCCTGAGACCTTCACCCCACACCTTCTTCTCCACGCTGCCTTTCCCCTGATACCTAGAACACAACGCCTGGAACACAGAGAGTGATGTTCAGGACACCCCCCACCTGGCAAGGGTGGACCACCCGGCTACCTCACGAGCTTGCTCCTACATGACCATATGTGGGCTGCCAGATAAGCTCTGGGCTCCTAGCACGCAGCCTCTGATGGCCTGCATTCCTGCTGGACTGATCAGCTGATAAATCGCACTTACAAGGCCAGAGAAATCTCGATTCGTGTCCTAACACTGCCAGCGCTGTTGCTATTTGACATGACTGAGTCACATGACCTCCAGGAGCCTCAGAGGATTTATCTGCAAAACAGAGACACTGATTTGAACTTCAGGGTCTTTATGAATTAAATGAGAAAACAGACATAAAATCTTTGTCCCAATACAAAAAAACAGCTTGGATGGCCAGTATTGTCATCATCTTTTACCTCTAAAATATAAGAAGTCCTATAATATCCTGAGCTTTGATGTTATTCCCTTTAGCATAGGCATGCATGTGCATATATAGAAAGATGATATACGCATATTTGTGTATCAACACACGCATCTGTCTTCACTATACTCAAATATTCATGTCTGTGAACCTGCACGATAACTATGAACATATTCACAGACGCGCACACATATGCACACGCATGCACACTTTACGGCCACCTTGCTCATTCATGCTTTCTTCATCCACGTGGACACTGGCCTCCTTTACTTTTCTAAATCCCAAATATGAACAATACTGGCGAGAAGTTTCTTGAAGATCTTCTGTTTCTTTGTCAGCTCTTACTCTCTTTTTTGTATGTATTTATTTATTTTCTCCCCATAGCTTACTACCTTCCTCTGCTCCATACTCACTTCCGCTACAGGGAGATGGTTGACAGAAGATAAGCATTCCTTTATCACTAGGAGTCAAGGGTTCTGAGTTGATTCAAATTAGGACTTTTTATTCCTGCTTTTCAAACTTTGCCTTTAGGATACCTTCTGGGATTGCCCGGTTTCTCTCCAGTAAACTCTAGGTTTTAGTTCTATGCTGGGAGGAGTTCGTTCAGCTCAGTCACTACCATCAACATTTCCCTTCATCCACGTTAATGCCTTTGGGTTTCTTCAGAATATTTGTAACTAAAGGTGGGCCATTAATCCTCTCTTCTCAACTCTGAAATCTGCAAAATGAATTCCCATCAGACCTTCATCCATGTGTGGATAGAAACGTATGCACTTGCACTCAGAGACTTACACACACATTCTCTGTACCTTCTTTATTTTATTGTGGTTTCTTTCTACAGCCCTTTTGTCCCATTACTTCCTGTTCATGTGCTAAAAGAACTTAGGTAAAAGAGAAAGTTGAACTTTACTACTTCGATGATGTGTTTTATATTTTCTCATTAAGTCTTTATTTGCACCCAAATGAACCTGAAATCCTTACTTTTTTCCTATTCCTTCCATATACTTAGTCGAGATTGACATGTGAGTGAAATGGACCTAGGAGGATGGTGAGGGAAATCGAAGACTTGTCCCCTCTGCAAAGAGATTCTTAGGATCTTCTCTAGTAAGAATCAGGCTTGACTGTGAAGATTCCCTGGATGTCCTCCAAACCCCTGGAGTTGGCTCATGTAAGATACACTTCTTCCCATGTAACACAGGATGTAATTCTTACAACCAGTCTATTGGGCATCTGGAGTGGAATTCCAGGTCTAAACAGTACAGTAGGGGTTAGCTCTGGGAATCAGAACAAGAAAGATGCCTTAACCTATTCAGTAATTCAGCAAATATTTCTGAGCACGTGTTTCATAGCAGGTATCACACTAGGTATTAAAGTTGGTTGGCAAGATAGATCTAAATCCAGATAACTCTCACAGTCAAATGAGGTTGCTACTGCTGCTGCTGCTGCTAAGTCGCTTTAGTCATATCTGACTCTGTGTGACCCCATAGACGGCAGCCCACCAGGCTCCGCCGTCCCTGGGATTCTCCAGGCAAGAACACTGGAGTGGGTTGCCATTGCCTTCTCCAATGCAGGAAAGTGAAAAGTGAAAGTGAAGTCACTCAGTCGTGTCCGACTCTTAGCGATCCCATGGACTGCAGCCTACCAGGCTCCTCCATCCATGGGATTTTCCAGGCAAGAGGACTGGAGTGGGGTGCCATTGCAAACAAGGTTACATGGCATTAAATGCAACAGCACACTAACAAAGTTTCAAGTACAATTATGATAAACCCTAGAATGGAAAAAAGTGAGGTCTGTGGCATTGGGACTAGGGATCTTGACCTAGATGGTGTGGGAGAGGTGTTACTTAGGAAAATGTCCCTGAGCAAGTGATGTTTTACACAGCAACTTGAAGGATACACAGAAGTTGGCCAGAGGAAGAAGTGAGGAGAACATTCCAGAAAGGGGAATTGCACATGCAGAGACCCTGATTCCTTAGGTATCTGGCTCATCCACAGAGCACAGAGCTAGAGTGTTGGAACATGGTAGCAGGGAAGGGTGTTGTGAGATGGAACTGGGACAGTGGAGGGGAGCTGAGCACGTTGACACTTCCATGGCTGACCCTGATCCTTCCTGGTGCCATGGCCGCAACTACTAGACAAACACCACCAAGATACGTGAGGAATAAAGGATGGCTTCTTGAATGCAAAAGTCTACCAGGATTAAAAAAAAAAAGATACATATTTCATGTTTGCCTTTAGACTTTGACAAACTTATTTCTCTTTAAGGAAAGACTCTTCAAATGACAACTTGACATATTTCCCTGTGGCAAAAGAGCCATATGAACATATGTAACACCCCACCCCACCCCGACCCCCAGTTGTTGCAATGACCTTCTTAAATGGCTTGTTGTGATCTCAGAAATTCTGCCACAGGGCAGAGGCCCCTAGAAGCCAAACCTTTTATTTCCCAGGTTAGTGTGTACCTTTAATCCTTGTTATATCAATACAACTGTGAAGCATCTTAAGTTGTTTTATGTCTGGTCAACTTGGTCTAATCTGCAAAGAAATCTTTAACCTGATTTACTTCCCAACAATCAGCAAACTAAAAACATTTGTTAATGAAGCTTTTTAGCTACTTGTCCATGTGAAAGATAATTCTTTAAATTTATTTTGTTTGTATGATACAAATGATAGAATAGCAGCCTGAAGAAGTTGAAACGCATTTTCAGGAGTTGGCTGCTTTACAAAAATCCATGTGTTCTCTGAATGTGACTAACTGGCCAGTTGACGTTCTTCATGCAAATGCTGAAGAGATTGATGGCACTGTGAGAGAAGATAGCACATTAAACCCACACAGGCCCTGGGCATTTCCTCAGGCTCCAACTTCTCAGGCAACTCTTTCCCTTCCTGTCAGCGAAAATGAGGTTTTTGACACAAACCAGTAATTACAGAAGACACCTTAAGTAGAATAAAACCTGATCTATATTCACTCCTTAGCCATAGTTCTAAACCTCAATACCCATTTGAGTGTTGCCATTTTTGACTTTAAGAACTGAAGCCTCTATACAAAAGAGACATATGCTTCTTGGATTGGTTAGGAAAGAGCCGTTGAAATTTGTGGAAGGTCCAATTATTAATCTATTTTTTTAAGCAAAAGCAATTTGATTCTTTAGAGCACTGATGAGATTAGAACTGACCCATAGGAAATGAATTCTGTAACCTCTGACCCTTACTCTTCTGGTTTCCCCAGTCTCCTGGGTCATTTATCAGCTCCCATACTACTTTTTGTATATGATGTTTGGTTCACCTGTGTATTGGGCAGGAAAAAGATGAACACTTGAAGTGGGTAATTTGAAGAGAATTTAGCAAGAAGCAAGCATTTACAAAGATGGGAGCAGGGATTAAGGAGAAGAGGAGAGCTGGTACAGGACCCCATGGGGTACTCTTACCATGCCAGGGCTGAAAGGGGAAGGGGAAGGCGTGGTTACCGACAGGAGTTTGACCTCTGACAGAGGGACTCAGCTGACTCTTGGCATCTCTACTTGGAGGGAGCTGGGGATAAATACCTGATCTCATTTCTCTTCCACCATCTGATTTCCAGTGCTTCTTGTTGACCAAACCAAACCAGAAGCCAGTAGACAAGGGAATGCATTGAAGTTCAGCAGCCTTCTGGAACACAGTGAGGTCAAGAAGAGTGGAAAGGGAATCTCAGGGGTGTGGGTGTGGAATATCAGTGAATGCAGCATTCAGAACAAAATGCTGGCCTCCTGCACTTAAGACCGTGAAAGCCTTTTCAACAGAGGATGTGTCTTTCATTTTTGTAGTCCGAACTCCAAACTCCAGCCCTGACAAATAGAAAGGACTTAATAAATTCTGAGTAAATGAATGGATATAGGGATGGGGAATGGATGGGTGACTAAATGACTGGATGAATAACCAAGTGACTAAATGAATGATGGTAGGATAAAGTTTTCCCTACTGGAGTCCTTTAGATGATCTGCTCTGGTAACTACCTGGGGACAATTTGTAATTAACATATCAAATTCTTCTAAAGGTCTTGAAAGCGTTTGTCTCTTCGCTGCTTAAGCAGCCTGCACAGAAGCTTGCATACTGGATGAAATTGCTTCCTTCATAGCAGAGACAAAGCACCGCCTACCTCCTGTTCCAAAGACCTCAAATTCTGAATTAGGAGAGACATGAATTAATGAGTTCTGCCTGTAACAAGAAAAACCTCTTTTAATAACTGGGAGTTAAACAGAGTTTGGATCCCTGCTGATCTTATTGGCAAAATTAAATAAAAGTGACATTCTGCTGGCCCAAGCAAATTAGCAGCCAGCCTGTGTAAAGGCTCAGTTAACCCCAGACATTGTGTGATGTATTACCCATTGTTTGACGTACTTTCATAAGAGCAAGACGAAGTGTCCCATCCTTTAGACTCTGGTAATGTGCTTCATTGTTAAATTCAATAGGAAAAGCGATTCATACTGTGGTATGATTGAAAAGAAAATTGAATCCTTTTGATGTTATAAATGTGTCTATTACTGCGTGTGCACACAAATTTTCCATGGAAATTATGGTGAAAGTAGTGATTCTCCTAGAAAAATGCATTAGTGTTGACACGTTCAATTTTATCTGCATCAGAATATAAATACCCTTTAACCATGGTCAAATTGTGCGGAATGTATATACCACATCTGCATAAGTCACTTGTCTATCCATCTATTGGGAAAAAAGCATTGAGCTCTGAGATCTATCCTGGTTCTCCATTTGCAGTTTTGAAAATACATAATACTAAAAGCCTTGGTGCAGGATTTGTGTGAGGGTCTTTTTAATTTGAGGAACAGCTTCATAAAGCAAAGGTCTGTAATTTCATGTCTTAGTTACACAAAGCGAGTTTGTAGGCTTCGGAAACTTGGCAAGTTGCAGTTTGAGTGTCATGTTAGCATTGGCCACCAGGCCATTATTGGCTATGCCCTGACCGAGTGGTCATGGAACCTTGTTACAAAGCGGTAGGTGATGTCAGGGACATATACTCAGCTTGGCTCTGTGATTTCAAGTCCCACTGCTTACAAGCTAAATGAGGACAGTAAAACGCCTGTATCTCTTGCTTCCCTCCACCTAAGATCTGCCCCTTTTCTGCTCTGCTCCTCCATTCTCCTGACTTTGTCCTCCTTTATTCAGATCTGAAACTCAAGGGAACACTTCTCCTCTCCAGGTTTCAGTCCCCTCTTCTACACATCAAGGTAGATGTCTCTTTGTTCTTCAAAGTTAAATGTTTGGTACTATTTGAACACAATATGCTTTTTTTTGCTTTCCTTCCTATATGTCAGGACTTTGGGGGTCACAAACAGTAAAAAAAAAAAAAAATTCAACACAAAATGGCCTAAGAAATACGAGAATTCATTGCTCCTCCACCGTACCACTTCACACTCTGAAAAAACTCTCAGGAAAATCTGCCAGTGGGCATTGACATCAGAACTGACATCCCCCTTAGGATTGAGTCCATTCGCAAATTCTCTTGGTGGTCTCTTCTCCTGATGGCAACGATACTGACCAGGGTTCTTAGCTTTCCCCAATCAATAGAAACTGACTAGAGGCCAGACAAATTCAGGTTTTACTGGGGCTCCTGTGTCAACTGCTGGAGAGATGAAAACAAGATAACATGTTCCCTTGCTCACTCGTCAATGGGGAATGAGCTCATTTCTTAAGTAAATGAGGGTAGGGGAGTGTCCAGAGGGTGGGCTGGAAAGGTGGCTTAGGTGGTCTGCCTGACCCTTTGTGGTACTGAGTGCAAGGAGACATGCACAGTACCCTGTTTTTGCTCCCGACACCCAGTTCCTTTGCTCCCAGTTCTTCAGAAATGGCCACTGAGTTTTCTGTCTTCTTGTATCTTTTGGTCCAAAATTTGTTCTAACTGCACCTGCACACAGCTATCTTTAGTCCCATATAGTTTCTTTGTATTTTGTGTTCGAGGAGAAATGAGTCCAGATTTAAGCACTGCAGCGAACAGTCCCAGGTCCCAGGCATATCTCAGCAAGATGGCCATATTACTTGTTCACATCCTTCCCACTCCAACCACACAAAAAGTCATGAATGCATTTTTGAGCAATGTTCCTGGGCCGACTCTCCTTGCTCCAAATTAAAGTCAGTACCTGTCCATGAACCAGTCACTGTAGTCAGAAGCAGGCAGTGCTCTGATTAGCCAGGCTGCAGTCACATCTACCCTTGGAGTTGAAGGGTAGACTAAGAGTGGGGGAGAGTAATCAATCACTCCAAGAAAATTTATATCCCTGTTATTAAAAGAAGGATAAACATGTAATGGAAGGGGATGGACAGACACATCTATTGTAATGTGTTCATGCAAGCAGTTTCTGCTGCCTGAAATAGTTCCTTTTCCTTGTCAGTGTGATGAGTCCTTGCTTATCCTTTAAGATGTGGTTCAAAAGCCCTTCTTCAGTGATTACTCTCAAGTCCCTGCCTGTCTACTTTCTTAGCACTGAAACACATCTCTGTTACAGAATCTGCAATGCTCACTGCATCCTTCCACAAATATTTGTTGAGCACCTACTAGGTACACAGAGCACCCCAGGCTTGCTTTTTCTAAGGAGTTGAAATACCAGGCTCTCTGTGCCAACTGAATGATATAATAGAAAGAAATGTGGGGCCAATTTAAGGAGGAGAGTGGTGAAAGTGTTGGCAGGGGAACAGAGAAACTCACAGGAAAAGTTAACAGAATAACTTGTTCTTCTAGGAGGGCGCAGGGAAACCAAGGTCACTCCACACGTGCTGTTGCTGCGTATCTACTAAGGACCAGATACTGTCTCAGTGCCTCAGGGATAAATCAATTTTTTAAAAAAGTGCAGTAATATCTATCTTTGTGGAGGGAATCTGGAGGAGGGAGTTCCAGGCTAAAGAAACAGCCAGTGCAAAGCCCTGAACTAGTATGTTTAACTTATCACAGGATCAGCAAAATGGCTAGTGTGGCAGAAAGAGAGTATGGAGGAAGTGATATTAGAAAGATACCGGGGCCAGATCATGGAGAGGCTAATAGGACTTTAGTTTTTACTCTTCAACCCCTCTATCCAACTCCGGAAGCAATCCAGAACTGTACAAAAATACATTATCAGTCTGTGGAGATAATGGAATAGGATTAGACCTGAAACAGGGACCTTGGGTTCTCACTAATTTATCACTTTCCTCATTAATGTATCCCAAGTTATGAAAATAGACTTCTGCCTCAGTTTCCTGTTAACAATTCTGATAGACTCTGCTGAGACTCTGACACCTTCAACATAACCTACAGCTCCTTGTATGGGAGAAGGGGGTGGTTTCAGGGGGCAGGAGGTTGGAGGATAGTGGGCAAAGGGTAGAGGAAAAGGTAGAGTTTAATATTCAAGGACAGGGTCTAAGTCAAAGTGTTGTATTTGAACTGTGGCTCTGCCACTTATTATGTATATAGCACTGAATCGTTACTTGCTCTGAGCCTCATTTTCTTCATCTGTTAAATGGGAGCAAGAAAGCCTATTCCACAGTGTGCTATACAAGAATGAATGTAAACTGCACAACATAGAATAATCCCTCTCTAATTACTCTCCTGGATATTTCTTGCAAATCCTCTCCACCTAGAGTTGACAGAGTTCTTTATTCTCCCTAGCACTGGCTGAGACCTGTTTTCTAAGAGCCGTGAAGCTGCTGCATACTTAGACTTTCAGTATCATCAGTCACCTGGGTTTTGACCCTTTATCACCCTGTTCCATTCCTTCTCAAGAGATGAACTGGACCCTGTTGGTTCTTAAATCCTGTCTGAGTTGATGACACATCAACTCCTATTGACGTGTTGACACATCAACGCGTGATGACATCATACCTATTTGGACATGGACTATTTGGCTGCTGACTATTCCTCCAGTTGTGGAAAACAACCTGAGAACTGCCTTATTTATGTTCACAGAGGTTCTATCCTGGCTTGTCCCCATTCCCATCCTACAAGGCTGGCTGGCCCAGCAGGACTTGTAGCAGCCAGTCCTTAGTAGAATCGTGCCACAGGCCCACCACATTCTTCCTCATCCAGAAAGCAGTTTCTCCAGGTGCTACCTAAGCGGCAGAACTCATCTGTGGACTCTTTCATAGAGATGTTGTCTCTAACTCACCTCCAGGGCAAAACCACCAATACAGTGGCCTTTTTCTAGGGAAAAACTCTCTGGTGTCATTTCTCTGCCTCTCATTCCTTTCTCTCTCTCTATGTGGAAGTCTCTGCCACTCTCTGCCTTGTATCATGTGAGTGTTGCCTTGTAAATCATTCAGAATCCAAGTCTGGGTGGGATATTTACCCAGAGCGAATTATGACTGGTTGCACTCCTATGTCAATATGTGCCATGTTCATTTCTTATAGTTTATTATTCTGTGGGGCATAAATAGTATTACCAGATTGATATGATTAAAGCTAGTGAGTCATTAATTAGCATCTAATTAAAAGAGATGAGTTACATACCCATGTATGGTAGCTAATGTTATGTTTTCCTTGAAAAAGAAATGATTAAGTGTATTAACAATTGTGTTTTCAAAGAAACCACACGAAATGATATGTGCGGTTCTCTAGGGCTGCAGGGACAATGTGTGCCTTAGGGCATCAGAAAATTGAGTAATGCTCCTCCCCAAAGAAGTGGGTGCCAACACGGGCTAGGATCTTTCTGGTCATAGGAAGCTGGCTTGAGCTTTGCATGGTTTCCAGAAAGAGCAACAGAGAAGTCATAGAGACAGCTTCCTAGAGCCAGAGCCCAGGTTCCAGGGCTATGTCTCCTGTTCAACCTTCTACAGAGGCTATCAACTCACACTGCCAAGTGTGCTTACATCCTTTATCTGATTTAGTTTTCAAAAAACCCACATCCCCATTTTATAAAACAGAAAACCAAACCTCAGGCAGGACTCAGTTGTGGCTGACGTGATAAGACCAGCGAATTTCTGCAGAAGGACCAGGATACAAGCCAAGGCTTTCTGAAACCTGACTTTGATCCTCCATCCAGCCTTCCCTCTCTCCTTTCTTCACACCTTTTCCTCCCGCTGCCCTGCTCTCCACCCTGCTTCTTCTAACGGCCTCACTCTGCTCACAGCCGACTGAGAAGGCTCTCAGTTTATCCTCCCTGTGTCCACAACCCACTTGAACTTCTGGATGCAGATCAATCCTAATTCATCAACATTGACTGACCTGTATGACAGTCATTCCTCCTCTCAGAGAATTCTTGGTAGATTTGTATAATAGAACTCAAACTGGAAGACGATGAGCGTTCATCTGACTGTAGCTCTCCACAGTGCAGACGTTTCTATTATGACACCCTACAAATGTAGTCACTGGGCCTCACTGAGCAACTGAGTTTGTTGTATGTCATTTCCATTTTTATAACTTGCTACTTCTGATTATCAAAATAATACATAAAAATGATCTGGAAAGAAGAAAACCATGGTTACTCCTATAGAAGGGATTAAGGTGGGAATAGGAAAGGAGCAGCTGAGAATATCAAAAGGAACTTTTATTATTGGTACTTGTATCTTTTACATCACTATTTTATTCATGTATTTCTTATGTAATAAAAAACAATAAGCAAAATCAACATGTTCCCACTGGAGGAATCTTGTATATTTATAGGAAGGATAAACAAATAGAACAAACTGTAACTCTCTCGTCTATAAGTAACTGCTGTTATCTATATATCTACATTTCTATCTTTATTCTACTTTGTTTTTCATAACATTTATATTTAGGTATTATGATACTGTATAAGAATTGGGAATCCTTATTTTTAATAGGTTAACATATGCATCTCCCAAATTATTAAAAAAATTATTCCTATAAAATTTAATTATGGCATGATATTCTATTGAGGGTTGAAACATCACTCATATAACCTTTCCCTGAGGTTGGACATATATGTTTCTAATATTTTCACAGTATAAATATTGCTGAGGAAAACATCTGTTTTTAATTGGAAAGTTTAAATTATTTATATTTCTTGTCATAACTGGTATGCTCGTTTGTTCTTGTTCTATTATGTTTATTATATTTGATCCTTCCTTGCTGTTTTCTTTGGATCCTCTTCTCTTTCATTATTTTTCCCCATGGTAGTTTTAAAGGTATATATGTTGTTTTTAACTCTACTAATGTTTCCTTTTAAACCTAGTACTTAAGAGGAGAACTATTGAAAGTTCTCTTGTAAATTTCTAATCTTGCTTCTCCAGCACAATGTGGCTAGCTAATCTTACTGTTAAACTCATCTACTGAGTTCTTAAATTCAATCATTATATTGTTCTTGAGTCTATAATTTCAGTATGATATTTTTTCAGAGATTCCATTTCTCTGGAATCTTAACCGAATTGCTGCAAATTTTAGAAGATTTAGAATTTTTATATCTTCATGGGGGAATTTGTCCTTTGCCATTATGAGTTATATATATTTAAAGTATATTTGCACTAAAACTTTCCTTGTCTGGAATTACTGTGGTTATATCAGATTTTTGTTCTCTTTTTTGTAATACAAATGATATAGGCTAAAATGCACTTCAGTGAGTTTTAACAAGTCCATATAAATATGATGCTTATATCCCTAAATATATACAAAATATTTTCACCACTTCAGAGAGTCCTAAGTCAGTTTTTTAAAATCCTTTGCAGTAGTAAAAAGAGATGAGTTATGTACCCATGTACTTATTGCTTATTTACATATTACAGTATATACTCTTTTGTACAATACACACTCTTTTGTATCCAGCTTAGAGAAAAATTTGTGAAATTCATCCATGTTGTACATGAATAAGAAATATTTCTTTTTGTTTTGGTGGCACCATGTTCCATCATATAAATAAACCACAATGCTTCTGAACTGTGGTGTTGGAGAAGACTCTTGAGAGTCCCTTGGACTGCAAGGAGATCCAACCAGTCCATTCTGAAGGAGATCAGCCCTGGGATTTCTTTGGAAGGAATGATGATAAAGCTGAAACTCCAGTACTTTGGCCACCTCATGCAAAGAGTTGACTCATTGGAAAAGACTCTGATGCTGGGAGGGATTGGGGGCAGGAGGAGAAGGGGACGACCGAGGATGACATGGCTGGATGGCATCACGGACTCAATGGACGTGAGTCTGAGTGAACTCCGGGAGTTGGTGATGGACAGGGAGGCCTGGCGTGCTGCGATTCATGGGGTCGCAAAGAGTCGGACACGACTGAGCAACTAAACTGAACGAACTGATTTATATACTCACCAGTTGATAGATATTTATGCTGTTTCCAATTGAGACTACTATGACTAAAGGTTTTATGAATATTCTTGTAGAAGCATCTGTACAGACCCAAGTTTTCATTTCTTTTGAGTAAATGCCTAGGAAAGGGATTTCTAGTTCATAGAGTATACATATGCTTAACTTTATAAGAAACTGCCAAACTACTTTTCAAAAAGGTTGTACCATCTACGCTGCTACCAGAAATATATAAGAGTTCTAGTTGTTCTGCATTTTCAAGTTGAGGAAGTTCCTTCAGTTTCCAGCCTGCTGAGAGATTTTATCATTAATGTATATTGAATATTTCGAATGTTTTTCTCTTGTTGTTCAGTCACTAAGTCATGTCTGACTCTTTGCGACACCATGAACTGCAACATGCCAGACTTCTCTGCCTGTCACTATCTCCTTGAGTTTGCTCAAACCCCTTCCATTGAGTCAGTGATGCCATTCAGCCATCTCATCCTCTATCTCCCCCTCTTTCTCTTGGCCTCAGTTTTTCTCAGCATCAGGGTCTTTTCCAATGAGTCAGTTCTTCTCATCAGGTGGCCAAATTATTGGAGCTTCAGCATCAGGCCTTCCAATGAACATTCAGGGTATTGATTTCCTTTAGAGTTGACTGGTTTGATTTCTTTGCAGTCCAAGGGACTCTCAAGAGTCTTATCCAGCACCACAGTTCTAAATCGTCAATTCTTTGGCACTCAATCTTCCTTCTGGTTCAACTCTCACATCCATACATGACTACTGGAAAAACCATAGCTTTGACTAATGGACCTTTGTTGGCAAAGTGATATCTCTCTGCTTTTTAAAACACTGTCTAGGTTTGACCTAGCTATTCTTCCAAGGAGCAAGTGTCTTTTAATTTCATGGCTGCAGTCACAGTCTGCATTGATTTTGCAGCCCAAGAAAATGAAATCTGACACTGTTTCCACATTTCCCCGTCTATTTGCCATGAAGTGATGGGACCAGATGCCATGATCTTCATTTTTTAATGTTGAGTTTTAAGCCAGCTTTTCATTCTCCTCTTATATCTTCATCAAGAGACACTTTAGTTCCTCTTCACTTTCTGCCATTAATGTGGTGTCATCTACATATCTGAGGTTGTTGATATTTCTCCTGGCAATCTTAATTCCAGCTTGTCCTTCATCTGGTCTGGCATTTCACATGATGTACTTTGCATATAAGTTAAATAAACAAGATGACAATATATAGCTTTGATGTACTCCTTTCCCTACTTTGAACTAGTCCGTTGTTCCATGTTCAGTTCTAATTGTTGCTTCTTATTAGAAACCTGTATGTCTAGATCTGCATACAGATTTCTCAGGAGGCAGGTAAGGAGGTCTGATATTCTCATCTCCTTAAGAATATTCCACAGTTTGTTGTGATCCACACAGTCAAAGGCTTTAGCATAGTCAATAAAGCAGAAGCAGATGTTTTTTGGAATTCTCTTGTTTTTCCTATGATACAGCGTATGTTGGCAATTTGATCTCTTGTTCATCTGCCTTTTCTAAATCCACCTTGTACATCTGGAAGTTCTTGGTTCACATAATGCTGAAGCCTAGCTTGAAGGAATTTGAGCATAATCTTGCTGACATGTACGGTGAGTACAATTTTACAGTAATTTGAGCATTCGTTGGCATTGCTTTTCTTTGGGATTGGAATGAAAACTGACCTTTTCCAGTCTCATGGCCCCTGCTGAGTCTTCCAAATGTGCTGGCCTAATGACTGCATCACTGTAACAGCATCATCTTTTAAGATTTGAAATAGCTCAGGTGGAATTCCATCATCTCCACTATCTTTGTTCATAGTAATGCTTTCTATGGCCTACTTGACTTCATACTCCAGGATGTCTGACTCTAGGTGAGTGATCACATTTTTGTGGTTAACTGGGTTATTAAGAGATTTTTGGGCTTCCCTGATGTCTCAGAGGTTAAAGCATCTGCCTCCAATGCAGGAGACCTGGGTTCGATCCCTGGGTCAGGAAGATCCCCTGGAGAAGGAAATGGCAACCCCTCCAGTATTCTTGCCTGGAGAATCCCATGGACGGAGGAGCCTGGTGGGCTACAGTCCACGGGGTCGCAAAGAGTTGGACATGACTGAGCGACTTCACCTCACCTAAGAGATTTTTATACAGTTCTTCTGTGTATTCCTGCAATCTTTTCTTAATCTCTTCTGCTTCTGTTAGATAGTAAAATTATCACTTTTTTTCTTGTTTGTTCATGAATCTTCTTTAGTCTGCCAATTAATGTTTTAAAAGTTATATAACCTTGTATTCCTAGAACAAATTTCTCCTAGTTTTATATATTATTGGATTCAATTTGCTAATATTTTATTAATGATATTTTTGTATTTTTTGTGTTCATGAGGATTATTGTTCTGTAATTTTCTTTTCTTAAAGTATAGTTGCTTGATTTTGGCATTAAGATTTTCCTGGCCTCCTAAAATTATTTCAAAGGTGTTTTTGCCATTTTCAAGAGAGTTTTAGTCAAATTAGCATTATTTCTTTCTTTAAAATATGGTAAAATCAACTAATAAAGGTACTAAGTCTGGAGTTTTCTTTAAAATAATGTTGTCAGTTACATGTTCAGGTTATGTAAATAAGTATGGGATTATACAGCTATTTATCTTTTCTTGAGCTAGTTTTGACAGTTTGCATCATTCATTTGTCTAATTTATCCAAGATGTAAAATTTATTGAAATAAAAATTTTCATAATATGCCCATATCCTTTTGATATCTGCAGAATCTGTAGTGAAGTCCCCCTGTGTCACTTTTAATATTGGCAAATTGTGATTTCTTTTTTCTTGATAGTTTAGCTAGAAGTTTGACAGTGGGTTTTTTTCTTTCTTTTTTTTTTTTTTTTTGTTTGTTTTGTTTTAACCTTTCCTCCAAATACCAGATTTTGGTTACACTCATTTTCTCTGTTGTTTATCTGTTTTATATTTCATTGATTTGTTCTCTTCATTATTTTAAGGTCAAATTTGCTCTTCTTTTTCTAACTTCCTAAAGTGGGAGCTTAGATTATTAATCTGTTTTCTTTTAAGTTAGCTTAATTGAGATAGAATTTAAAACAAAATCCATCCAGTTTAGGGGGAGGGGTATATAGTTCCACACGTTATGAAATGTGTATATACCTAGGCCTCTAACACTGAAATCAATGCATTAAACATTTTCATCTGTTGAAAGTGTCCTCTAACTCCTTTTTCGGGAAATCCCCTAACTTTATGGCAACCACCATTGTGATTCTTTTCCATGATGAATAAATATTTTCTTCAGTCAAAACAATCCTTTTGGGATTTATCCATGTTATTGTATAGATCAATAGTTTCTAATATTCTACTTCATCAATATACCAAACTTTGGGTTTTATTTTTTGCTCACCTATTAACAGATATTTAGGATGTTATAAAGTTGATATTTTTCTTTCTTACCTTTTGACCCCCTTATTTTTCCCACCCACCCCCAACACCTTGCATCTGGCAACTACCAATCTGATTTCTGTATCTATAAGTTTGAAGTCAGTCACTACTTTTATTTTTGTCAGAAAACATCCTTGAGCCTATACAATGAAAATGTATGTGGTTATTTATCTCCTTCAGTGAAGGTGGATAATACATCTCTTCCCATCTTTACTTTACATACTACCACCAGTTTTACTTGGTGTAAGATAGTTTTACCAAGTTAATTATTGCTCCTTTTATAAATTAAGAATCCTTTTTTCCAAGAATTATTTATGACACTTTCTTGGAAAAGGAAATGGCAACCCACTCCAGTGTTCTTGCCTGGAGAATCCCAGGAACGGGGGAGCCTGGTGGCCTGCAGTCTATGAGGTCACACAGAGTCGGGCACTACTGGAGTGACTTAGCAGCAGCAGCAGGACAATTTCATTCTGTTTTGTAACCATGTTTACCACAGTTATTTAGAATAAATTATGTGCTTGAATGCTTTTAGTTGCTCATTACCAGTTCTTCCACACCATGATGTTATTGTTTATGATTTTTAAATTTTGATTTCTTTTTTTTAATCTGCCTGAAATAGATCTTGAAGTAACTTTTCAGAAGAATGCATGAGTCATATACTTTGTTAGTCCTTCATAACTGAGGTTATTGGTCTGTTGACTTCATATATAAACCACAATTTTCAACTATTCAATCATTTACCTAAAAAAAAGCAAATGCTAACCTAAGCAAAGCACTGTGCTAGGTGTGGAATACAGCCATATGTAAACTGTGCGTGGTTGACGTTTTCATGAGTGTTACACTCTGGTGCAGGAAACAGACATTAACAGCTGATTCCAGAATTAATTACTGGTGATGGTAGTAACAAAGGAGACTAACAGAGTTCTAGTTAGGAGAGAAGCAAGGGGATGGAAAAGACTTCTCTGAAAGGGTAATAATTAAATGAGGACACCTACAATGAATGATTGATGTGGAATGTTTTATTTGGGAAGGAATGATAAATTCTAGGGCTTCCCTGGTGTCTTAGATAGTAAAGAATCCACCTGCAATGCAGGAGACCCAAGTTTTATCCTTGGGTAGGGAAGATCCCCTGGAGAAGGGAATGACTACCCACTCTAGTATTCTGGCCTGGAGAATTCCATGCAGAGAGAAGCCTGAATGGGCAACGTACGTAAGAACTTGAGGATGGATGGAATGTGAAAGAAAGGCAATGTAGATGCTATGCAGGGTAGGGAGCAGAAGTATGTATATGGCTGGTAAATGGCCAAAGGCTGAGGACACAGAACCTCAAAGGTCTCATTCAGGGTTGGAATTTTTGTGTAAGACAAAATCACTGAAGTGGTTGGAGCAGAGATATGGCATGGTCACATGACTTAAAAAAAAAAATCACACGGATTGTGCTGTGTTGAATGATTCAGAAAGAGGTAAGGAGATGAAGTTGAGCCAACCAGGAGGCTATTTGCTGTTCAAAGGTTCTAGTGAGAGATGACAGTGGCTTGGATCAGAGTGGTAGCAGTTGAAACTGTAAGAGGTAGAGGCATTTAAGACAGTGTAGGAGATAGCTTTCATTCTTCTCATACACCCACCATTAAATCCATTAGCAATCTATTTGGTATGCCTTGAAATATATCCAGTCCAATCACTTCTTACCACCCCCTCCACTTTTACCCCAGTCCAAGTCCCCACCATCTCTTATCTGCAAGGTATTACTATTGCATCACTGTATAATCGCTGTAGCTTCATAGCTATTCTTTCTGTATTTATTTTGCTCTGCTTCACACAATGGCCTTGTTAAAATGTAAATCAAAATCATTCATTTCAAAACTCTCTAACAATTTCTTATTTCACTCAGATGTTCTAACAATGGCCCACAAAGCCAAATGTGATCTGGTCTTGTTATTTTTGATATCTCTTGCCACTGTCTGATTTGCTTATAGTTCAGCTACACTCTCCTCCTTGTCATTCTCTCACTGTACCCAGGACCTTTGCACTTGCTGTCCTCCTTGTGCGGAACACTCTTTCCCTAAATTTTTGCATGACCTGCTTCATTTATTTCATGACTGGAATAGATTATTCCAGTCTACTCAAATATGTCAGCTTAAGAGACATCCTCCCTGACCATCCTATGAGAACTGCTGCACTACCAGCCTCTGTCCTCTGATCCTGCTTCATCTTTCTTCAGAGTCCTGACACTTGGATAGCTTTATATATTGTCTGCTTTGCTCAACTGGAATGTGAACTCCTCAAGAACAGACATAGTGTTTTTATTTATTGTTACATGGTCAGAAATATCCACCATATGAATGATTTGAAGAATGTGGCAGTGAGGAAGGAGACAGTGCTGAGCACAGCTCCCAGGTTTCTGGCTTATAACGTAGGGTAGCTGGGAGTGCCGTTAACTGATATGAGGAAGTTGGAGGAGGAAGGGTTTGGGAGAGATCAGGAGTTTGAAACTGAGCAGGCTGAATGTAAGATAACTTTAAAAACATCAAGGGGATGTCTAGTAGTCAAATGGATACATGAGTTTGTGAAGTTATCCATGTACAGAGGCTCTAAGCCCTAGGTGACCAACTCTTCCCAGTTTGCTGAGGGCTTTTCCTAATTTAAGCACTGAGTCCCAAGGCCTTGGAAACTCCTCGGCCAGAACAAATTGCTGGTTGATCACCCTACAGTCAGCATGTATGTCATGGGTGGAAGGCACGGCATGACTATGGGATCACAGGCAGAGTGTGCAGAGACGCCAGCCCATGCTTGAGCTCTGTGGAACTCCAGTGATTAAGGTGTGGTGAGCTTGTGCCATCTCCCACTGGGCTCTGGGCTCCCTATGGGCTGGGAGGCATGATGCATGATAACTGCCCAATCATATTTGTTATGAGTGAAAAAAATTAGAGGTTGAATAAATGTGGCACAAAGGAGAATGAGAGAAATAAGAAGGGGTAAGGGAAGTGAAAGGAAAGGTATAAGCATCTGAATGCAGAGTTCCAAAGAATAGCAAGAAGACATAAGAAAGTCTTCCTCGGTGATCAATGCAAAGAAATAGAGGAAAACAACAAAATGGGAAAAACTAGAGATTTCTTCAAGAAAATTAGAGATACCAAGGGAACATTTCATGCAAAGATGGGCTCGATAAAGGACAGAAATGGTATGGACCTAACAGAAGCAGAAGATATTAAGAAGAGGTGGCAAGAATACACAAAACTATACAAAAAAGATCTTCAACACCAAGATAATCACGATGGTGTGATCACTCACCAAGAACCAAACATCCTGGAATATGAAGTCAAGTGGGCCTTAGAAAGCATCACTACGAACAAAGCTAGTGGCGGTGATAGAATTCCAGTGGAGCTATTTTAAATCCTGAAAGATGATGCTGTGAAAGTGCTGCACTCAATAAGCCAGCAAATTTGGAAAACTCAGCAGTGGCCATAGGACTGGAAAAGGTCAGTTTTCATTCCAATCCCAAAGAAAGGCAATGCCAAAGAATGCTCAAACTACCGCACAATTGCACTCATCTCACACGGTAGTAAAGTAATGCTCAAAATTCTCCAAGCCAGGCTTCAGCAATATGTGAACCGTGAACTTCCTGATGTTCAAGCTGGTTTTAGAAAAGGCAGAGGAACCAGAGATCAAATTGCCAACATCTAAGTGAAAGAGGAGAGTGAAAAAGTTGGCTTAAAGCTCAACATTCAGAAAACAAAGATCATGGCATCTGGTCCCATCACTTCATGGGAAATAGATGGGGTAACAGTGGAAACAGTGGCAGACTATATTTGGGGGCTCCAAAATCACTGCAGATGGTGATTGCAGCCACGAAATTAAAAGATGCTTACTCTTTGGAAGAAAAGTTATGACCAACCTAGATAGCATATTCAAAAGCAGAGACATTACTTTGCTGACTAAGGTCCATCTAATCAAGGCTATGGTTTTTCCTGTGGTCATGTATGGATGTGAGAGTTGGACTGTGAAGAAGGCTGAGCGTCGAAGAATTGATGCTTTTGAACTGTTGTGTTGGAGAAGACTCTTGAGAGTCTCTTGGACTGCAAGGAGATCCAACCAGTCCATCCTAAAGGAGATCAACCCTGGGATTTCTTTGGAAGGAATGACGCTAAAGCTGAAACTCCAGTACTTTGGCCACCTCATGCGAAGAGTTGACTCATTGGAAAAGACTCTGATGCTGGGAGGGATTGGGCACAGGAGGAGAAGGGGACAACAGAGGATGAGATGGCTGGATGGCATCACTGACTCGAGGGATGTGAGTCTGAGTGAACTCCGGGAGTTGGTGATGGACAGGGAGGCCTGGCGTGCTGCGATTCATGGAGTTGCAAAGAGTCAGACACAACTGACAGACTGAACTGAAAGGAGAGTTTTAAAGTAAAGCTTTAAATATTGTATCACTTCTACCCTTTGCTCAAAAGTTTCAAAGATTTTTCTCGGGTAAACATTCATAAGGTGTGGTTTGCAAGCTCTTGTCTGCCCTGTGTCTTCCAGCCCCATCACCTGCTTCTCTCTATCTTGCTGCCTGTGCATCTCCGCCTGTTGTGCTCTTCCCAATACCTGCAAGGCTGGAAGAATAAGAAAGTGGAATCAAAAGGGATTTTAAAAGATATTTTAAAAACTCCCTTTTTCTCTTATGTGTGTGTGTGTGTGTGTGTGATAAGTTTCTCTAATTTTAGTCATCTTGGTGGGTGTGTGTGCATAGTGATATATCATTATGGTCTCAATTTGTACCTCTAAAACAAGAAATGATGTTGAGCACTTCTTTTGGACATTTGGCCACCCTGTTCTGTGAAGTGCCTCTTAAAGCCTTTTTGTCTGTTCAATTATCTTTCATTTTCTTATTGTTTTGTACAAATTTATACTTCTAGATACTGATCTTTTGCCAGATATGTATTATAAATATCTTCTACTCTGTGGCTTTCATTTCCCCCATTCTAATTGTTTTTTTCTCCAATATCTTGAACCAATCTTCTTTGATAAATTCTTAATTTAAAAGTATTCCAGTGTACCAAACTTCTTCATGGTTTATGCTTTGTATGTCCTACTGGAATAATTTTCTTTGCCTCCCTGAGGTCATGAAGACATTCTCCTGTATTTTCTTCTTGAAGCTTTATTGTTTTACTTTTCACATGTAGTTCTATGTTTTCTGGAACTCCATCCTTCCCAATTCACTATAGTGCCACTGTTCTTTCAAATCAAGTGGCTATATGTGCAGGTCTGTCTCTAGATTTTCTGTTTGTTCTACCAGTTTCTTCGTCTATCTTTGGACTAATATCGTGCTATCTTTGCTATTGTAGCTTTATAACAAATCTTGTTATGGCACAGTGTGTGCTCACCCTATGTTGATCCCATTGTCTCTAGTGTGAAACTCAAACTCCTTATCAAGGTCCACAAGGCCCACATTCCCTGCCTATGTTCCCAGTCTCATCTCTCCTCTCTCTTAACTCATTATGTCCCATTAGGCTTTTCTGTTCCTTTGAAAACAGACATTCCAGGCTTGTTCCTGTCTCAGTATCTTTGTACTTGCTGTTCTTTTTCTCTGGATCTCTCTTCCCCAGATCAACACAGGATTAGAGCTTTCTTGTTATTCAGATGCCAGATCAAATGCCCCTTTCCCAGAGACTCTCCTGATCCCCTTTCCTAAATAAATTTTCCTTCTCCCTCCTGCCCTTGCCCACACTCTATCACCTTTCCTTATGCAATTATAAGATTTACCAGTATCTGAAGTGATATGTTTGTTTATTTATTTGGCATAGTATAGTTCTTTCACCCACTAAAATGTAACTTCCAGTGGCCGCAGGACCTCGTTAGCCTTTTGTATCCTCGCTGGATGCTTAGCTACTAGAACAGTGCTTGGCACATAGAAAATTCTCAATAAACTTTGGTGGGCAGAATTTGCATTTCTTTAATTCATCAGTCTCAGTATCCTCTGGAGACTTTCTTCCTCTTCTCAGTGAAGCTTTTAAATATTTGTAAAAAAAATTTCTCCCTGAAATTTCTCTTCTTAAATGCCTTCAGTTGCTTCCACTTATACACAGAAGCATCTCTGGTTTGGCTGTTTGGTTTAATCATACAGTGAATTCATCAGCACTTTAGATCACACTTTGTATGTCCTCTCTATGAACCTGTTCTACCAGCTATACACACAAATGCATCTTGGCTTCCCCAATGCTGCTCATGGCTGGGAGCTCAGGAAATGTTTGCTGAGTGTAAGACTGAATGCAACGTCCTTCAAGCAGAGAATCCCTGGTGCTTGGGCCTTGGAGGGGAAAAAGATCAGCGTGGCTTCCCTGGCCAGATTTATTACTCTCCCTTCCACTGCATCCTGTCGCCCACACTCCCAGGGCCTTTGTAAATCACTGGATGTTATTCCTTCACTTACACATTTTTTATGACTGTCCTTTTAGGACCACATAAATCAGATGTCAAATCAGGTTATTAGTGGGGGCTATTTTTTTCTCCCCTGTCAACAACCTGGTATTTTAATTCACTTTGGACTTTTCTATTTCTGTTTGCAACCCTTCTCTGGGATGGTGAATGCTGGCATAAAGATTGGTCCTGAAGGAAAATTGAGGGGAGTTAGGTCAGATACCAGACAACAAGGGTATAGTCTTAAAATTGTGAGACTGGTGGGGGAAAAGAACCTTCTACCTTTGTCACTGAAAAATGACCTTAATCCCTGGGTTAATCAGAAGGCTTTCCTTGTTAGCTAAGGAAAAATGAAGAATTTCTCCCAGGCACAAAGAGTTGGAGAAACATCAGATTTAGGGTAAAGATTAAAGGTCATTCCATCATTCAGAATGTATTTGAGTGAACCAATAAGGAAAGATGAAGAGGGAGGAAGTTACTTGTTTAAGTTAATGGCAGAGATGTATTCTGAACTCAGACCTCTTATCATTTTAGATGTGAACAAAATTTTTAATGTCAAAATACTATAAAATACAAAAATTTAAAAATTGCTCATATTCCCTCTATCAAAAGTTGAATGAGTTAACATTTTCATGTACTTTTTACTTCTACACCCGTTTGATTTCCATCTTCAATCTGATCTTCACTCCCTCTCCTATATGGGCTCATTATGCTTTTTTATGTTTTATTCCCAGCCTTTTAAAATTTAACATACTTATGCATTTTGTGCTATCCATAGAACTCTATAATATTATTTTGTGTGTATTTTTAAAGGTTGTAAATATAATCACAATGTTTATAGAGTTTGCAACTGGATTTTCTCAGTCCACAGTGTTTTTTAAGACCTTTCCATGTTGATTCATATTGACCTACATGTTTACTTTAATTGCTGCATGGAAGTTATGTACTCCCAATTTTTCTTCATTCCTTTTTTTTTTATTGATGCACACACAGATGGTTTCTGATTATTCCAATTTCCAAATAATGATATTATGAACATTCATGTAATGGTCTCAGTGCTTATATGTCTGATTATTTTTCTAGATAAATAACTAATGATAGAGTTGCTGGGTCAAAAAGTATGCATATTTTTAGTTTCAATAGAAATGGTCAAAAATTCTTCAGAGTAGCTATACCAACTTACATTCCTTATTAGTAGTGACTAGCAAATAGTCACTAGTGACTCTTTTCAACAAGCCCTTGTTGAAACACTTGGTATTATCAGAATATTTTAAGTTTTCCATTTGACAAACTTTTAAAATTGTCATTTTTGTTTTAATTTCACAGAACTTGATATCTTTCTAATGCTATTGATGATAATTATATTATCCTTATATCCTTTGCCTGATTTTTTATCCTTTTATTCTTACTTTGTAAGAATTCTATATAAATCTTGGATCTTGAATGTTGGTTGGTTATTACTCATTGAAAGTAACTCTCCTCATTTTATGGCTACCTTTTTTCTTTGTTTATAGGTTATCTTATTAAGCGGACATGTAAAAATTTTAATGTAGTCAAATTTGTGTTTTTTTCTTTAAAACCGCACATTTGCTGTCTTTCTAAAGAAATTTTTCTCACTTCTGTATCAAATAAGCAACTGAATGAGGCAACTAGGATGCAAAATTTAAGGAGACATTTGCTCAGAATCCTGCAAGTGAGTGCTTTCTTAAATTATGTGCCTTAGGCTCATCATAGCCTAAACATATGCATGTATCACCAATTAGTTAATTTTTATTGCTCACTAGCATTCTTGCCTGGAGAAGCCCAGGGACGGGGGAGCCTGGTGGGCTGCCGTCGCTGGGGTCGCACAGAGTCGGACACTAGAGCAGCAGCAGCAGAATTCCATGCTAGAATATACCAAAAAATTATTTATTCATCTGTTGATGAACATTCGTATTGTTCCCAATTTTAGTTACTATAAAGTTTCTATGACTATTTGTACACGTCTTTTTTTGTGTGTAAGTATATATTTGTGCTTCTATTTCTCTCGAGTAATGTCTAGTCATTAGGTAATGTCTAGTCATTTAACTACACTACTAGTAATGTCTAGCCATTTGGCTAGACAACAAAGGTCCATCTAGTCAAAGCTATGGTTTTTCCAGTAGTCATGTATGGATGTGAGAGTTGAACCGTAAAGAAAGCTGAGTGCTGAAGAATTGATGCTTTTGAACTGTGGTATTGTAGAAGACTCTTGAGAGTCCCTTGGACTGCAAGGAGATCAAACCAGACAATCCTAAAGAAAATCAGCCCTGAATATTCATTGGAAGAACTGAAGCTGAAACTCCAATACCTAATGCAAAGAACTGACCCATTGGAAAAGACCCTAATACTGGGAAAGATTGAAGGCAGGAAGAGAAGGGGACGACAGAGGATGAGATGGTTGGACGGCGTTACCAACTCAATGGACATGAATTTGAGCAAGCTCTGGGAGTTGGTGATAGGGAAGCTTGGCATGCTGCAGTCCATGGTGTTGCAAAGAGTCTGACACGACTGAACTACTGAACTAAACTGAACTGAGTAATGTCTAGGAGAGGAATTGTGGGTCATAGAATAGGTGTTTGCCTAACTAAAAGAAACTATCAAATTATTTTCTAAAATGATTGGAAAATTTACTCTGCCACCAGCAATTGGAGAAGTCTAGTTTTTCCACATCATTATTAACTAGCCATTATAGTGTGTATGAAGTTGCATTTCCCTGGCAGCTGAAGTCCAGAATTTTTTCATATACTTATTAGTCATCATAACTTCTGTGAGGTATCTGTATTTTTATTGGATTGATTGTCCTTTAATTATTGATTAAAAAAAAATTTTTTTAAAGTATATTCTAGAGACAAATTCTATAAAATTTATGACTTTTAAAAAGTCCTGGTCAGTACCTTGAGTTATTTTTAATGATGTCTTTTGAAAAGTAGAAGTTTATAATCTTAATAAAGTCCAATTTATTTTTTCTTTATAATCTATTATTTTTGTGTCCTATCTGCCTACATCCATGATTGCTAAGATTTCTCCTAAATTTTCTTTAGAAGTTTTATAATTTTAGTTTTTATGCTTTTAAGATCTGTAATTCACTTTGAATTAATATTGAGTATGTTGTGAGGTATGGGTCCAAGTCTACTATTTTCCTGTATGTGGATATCCAGTTGTTCTAGCACAATTTGAGGGAAAGAATTTCATTTTCCCATTGAATCTCCTTTCTTAAAAATCAATTGATCATACATATGTGCACATTTATTTCTGAACTCTCTACTCTGTCCCATTGATCTAACTCTCTAAACTTCCAACACTATCATACTGTTTTGCTTTTTAACAGTGATGAAATCAGGTAAAGTAATGCTTCCAATTTTGATTTTCTTCTTAGTGACTATTCTAGGTCTCTTACATTTCCAAATACATCTTAGAATGTTTGTTAGTTTTTACATACATAATAAAATGCCACCGGAATTTTGAATGAGATGTCATTCTAGCTATACATGAATTTGAAAAGAACTGACATCTTAACAATATTGAGTGTATCAGTCCATGAACATGGTATATCTCTCCATGTATCTAGGTATTTAAATTTTTTTTTCAGTAATCTTTGTAGTACTAGTGACAAAGTCCTATACAACTTCTATTAATATGTTCTGAAGTATTCTATGGTTTTCTTGCTATTGTAAATATAATTTTAAATCTATATTTTCATTTCTATTGCTAGTATGTAAAAATGCAATTTATTTGTGTATATTATTATTTTATCTGTAACTTAGCTATTGATTTACTTATTTATTTCAGTACTTCTTGTAGAGGTTTTAGATTTTCTATATAAGCCAGCAATTTTCAAAACTCTTTTTAAATCTCAAGAATAATTTAGACTCTTAAAATTTTGGGGACCCTAAAGAGTTTTTTGTTGAGTTAGAAAAATTGATACTTAGTCATTTAGAAATATAATCAAAAGTTATTTAAATATGTGTACATTCATTTAGAAGGCAATGGCACCCCACTCCAGCACTCTTGCCTGGAAAATCCCATGGACGGAGGAGCCTGGTAGGCTGCAGTCCATGGGATCGTTAAGAGTCAGACACGACTGAGCAACTTCACTTTCATTTTTCACTTTCATGCATTGGAGAAGGAAATGGCAACCCACTCCAGTGTTCTTGCCTGGAGAATCCCAGGGACGGGGGAGCCTGGTGGGCTGCTGTCTCTGGGGTCACACAGAGTCGGACACAACTGAAGCGACTTAGCAGCAGCAGCACATTCATTTAAAATAGCAATAAATCCATTGTAAATTAACATAAATAACACATTTTTTATTCTTAAAAACTCTATTTTCCAAAACAAAATAGTAGAATTGTTTCATATATTTGTAAATTTCTTCAATGTCTAGCTTAATAAAACTTGCATTTTGACAACCTCCAGGTATTGCTGATGCTACTGGTCCAGGGGCCACACTTTAAGAAACTGCTATAGTAAAAATAAGTAAGTAAATAAATAAATTCCTTCAGGTAAACATGAAATATTTTAAATGGTTGAGCATCTGCTCATCCACAAAACAGATCTCAAAGGAAATTCTGAGAAGTCAGCATCATATCTATCATGTACTCTGACCTCTCAATGCAGTTATAAATCAATTTACAAAAGAAAACCCAAAAGCACCCACAACAGATGTTAACTAAACACATTAAAAAAAAAAAAACTCAACTTATGTGTTGTAAAATAAATCATAATATTGATAATTAGAAAATATTTAGCACTGCTGCTGCTGCTGCCACTAAGTCGCTTCAGCTGTGTCCAGCTCTGTGCTACCCCATAGACGGCAGCCCACCAGGCTCCCCCGTCCCTAAGATTCTCCACGCAAGGACACTGGGGTGGGTTGCCATTTCCTTCTCCAATGCATGAAAGAAAAAGTGAAAGGAAGTCACTCAGTCATGTCTGACTCTTAACGATCCCATGGACTGCAGCCTACCAGGCTCCTCCATCCATGGGATTTTCCAGGCAAGAGTCCTGAAGTGGGTTGCCATTGTCTTCTCCGATATTTATCACTAAATGTTGCTAAACAATCTACATGTCAAAACTTGTGGGGTGCAGCTAAATTATAGGATAAATAAAACTGAAAATAATAAATTGAAAACTTTCTGACAAGAAAAAGTGAAAAAGAGAAGGCATAAATGCAAAATGCCAGAAACGAAAAAGCAGACCTAACAATAAATACAGTCGAGATGTAAGAAATTAGAAGAAAGCACGATGACTAAATGCATGGGAAAACATTTGGACACAAGGTCAGTGCTTCCCAACCCTGCAACATTAGACTTACTCGGCCTTTAAAACAACAGTGATTTTTAGACTCCTCACCAATGAAATAAATCAGAATCTCTGAGGGTCAGACAGAAGGAAATTCTAATAGGCAATCAGAGTCAAGAGCTACTGCCCTAAGTAATTACAGACTCAGGAGAAAAGTCCCCCTATGCTGAGTGAGTAAGTCACAGAGCCCCCTCCTCCTCCCCATCAAGACATGAGTAGCAGACCCCATCAGTTCAGTTCAGTTCAGTTGCTCAGTCATGTCTGACTCTTTGCGACCCCATGAATCGCAGCACGCCAGGCCTCCCTGTCCATCACTAACTCCCGGAGTTCAATCAGACTCACGTCCATCGAGTCAGTGATGCCATCCAGCCATCTCATCCTCAGTCGTCCCCTTCTCCTCCTGCCCCCAATCCCTCCCAGCATCAGAGTCTTTTCCATAGAACACTAAAATCTGTCACATGCCCTCCTCCATCTCCACTGTGGTGAAATCTAATGTCACCATGCCGCTTTAACAGCAGAGGTACTACTCTTCCTCTGTGACTAAGATACTCCCACAGAAATGAGCATCATTTTCCAGTCAGTGGTCCTGGGTCTCTTATCCTCTGAGTCAACAGTACAATTTTTATTCTCTCCTGGTGATCCTGATTTATTTTTGGAATCAGAATGGAAAAGACAAGTAGTACTTTCTTCAAAATAGACTTAATGATAGTTGCCACATATGGAGCATTGTATATATGTAATGTAGGAGAAGATTAAGACAGACAAGTCCCAAAGACCTCACAGTCTGATTGAATATAAAGGATTCAAATGCAAACAAACATATATGAATTCACATGCATGCATGCACACACCAGCACACACACATTTTTATCAGGTTGTATAATACTGTCTTTGACTAAATGTTGAGTGGTGATATCGGTCAGGGAGTAGGTGTAGGGAAAAAAAATTATAATGATTTTATGAAAAGAGAAATTTAATACAAGGAATTAGGTGTTTGCAAAGTCACTAGAAGGTCTCAAGAAGGAGGTTCTACGCTAGGTTAGACCTCCAGAGATGATTCTAGGGTGGCAATTCTAGAATGTCATCCATTGAGAGAGATTCCATTTATGCTGCATAATTTGACAAGAAGGAATATCATAAAACTGTTGAGCCAACTGCCAGCCCTAGGAACACACCTACACAGCAGAGATCTGTGAGTCATGATCCTTGGCCAGAAGTGTCATCTCCAAAACCAGGCTGTCTGTGGCTTCTAGATCTTCAAAGAAAAAAAAAAATGCTTCTTTGCCATGCATTCCTCCTAGTTACTGCTGTTGCTGCTAAGTCGCTTTAGTCGTGTCCGACTCTGTGTGACCCCAGAGACGGCAGCCCACCAGGCTCCCCTGTCCCTGGGATTCTCCAGGCAAGAACACTGGAGTGGGTTGCCATTTCCTTCTCCAATGCATGAAAGTGAAAAGTGAAAAGTGAAAGTGAAGTCGCTCAGTCGTGTTCAACTCCTAGCGACCCCATGGACTGCAGCCCATCAGGCTCCTCCATCCATGGGATTTTCCAGGCAAGAGTACTGGAGCGGGGTGCCATTGCCTCCTAGTTAACTCACTTCCAAATTCTAGTCTTCCAAGAATGCATTTGGGCTTCCCTGGTGTCTCAATTGGTAAAGAATTGCTTGTATTGCAGGAGACTTGGTTTTGACCCCTGGGTGTTCCTTGGAGAAGGGAATGGCTACCCTCTCCAGTATTGACTGGAAAGTTCCTTGGACAGAGGAGCCTGGTAGGCTATAGTCCATGGGGTTACAAAGACTCAGAAATGACTGAGTGATTAACAAGAGTGCATGTCACTGTCAGAATCTAAGGCCCAAGTGAAACTGTAACTGTGAAGCAGTCTGGGATACAGCTGCTGGCTTTCCAGGCCTCCACAGTGCAGGAGGAGAGTGAGCTGGGCAGTCTCCCTTAAGGGAGGTATGGCTTCAGAAAAAGAAGAAAACCTGTGAACTAAATACTTGAAAGCTTGGTGCCTTCCCGTCTTGCTCTCCTTTGTGGGGAGCACACAATAAACTGGCCATCAGGACCCATCAACTGCTGCTGCATAAAACATTTCACATGGGTCTCTTCTTTCATTTTCTTCTGCCAGTCTCTGATCAGATTTCCTTCATATTTTGACCTGGACAACTGCAAGAGCTTTCAAACAAATCTTTCCATTTGTAAGTTTATTACTATAAACCATTTTGTACAATGTTTCTATATGGATCTTTATAAATATATTAATAGTTCCTTGATCAATACATTCATCTAACTGTATTATAATTGCTTGAGGCTATAAGCATTGTCTTCATTGTCTTTTATTCTTGTACTTTCTTCTTTTGACATATAGTAAATACTCAAAATTGTTGTTGAATGAATAAGCAATAACAGTATTTCCCAAGTGTGGCATGTGTGGATGAAAAGTGATTTAGGGTGGTGCAAGGGTGAATCATTTTTATTTTAATAGATATATCACTATATTAAATATCATAGAAAATATAACTAATACATCAAGTCTATGATATTACAGATATCATTTAGGATGAGGCTAAAGTAAAGAGAGAGCACTTGTTGAGAACGCAAAAGGACATCAGGGTTAAACATGGTAAGAAAATATAAAAATTCATGACGGAGTATGAATAACCAGTATTGGAAACAGCTACTATATTACTCTTTGGCTGAAAGATGGTCAAGATTCCCATCACCTTGAAAATAACACCCAAACTCCTGACTGGAAATCTTCTCCCACCTGCTTCTTAACTACCTACCTACTTAGTGTCACCTTTTGTCACCTCCATTCTATTCCCCAAACTGTATATCTTATATAGCCACATGAAAACCCTCATTATTCCCCCAATATTTTCATACACTCCTCTATCTCTACACATGGAGTAGAGATTTCTACCAGCAGTCATTTCGAAATGACTGCTCTCTTTTGCTTCTCTGTTGAGTAGAGGAAGTCTTATGTATCCTTTAAACCCCTATTTCATTCATTCAACAATAATTTGTTGAATAAGTCCTATTTATCCTTTAAAACCCAATTCAGATGTCAGCATTACAGCTATAGTGAGCTAAAACAGAGAAGCCATAGACAGACACAAGGTCATTTCCAGAGAGGACTTCCATGTGAAGTAAAGTTTAGGCCAGTTCCTCATGAGCTGATCAGGGGTCTCCCCACTTAGAGATGTCAAAACTCAATATTTGTACCTCTCTTAGAGCTCATTGCATTCAGAAAAAAATGTCCCACATGAGCTCAATAGACTCTGATGATTCATCACTAGACATAATATGCATATACTTATGTGTTATCACTAAGTCTCTTTATTTCTCAGTGCACAGGCCCACACATGACCCAGTCATTTCTGCAAAGGCTGAAGTATCAGTGCTTAGAACTGGCATTTCATAGCTAGAATAATATTAGCTTTATTCTGCTTATTTTTTAGAGTGTGTAAGAGGCTTAATTGTAGAAAAATTGAAAATATAAAAATTATAATAAACAGAAATAAATGTATCACTCATAAGCCTTCTACCTAGAGGCAAACCACCCCCCTCAACAACAACAAAAAAAAACTAATGTTTTGTCACATTTTCCCTCAGTCTTTTTTTCACTCCTCTCTACCTCCCAGTTTTATATACTATACTTGTATCCTGGTTTGCTCACTTACCATTACTCTTCTGTGTTATTAAAATTCTTTTCAAACATTAATTGCATTAATTAACCATACCTTAACCACCAGCTATTTCACCATTTCCGGGATTTTTATTACACATAATGTGACAATAAACATTTTTGTGCGTAAATCCAAGGCTGCATTTTAGATTCTTTCCCTAGCATCGGTACCTAATTGTGAAATCATTGGTTCATAAATTATGAATATTTTAAGACCAAATTAGAAATATTCTGTCTTTAGATTTGTATTTCAGGGCTTTTCCCACTTCAACAAATTATTACTCTCCTTTGTCAAAATCCATGTAAAACAAACAAACAAAAAAAATCTCAGGAAGTTTGTCTCCCCAGACTTGCATAGTATTTTTAATATCACACAATTGAAGCCATTGGCACTCTAGAAGTCTCCTCAGAATCCCCCATAATGTCCTCCTGAGTCCCTCTTGTCATTATATGGGAAATCCAGGTGTCCATGCTATTGGTTTCTACCTGGATTATACCTGCCTCACCCTTTTGAGTTAGTATCTTGGTGGGAGACTGCTATCTTTATTTCTCTGGGTAAAATTCTGTAGGGAATCATGCAGCCTGGCAAGAATATTTTAACTGCTCCGCAGATACTCTGAAGCCTTCACTTCCTGATTTCTGCTGGAAAGAGCTCATTGCTACTGGATAAAATTACCATAAGAACATGTCCTTTCATTTCTGGGATGTAGGTGGCATAGTCACACAGCTGATCCTGCACTGACTTCGTGCAAATCACAACCAACTCCTCCTCTGTCTGAACACATGCTTGATGAGTGGGTTGCATTTCTGTGGGAAAAACAATGTGTACCTTCCTCCTGGTGGCTGTAGCCCTGCATCAAACCACACTTGGAGCTCAACCCTGGCCTGCCTCCCAGCTGGGCACCTCAGGGTCAGGGAAATCTGCATAGGTGGCAACCTTGGTATCATTCTTCCAGCCGGGAATTTTTTCCTGGCTTATCAATGTGGCCCTTCCTTTAGCAACCTTCTCAACAGTCCTCCTCATATGTCTCTGGATAGCAGGGACTAACTACCTGATGCGGGAGAAGGAAATAAAATATCTCCCCAGTAAAATGGCCAAGGTGAAATAGATAAGGTCTTCCCTCCTAGTCCTATGCCAGAGAGGATTCTGCTGAGACGTAAGAGCAAGTGTAGAACTGCTTCTGCCTTACTCCCCTACACCTTTCATTGTAGGGTCTGCCAGCCAGTCGCCAGCATCGACACCTCTTTACCTGAGTCTTTTCTTTGGTGATTGGAGTCCCACCATACCCTTCTGCACACCAGGCCAGATCGCTGGAGAATTAATGCTCCTCCTCCAGCAGTCCTTATCCAGTGAGTGCCAAGATGAAAATTGGTGCCTGCAACAACACCATGACTCTAGAACAAGCCCTCTACAGAGGCTCGTAGGGCTCCCCAGCAGGAAGTTCAGTTCCCTGCAATGGGACCTCTCTTGGCACCATATTTTTCTTGGCCTCTTCCATTTCTTGTTTTACCATCTCCTTTATTTGTTTCCTGGAATTACCTCCTATATTAGTTTATTTGGACCACCATAACAAAATGCCAAAAACCGAGTGACAAACAATAGAGATTTATTTTCTCACTGTTCTACAGGCTGGGAGTCCAAGATCATGGTGCCAACAGGATTAATTTCTCCTGAGGCCTTTCTCTGTGGCTTGCAGACGGTCACCTTCTTGCTGGGTCTCACGTGGCCTTTTCTCTGTCCATGTGCATCCCTGCTGCTGCTGCTGCTAAATCACTTCAGTCGTGTCCAACTCTGTGCAACCTCATAGACGGCAGCCCACCAGGCTACCCCATCCCTGGGATTCTCCAGACAAAAATACTGGAGTGGGTTGCCATTTCCTTCTCAAATGCATGAAAGTGAAAAGTGAAAGTGAAGTCACTCAGTCGAGTCCAACTCCTAGTGACCGCACGAAGTGCAGCCCACCAGGCTCCTCCGTCCATGGGATTTTCTGGGCAAGAGTACTAGAGTAGGGTGCTATTGCCTTCTCCTCTGATACTGCTATATATGTCCTAATGACCTCCTTTATAAGGACACCAGTTACATTGGATTAGGCCCTACCCTAATAACCTCAGTTCAGTTCAGTTCAGTCGCTCAGTCATGTCCGACTATTTGTGACCGCATGAATCGCAGCATGCCGGCCCTCCCTGTCCATCACCAACTCCCGGAGTTCACTCAGACTCAAGTCCATTGAGTCCGTGATGCCATCCAGCCATCTCATCCTTGGTCGTCCCCTTCTCCTCCTGCCCCCAATCCCTCCCAGCACCAGGGTCTTTTCCAATGAGTCAACCCTTCGCATAAGGTGGCCGAAGTACCGGAGCTTCAGCTTTAGCATGATTCCTTCCAAAGAAATCCCAGGGTTGATCTCCCTCAGAATGGACTGGTTGGATCTCCTTGCAGTCCAAGGGACTCTCAAGAGTCTTCTCCAACACCACAGTTCAAAAGCATCAATTCTTCGACGCTCAGCCTTCTTCACAGTCCAACTCTCACATCCATACATGACCACAGGAAAAACCATAGCCTTGAATAGATGGACCTTAGTTGGCAAAGTAGTGTCTCTGCTTTTGAATATACTATCCAGGTTGGTAGGATCTGGGACTTGAACTCTTCATCTACGGAGCCTAGCCTGCCTGCGGACCTGCCCGCCTAACCGCTAGGCTACCACGGCTGNAAGAGAAACCCAAGTAAGATGGTAGGTGTTGCAAGAGGGAATCAGAGGGCAGACACACTGAAATCATACTCACAGAAAATAAGGCAAGACCAACTGTATTATTCAGCTTGAGCTACTATAACAAAATACCACAGATTGAGTGATTTAAGGGACAGAAATGTATTTCTCACAGTTCTGGAGGTTGGAAGTCTCAGATCAGGGTCCCAGCATGGGTGAGTTCTCATAAGAGCCCTCTTTCCTGGCTTGCGGACAGTCACTTTCACACTATGCTCTCATATGGCAGACAGAGGGAGAAAGAGCTCTATCTCTTCCTCTTATCAATAAGGTCACTAATACCATTAAGGGAGCTCTACTTTCCTGACCTCAGCTAAACCTAAATACCTTCCAAAGACTCCATCTCCAAATACTGCCACATTAAGCACTACAGTCTCAACATACACACATTTCATGTAAAGCATCTACAACTGCCCCAGTTGATTGAATGGTATTAACAAAGTCTGGCAAACCTCCTGAGTTTAAAAGACAGTTCAGAATTCAAGAGGTA
>SJXQ01007242.1:279535-326542 GCA_006408695.1 Aepyceros melampus
ATATATATATATATATATATATATATATATATTTGGTAGCTTGAATTGAAAAGACAAAAGTCAGGAAAACAAATAATAAGGCTGCACAAAGAGAACTCCAGAGACCTGCAAAGAGTACCTAATGAGTTTTCTTCTGTGAAATGACTAGAAAAAGCATGTGAGAATCTATGCAAGGCGCGGGAAAGAATCATCAGAAGGATCAGATGTAACAGTTTTTGGAGCTGACACAGGGATAAGAATAGTTTGTATCCCCACTTCCTAAGACATGGAGCATCAAGTAGAGTCCTCAGAAGAGTATTACGTAAAGATAGGGCCAAATTAGCCACGGTTCTTGTTGTTTAGTCACTAAGTCACATCCAGGCTGCCATCTATGGGGTCGCACAGAGTCAGACATGACTGAAGCGACTCAGCAGCAGCAGCAGCATGTCCAACTCTCTGCAGTCCCATGGACCATATGTAATCTACCAGGCTCCTCTGTCCATGGGATTTACTAGGTAAGAATACTGGAGTAGGTTGCCATTTCCTTCTCCAGGGGATCTTCTTGACCCAGGGATCAAATCCATGTCTCCTGCATTGGCAGACAGATTCTTTACCACTGAGCTACCAGAGAAACCCAATTAGCCATGGAAAAACTGCCCAACAGTTCAAATGGACCAAATTGTTTCCAAGTGACTTAATTTCTGCATTCCATAAAAAAGTTACCAAAATACTTAAGAAAACATTAAACTCCATCACCTTACAAAGCAAAATTTACAATGCCTGGTAGCCATTAAAAAATTACCAGATATGCAAGAAAGCAGGAAAATATTAAATAATAATGAAAGAAATATCAATCAATATAGACAGACCCTGAAATGACAAACAGGATTGAATTAGCAGACAATGACAACAAAGCAACTATTATAAATATACTTCAAATGTTCTAGAAGATTGAGTAAAATAAGCATGGTAAGATACAGCATATAAAAAATTAATCATTTATGTGTCATCCTTGCACTGGGGCCATGCTAATCTTCTCTGTACACTGCAATTTTAGTATATGTGCTGCTGAAGCGAGCACAAAAAATTAATCATTCAGAGACGAAAAATTCAACATCTCAAATAATAAATTCAATTGATAGAATTAATAGATTAAGAAAGTGTGGAAGAATGATTAGTGCTCTTGAAGACACAACAATTAAAACAATACAAAATAAAACACAGAAGGAAAAATACTGAAAATTAATGAACAGCGTATTGATGAGCTGTGAGAAAATATAAAAATATAAAATCAGACTAAAATGCATTTAATCGGAATCCAGGGGAAAGAGAAACAGGAAAAGAAAAAAAATTGAAGAAATAATAGCCAAAGATTACCACAATTTAATGAAAATTATAAACTCACATAACCAAGAAGTTCAGTGAACCTCAAGCACAAGAAATATGATGAAAATTGTACCAAGGCCTGCTGCTGCTAAGTCGCTTCAGTTGTGTCCAATTCTGTGCGACCCCACAGACGGCAGCCTGCCAGGCTCCCCCATCCCTGGGATTCTCCTGGCAAGACTACTGGAGTGGGTTGCCATTTCCTTCTCCAATGCATGAAAGGGAAAATTGAAAGTGAAGTCGCTCAGTCGTGTCCAACTCTTAGCTACCACATGGACTGCAGCCCATCAGGCTCCTCCATCCATGGGATTTTCGAGGCAAGAGCACTGGAGTGGGGTGCCATTGCCTTCTCCGATATCAAGGCCTACCATAATCAAATTGCTCAAAACCAGTTAAACAGAAAATCTTAAAAGAAATTAGGGAAACAAAAAAAGAGGAACAGAGGAACAAAGATAAGAATGACAGAAGACTTCTTATCAGAAACAATGCAAGCCGGAAGACAGTGGAGAAACATCCTTAAAGTACTGAATGAAAAAAAAATGCAGATATTTTCCAACAATTAAGGCAAAATGAAAAAAATTTGCACATACAACAGCTGAAATGATTCACTGTCAGTAGATCATCACCATAAGAAATGTTCAAGGAAGTCCTTTAGACAGAAAGAAAATGATACTAAAGAGAATCTGAATAGCACAAACTAATGAATAACATCAGAAATAGTAAACACACAGGTAGATATATCATTCTTTTAATTTATTGAAATGTGGATGGATAATCCACATCAGTTATCTGCTGCTAACTAATAAACCACCTTAAAACTTACTGATGTAAAATAATCATTTACTTTTTTGGGATATGTGCCATTTAGATAGTTCTGCTGTTCTAGGCCGTGCTTGGCTCATCTTGGTGAATTCAGTCATGTATCTATAGTCAGCCTGTTAGTCAGTTTAGACATGACTGAGTGATTTCACTCACTTCACCCTAGGATTGCCTCAGCACAGATGGCTTAGCATTATCCATAAGTTCCCTCTAGCAAGCCAACCTGGGCTTAGTCTCACGACATGGCAGAGGTCTAAGACTGAGAAATCTCACTTGTGCAAAAAGGAAACAGAAAAGCACAGTTTTCAAGCCGCTGCTCATGTTACATTTACAAACATTCCATCATCTAAAAAGAGTCACATGGCCAATCTCAGAGTGGGAAGGGAACAAAATTTTTTAAAATGTAAGGCAAAAGTATGGATACAAGGAAGCCATCAGTTGGGAGCATTAACTCGATATATGGCAGAAAGTGAAGAAGAACTAAAGAGCCTCTTGATGAAAGTGAAAGAGAAGAGTGAAAAAGTTGGCTTAAAGCTCAACTTTCAGAAAACGAAGATCATGGCATCTGGTCCCATCACTTCAAAGGAAAGAGATGGGGAAACAGTGGCTGACTTTATTTTGGGGGGCTCCAAAATCACTGCAGATGGTGATTGAAGCCATGAAATTAAAAGATGCTTACTCCTTGGAAGGAAAGTTATGACCAACTTAGACAGCATATTAAAAAGCAGAGACACTACTTTGCCAACAAAGATCCATCTAGTCAATGCTATGGTTTTTCCTGTGGTCATGTATGGATGTGAGAGTTGGACTGTGAAGAAAGCTGAGCACCGAAGAATTGATGCTTTTGAACTGTGATGTTGGAGAAGACTCTTGAGAGTCCCTTGGCTGCAAGGAGATCCAACCAGTCCATCCTAAAGGAGATCAGTCCTAGGTATTCATTGAAAGAACTGATGCTGAAGCTGAAACTCCAATACTTTGGCCACCTGATGCGAAGAGCTGACTCATTTGAAAAAAAGCCTGATGCTGGGAAAGATTGAGGGCAGGAGGAGAAGGGGAAAACAGAGGATGAGATGGTTGGATGGCATCACCGACTCAATGGACATGACTTTGGGTAAACTCTGGGAGTTGGTGATGGACAGGGAGGCCTCGGATGCTGAGGTTCATGGGGTCACAAAGAGTCGGACACGACTGAGTGACTGAACTGAACTCAACAATGTTACATGTGTAGCTCCTTGGCATACATTCCTTTTTATTTCTTTGTACTATTTTTAAACCTTTGTATCTATTCTTTTATCTTTACCCCTGTATCTTTATATTTGTCAAAGGTGTCACTATATATCTATGAAGAAACAGTGAATGTTTTGGCAGACAGATTTAAAAATGTAATCTTACTACATTAAAAAAAAAAAAAAACTTAACTCCCTGCCTATTTTCTCCTTTATAAGAAGGTGGATTCCAAATGGAGCAATATTCTAAATGTAAAGAAATCCCACAAAGCCAAAAGAAAAAAATTAAAAATACCATTGTTACTTTAGGGTTAAGGAAGACCTCTTAGGCAAGACCCACCAAAACCAATAGATTTGAGTACAAATAAAGTCACATGTCAGAGAAGGCGATGGCACCCCACTCCAGTACTCTTGCTTGGAAAATCCCATGGACAGAGGAGCCTGGTAGGCTACAGTCCATGGGGTCGCTAAGAGTCAGACATGACTGAACAACTTCACTTTTCACTTTCATGCACTGGAGAAGGAAATGGCAACCCACTCCAGTGTTCTTGCCTGGAGAATCCCAGGGATGGGGGAGCCTGGTGGGCTGCCATCTCTGGGGTCGCAGAGAGTCGGACACGACTGAAGTGACTTAGCAGCAAAGTCACATGTAGGATTTTCCAAAATGAAAAATCAAGATGATAGATTTAATTCTACTAATAATGACAAGAAAACTGAAAAAAAAATAATAACTGGAATAAACAAGGAACTACTGCAAACCAGTAAGAAAAAGACAGGAAAACTAGGTTTAAAAAAAATCAATAGATAATTCATGTAAGGAGAACTTCAACAGTCAGAGAAAGATAATATCTTATATGATATCTCTTATACGTGGAATCTTAAATGTGGTACAATGAACCTATTTACAAAACAGAAATAGAGTAACAGATGTAGAAAACAAATTTATGGTTACCAAGAAGTAAACTGGGAGATTAGAATTGTCATATACACACTACTATATATAAAATAGGTAACTGATAAGAACCTACCACATAGCACAGGAGACTCTACCCAATACTCTGTATGGGAATAGAATCTAAAGAAGAGTGGATACATGTATATGTATAACTGGTTCAATGTGCTTTTATTTACAGATATTTGGAGATTTTCCAGATATTTTGTCTTATTAATTTTCAGGTTCATTAGCTAACAAACTCTGAATCCTTTTCAGCATTTTAAGTTTGTATTATGACTCAGTATATGATATTCTTTTGACTATTTCACATGAGCTTAGAAAAAATATATATCCTGCAGTTTTCAAGTTAAATGGATTTACAGTACTATTCACATTTCTATATTCTTACCTGAACACTTGCTGCTGCTACTGCTGCTAAGTCACTTCAGTCGTGTTCGACTCTGTGTGACTCCATAGATGGAAGCCCGTCAGGCTCCCCCATCCCTGGGATTCTCCAGGCAAGAACACTGGAGTGGGTTGAGAAGTAAATATTGAAATACACAATTATAATTGTAGAATTGCCTATTTTTCCCTCTTTTTTCTATCAGTTTTGCTTCATGAATTTTGAAATATTTTTATTAGACCTATATGCATTTTGGACTGCTATAAATTAATATGTGAACCATTCTATCATTATAAAATAGCTCCCTTTATCTCTTATAATAATTCTTATCCTTAGGAATATGTTGTAAAATATTAATACAGCCATTCCAGTTTTCCTATTTTTTGTACTTGCATAGGATAACTTTTTCTCATCCTTTTAATTTTGATCTACTTATATCTTTAAGGTACACCTCTTATATATTGCATATAGTTGAGTTTTGTTTTTTTATCCAGTTTTATAAGGTCTTACTGTCTAGCACAGAACAATATTCAATATACTATGATAAGCCATAATGGAAAGCCATATTTTTAAAAAAGAATGTAAATATATATATAACTGAATCACTTTGCTATACAGCAGAAATTAACACAACACTGTAAATCAACTATATTTCAACAAAATAATGATACCCAGTTTTAGATTCTATTTCATAAAGTGATAAATTTATTGATATTAAAAATGGTTGTTTATATAATTGAGTTTTAGGCTACTAACCTGGGGATTTTTTGGTCCTAAAGTTTTTCTTATTCTTTATGACTCTCTTCTGGTTTTCCTTTTATTAATTAAGCAATATGTAGTAATCTATCTTGCCTTGGAATGTTTTATTAGCCTTAACTTACTGTTTTTTAGTGGTTTCTGTAGGATTTTAAATGTCTTTAATGTATATATTCTACCTTCAAACAACAACATACCACTTCAGTTAACATTATACAACTTCAGTTATAATAACTTTGTAAGGTATACTTCTGCCGGGGTCCAGCCCCGGTGGATCCAGGGTGATTCGAAGTGGGGACGGCTTGGCATCTTAGAATGAATTACTATTTAGATATATAAGATTAGGAAATAATAGTATAGTAGGAAAATTTAGATGGAGAAAAGAAGGCTGAATAACTTGGTTTATGTGGAAAGCCAATAAAGTTCCAGACAAGGAGCTTGCACCATCCACGTGGGGCCACCGGCGCCCGCTTGAATCTCTAAGGGTGCCCCGCCTGGGCTCCCTTTTGCAGATCTTAGAAGCCGGGGCAAGTAAGTAGATGTGGCGAGCCTCCACACCCCAGATGGGAATTCAGCCTGAAAAAAAGAGTAGGAGACACGGGGGAAACCAGTCCAGCAACTGGCTCCCGCCCCTATTGTCCTTCAAGGCCTTTTATACCCTTTTTTGATTGTACAGAGATCAATGGGTAATATAAAGTTATGCAGCATCTGCAGCCCAAACTTTTATCAAAACCAGGCTTTCCTCTCTGCATACCTAGTTGTATACACAAGTCTTAGGTGATTTACATCATCTTCTGGCCAAAGGGGCCAATTAACATTTTACGACTCTTTTCTGATAAGAGTTGTTCTTTCCAAGGTCTCCTGCCATTCTCAGGAAGCACTAAACAAAGTTACATTCTTACACAGCAAGGACACAGCAATTTGTAACAAGTAAAATGAGTACAGTGATTTATAAAAGAAAAGTAATTAACTCACAAGTCTAGTGTTGCTAACATCAAAACTACTACATATCTTTTTCCGTATCCTGTTTATATTGGCTAACTTTTTCCCAGGTGCCTAAAAGATAAAGAATAAGGAGGTCTGGCAGCAATCATTGAGTCAACAGTGAAATCCTATCACCAATAGGATTTTTAGCTCTTAGAAAAGGTTTTGTAACTTTAAGATACTTCAAGCTTTTGTGCTCCTCGCAGTTGGGGGCTGTAAGCAATTCACAAGCTGTAAAAGGTCTGGGGAACCTGTTAGGCAAATTAGAGCATTATCAGAGGGGGTTGGAGCTGAAACACTCCTTTCAAATGCAGAAAACTAAAGCCCTGAGTTGACTTTTTCCAGAGAATGTCAGAAGAGTAAAAATTATAATATAAGGCCGGCAGATTTTTATTTTGGGGGTACATGCTCAGGAAATACCAGGGGGAATCCCTGAGACCCGAATCGTCCTTGCCCATCGAGGTCTATTGCCGCATGACCTTGTCATGGGTGAGATTCCTCACGCTGGCTCCCGACAATACTTCTGTTTTCAATCCTCCCATTCTTCCTGTTAGTCTTATAAGTTTTACTTCTGAACATAGCACGTTTAAGTACAATTTCATAATTTTTCTTTGATAGACATAATTTAAATAAACTTTTAAATAAAAGAAAAAATTAACTTATCTACCTATTCACCATTTCCATTGCTCTTTTTTCCTTTTTACTGATCCCATTTTCTGTTTAGTATCATTTACCTTCAACCTGAAGAACTTCCTTCAACACTCCATGTAGTGCAGATCTGCTAGGGAAAATTCTTTTAACTTTTGTTTTTCTGAAAATGGCTTTTATTAGCTTTCATTAGCCTTCATATTTGAAGAATATTTTCACTCTATATAGGATTCCAGGTTGTAACTTTTTTCTTTCAGAACTTAAGGCTGTCATTTTATTGCCTTCTAGCTTGCATTTTTTCTGATAAGTAGATCGAACCATCCTTGCCATTTCCCTGTAGGCAACGTGCCATTTTTGTCTGGCTGCTTTTAATATTTTCTCTTTATCCATTTATTTTCAGCTGTTTGATTATAGTGTGCTTGGATATGATTTTGAGTTCATCCCTCTTCTTCTATGTGCTATTCATAAATAAGTACTATTTTTTTAACCAAATTTGGAATTTTTTCAATCCTGATATTTTCAAAGGTTTTTTTTTTTTCCTGCCCCAAGTCTCTCCTTCGGGCTTATTTGGACTCCAAACTACCACACATACACAGGACCATTTACATGTCAGGTACAGTCTGACGTCACTAAAGCTCTGTTCATTTACCTTCAGCTTTTCTTCTTTTGGTTTCAGTTTGCATAGTCTATTTTTCCCCTTTCTACTAGTTGACTAACATCTTGTTCTGGAGTGAATGCCTGTTGTTAACATTATCAAAAAATTTTTTTAATTTCAGATATTAAGCTTTTCATCTATATGTCCCATTATGATCCTTTTGATATCTTCTATTTCTCTATTACAATCATTTTTTCTAATTATAAGTGTATATATTTTTTCTTTTATATCCTTGAACATATTTGTATTAACTGTTTTAAAGTCCTTACCTGATAATTCTTTCATATTTATAACTGGGAGACAGATTTCTAATAGATGTGATTACTCCTCTGATTATGGAACATATGTTTCTGCTTCTTAATATGTCTCATATATTTTGGTTGTATTATGGAATAATGGACACTATATTTTTTTGTTCATTTGGTAGAATGTTGGGTTTTAGTCCATAAGGCAGTGCATTAATTTGTAGCCTCCTTGATCCTTTTAAGTCTTACTTTTGTGATATATCAAAGTGGTTCTAGAGAAACATTTGTTCTATGTCTAAGCTAGTCCTCCTTCCAGAGCATGGCTTTTCTAGGTTCTCTGCTGAATGCTGAGAGTGTTCAACAAGGTCTTTCTACTTTGGATAGAACCTGAATTCTAGCACTGTATAACCTCAAGTCAGTCCATAACTCTCCAGTAGCTGTTTTTTCTCCAGTAGTTGTTCTTTGCTGGGACATAAGTAATCTCACTCTATCTGTGCACAGATTAGTATTTGGCCAAACAGTCAAGTGTGTCCCTGTACAAATTTATGACCTTTCTTCCCCATATGGCTCTCTTCTCCACAGTTCCCCTTTTATACCACAAATTTCAATTTCCTTGTGAGCCTCAAACTCTGAACTCTGAGTACTCAGCTTCATGATACCACTAGGTTCTATCTGGCTCATTCTTCCTGCACTGGAGAGTGGTTCCAGGCAGAAATCCACTGCCTCGTAGTAACACAAGTATCTCATTCATGGCATGGCTACCACATCCTCTGTCATTTTAGATTACATTTTTAAGGCCAGCCTAATATTAATATAACTTATTTGCTTTCCCCTGTGCTGGTGTAAAAGTTCTATCCAATGTTCATCACCAAATTCTTTCTTAAAAGCATTTTATGTTGTAGAAAAGGCCATTTTATCTTTTTTACATTTAAAATTCTCACTATATTCTTCAGGCTGTAGTTGATCTGGGGATAAGAAGGTGGGCTGGAGACAAGCCTTCCAGGAGGTAATTAATCACTTTTGTAATCAGCACTTAGAGCCATTCACAGAAGGTGAGTGAGTCAAGTGAAGAAAGAAGTGACTTCACCATCCTTTCAGGGTTATTACAAACCCTGCTAAGGTTACCATCATTAAAATTGCTATTAACTTTTCTTCCCTCATCAGGATAGTTAATTAATTCTTCCCTAAATTTTAAGACTAAGGCAATTAAGGGGGGAAATAAAAATTAACTTGTCCATACATGGGGCAAATTGATTCCTTTAGGAAGTTTTAGGAGAGCTTCAAGAAAATGGAATTGTGGTACATTAATCTGAGGCCCAGCTCACAAGGTAAAAGTCAGAAGTCAATGAATACTTTATATATCTACCTCACTAGTTTGGCCTAAATTCTTCTATTTTGTCCTGGACATTGCTTTTCATTTTGATTTCAAAGATCCAGATTTTACAAATCCTAAAGTTTATATAATTTAAGGTAAATGCTTTAATAAAAAAATATATTAAGACCTTTCCAGGACCTTTTAAGGGGCTAGTAAAAATGGTAAATGTGGTTTTGTTGATATCCTCTTTAGCAAATTGCATTTTTAGAAACCTTCAGTCATCATGTAATGACATTTTATACTCCATTTTATCATCAGTGATTTCATATTATCTGTAGTTAGTTTATTCTTTATCTTCCCCATACTATTCTGTAACATTTGTGTAACCAGGGTGGATGCCTAATTTTTAGGAGAAAAATAGCCAATATTTTTAAGCATTTACAATGTAATAGATAATTTTCTGGGCTTCCCTGGTGGCTCAGTTGGTAAAGAGTCTGCCTACAATGCAGAAGACATGAGTTTGACCCCTGAGTCAGAAGATCCCCTAGAAAAGGAAATGACAACTAATCCAGTATTCTTGCCTGGAGAATCCCATGAACAGAGGACCTTGGTGGGCTACAGTCCACTAGGTCACAAGTGTTGGACATGACTGAGTGACTAAACCTACCTTCCTATCTAGATAATCTTCTAAAATTCTTCTTGTATATTAACTCACTTAATTCTACTAACACTTTACAAAGTGATTCCATATTATGTTTTTCCACATTTTAAAGATGGGAGCACATACATAGAGAAGCATAGAGCTTGTTAAAATGGCAAAACTGGCCTCAAAACCCAGAATCAGGCTCCAAGAGTCAGGGCTCCTAAACACTGTACTTTTCTGCTTTTCCTTGTTGAGGGCTAGAAGAACACATAAGATTTTGAGCAGTATCCTGGGCACCAAGGTATCCTGAGTCCCTGACTCTAAGAATACCTAGTCAAATATTGATTGGCAGATGCTGCACAGTTAGAGCCAATGAGATCAAGAGTAAGACTCCAGAAAACAAAATTGAGTATTTCACATCCTGTCCAGGTAATGTTCCATCCCACTGCTACTACTAGATATTGAAAGATGACGAAATGAAAGACTGTTTTGCATAAGCTATTGAATATTTATTTACTTATTTAGTCTTCATTTGAGATGCTTCATTGTCTACTTCTGGGACCCAGAAAACATGATTTATGATGTCAAAATTTTTTTCTTTAAATTAAGCAAGACAAATTGATCTCTGTCTTTATGACATTATCCTGGTGACTCCAGTAAGGCCACAGCTACTGATTAAGGTCTTCAATATTAGTAAAACAAACAGTTACCAATAACCAGAGCCTCTCTTCTTAATGAACTTATCAATACCAAGAAATATTAGTTGCAATTATACAATAAGCACTATATACAAGAGTAAATATCCAGACACAATATAAAGATTCAGATGCAATAAACCTGCAGTGGAACCCAGACATTTATATTTTTAAAGCTGCATTATGATTTTGATGTCCATCCAAGCTGGAGAATTACCTTAGATGAGTGACAGGAGGGTGAATTGGCGTGGGAGTAGAGGATCATGGGGATACATGAAGGAACACCCAATCTGGTTTGGAAGGACAGATACAGATGGCTTTTTGGAGGATGTGGAATTGAAGCAGAGACTTGAAGGATGAGAAACATTAAGTAGCTAAAAGGAAACCCTGTAAAGGATCTGTGCTGTGCTTAGTTGCTCAGTCATGGCTGATTCTTTGCAACCGCATCGACTGCAGCCCGCTAGGCTGCTTGGTCCAGGGGGATTCTCCAGGCAAGAATACTGGAGTGGGCTGCCATGCCCTCCTCCAGCCGATCTTCCCAAGTCAGCAATTGAACCCAGGTCTCCTGCACTGCAGGCAGATCTTCTTTACCAGCTGAGCCACCAGGGAAGCCCAAGAATACCTGGCAGAAGCTAATTATGACTGGAGCTTGGATCACAGTGGAGATGAATAGGGCTGAAGGTGGTTAAAGGTTCCCCAGGGAGGAAACTCAATAGAAGAAAGCCCCAAATTCATGCCTGAACCCACCTACAAAAGAATTCAGTTGCCCTGAACTACAAGAAGGAACAGATTATATTCAAACTTCTGCTTGGGAACTTCGTCCTCTGGCTACTACCTATAATTTGACACATTCCTCAGAAAAATGAGGACTGCCCAACTGGATCTTGAAGTTGTTAATGGACACCTGCCTAACTTCTTCAGAAGAGACCAGCAGCCAGTCATGGGAAAGAACTATGTCTCTCACTTCACCTAAAAATTGTTCTAAATAATTTCTATAAACTCATCCTATTACCTCATTTACTTAATTCAGACCCCATTATAACATAATCATGTCTAAACAGGAAGCCATTTTTGTGAGCAGAAACATTCATTTTAATATTAAATTTTAATTATACAAATAATATGTGATTATATTCACCATATAAATAAATAAAACATTAGACATAGTTTTTCTTTAAACTCTCTGTCTTAATTTCCTCCTCAGACCTCAGATGTAACCACTGCTACCAATTGACTATGTACATTTTTCAGAATTTTTACACACAGTCATAAAAATATGCAGCCTTATTTGATGGCTTTTATTTTTAAAAATATATAAATATCATATTGGATGGCTGCTTTTTCACATAATTTTTCTTGGCAATTGAACAATGCTTTGTACAAAAAAAATTGGGCTTCCTTGGTGGCTCAGAGAGTAAAGAATCTGTGTGCAATGCAGGAGACCCAGGGTTGATCCCTGGGTCCAGAAGATCCCCTGGAGGAGGGCATGGCAACCCACTCCAGTATTCTTGGTGGAGAATCCCATGGACAAAGGAGCCTGGTGGGCTACAGTCTATGGAGTCACAAAGAGTCAGACACAACTGAGTGACTTAACATGCATACAAATTAAATAAATAAATAAATAATGATTACAAGCTCCTCAGTGAAGCAGACTTAAGTTTGAATCTTGGCTCTACTACTTGGACTTCAAGCCACCGCTTTATCATTAAAATGGAGTTAATATCACTAATGTCTTAAGATTATTATAGTAAAATACCTAGAACAGCATCTTTCCTAGAAAAAAATTTATTTCTGCCCCATCTTAATTTACCCATCAAACTTGATACAGCATCCTGCTGCTTCTAAACACATAGGTCTACAAGCAAAATCTTCCAGAGCCTCCTGGAGATGTTCATGTGGGCATCCCAATGTGTCCAAAACCATGATATTCTATCCTCAACAGGCTTCTCTTCCTGAGGAAGCCGTGTCCACTTGCTGGTTCACGTGGCCTCATCGTTGCCCCTAGGCAGTTCTTCCCACATTCTGGTCTTCCCACTCACCTCGACAGCTCAGATCCTCATTGGAGTTTTCTGGGATTAGAGTCCAACCCTGCAACTATTCTCTCACTCTCCAGAATCTGTATACTTTTCCCAGGTCTTCTTCAGCCCTAATCACCAGTAAGTCTTCCTATCACCCAACACAAAAGTCAACATCCTTGAGCTGAGGGCTTTTCACCATCTGGCCCCAAATGGTGTTCCCAAGTTTCTCATTCCACACACACCAGTAGTTCCAACAAAATCACCTGCTCTCTGTTACTGTTTCCTGTGCTTTCCAGCCTCTGTGTCTTTGCTCATGTTGCTCCTACCATCTTTAATACTCTTTTCTTACAACCTCAGATAACATAGTGAATTTAAACACAGAGGTCAAGCCAAACATACCTCAGTGTAAATACTAGTTCCATAATGAATTAGGTATATGCTGTATCTTTTTAATGTCTGTTTTCTTCACTTATTAAACTGAGGTGATAAGAGAAACTACTTCACAGGATTTGAAGAACAAATTTAGATAAGGAATACGAACAGTTAGGAGAAAACTGGTGCTAGGTAATTATCAGCAGTCACTATCATACTATTTGAGGTCTACTCCAAGTGCCATTGTTTCCATAAGGTCTTCCCTACAAAATACTAGGTGATTTCTGAAAAGTAACAGCATTGCATTTGTGCTTTTTAAAGGTATTTACAAATTTATGTTCTACTATATTGCTGCATTTCCAAGGATCACAACTTTTTAACCCCAAACTGCAATGGATTTTCCAAAGGATTTTCTAGTCTCTAACACTGAAACTTAGGTGTTCTTTCTAACCTTATTTTTGTCTCTTCCAGTCCACTATAAAATTGATCTGGAAATCATATTATATTAGATAATGTTTGCAAATGGGACAGATGGAAAGGTTCATCCTCCTGGGTTGGAGGAGAAATTTATTTTCACGAAACTTTTCTGGTGATATGTCTATGTAAACTTGAGTGGTCCCAACGCTCCTTTGAATTAATGATAATTTCACATATAGCTCCAAAGCCCATAACAATGTAGAGCAGTATTTTAGAGGAATGATTGGTAGACTTCTATCACCAAAGCAATTAGATTTTTCTTATTTGACCAAGTAAGATTTAATCTACACACACTGAGGTTTGCTTGTTTTTTTAAGAAAATTAAAGGCCATAATAAAATTTCAAATGTTACCTTGACTCGCCTGTCTTTGTACCTTCTTTTCCTGAGCAATGAATAGCAAGCAATGCTCAGACTGTCCTGTTGCAGACAGATAGACCTTGCAACATATTCACAGAGCCTGGAAATGGAGAGAAGGCATGTCTCCTGGAACAGAGAAAAGAAAGCAGCAATAAATATTTCTTTTGTCATGAAAACATACCAGAACAATTTGTGCAATTAGTTCATCAGAAAATAAAAATCACTAGTAGTAAATATTAATGGTAAACTATATATAATTTAATGTATATATACAGAATATATATAAACTATAAGTACATATATGATTTCAGAATGTTCACCTACACTACTGTATAATATGCTCTATACTTAATATTACAAGACTTAACATGAAATTAGGTGAGTAAAGCCTATAAACTACTATGTTTTCTTGAATAAATGCTTTAAAATCTAAATCACAGGAAAAGGACAACCACCTTTAAAAATTTAGCACCAGATTTCAATAGAAACAGAAGAGTTTAATTTTAAAAGTGTTAGTTAGTACCTTTATTTTGTCAAGTCCTATTGTCCATGGATAGAAAGCTTGGCAGAAACAGAAGGTCAGGTATTAAAATAAAAAAAAAATTTGCTGATTCAAATATAATAGCCATGCTAGGAATTATAATGCAAAAGTACATAATCATCCATTCCATTTCTAACCCACAGAAGAGAGTGAGTGCACTAAATAGGACCTCTCTTGAGATTCAAATGTTTTAAAATGACAATAATTGGGGGAAGGGCTCTTCATTAGGACATTTTAAAATGGCAAAAGAAAAGCCAAAAGGTACTTTTATACCAAGAAAAGCAGAGCTGTAGACAAACCCAGTGGCTAGATACCTACACGGCAACAGAAGAAAGAACCACAGTTCAATATTTAAAGCAGAAGATGCACATATTGTATTGATAAAATGGAAGATCAGTGTGAAAAGCTGCCATATTCTATGCGTTTTTATGTGTCCATGAATATTGCTGCAAGTTGTGGATAAATGTTTCATATGTTAGAGATTAGTTCATTGTTATGCATCTTTAAAGATAATTGCATTTTCATAAAAAAAAGCATAGTTTTAGAGCTAAAAAGAGCTAGAAAATTACCTATCTAACCCTCTCATTTTACAAAAAAAAAAAAAAAAAAAAAAAGAATCTCCTGCATATTTTAATGTCTGATCCAGGGTTACCCTGCAAGAGATAGGCTGGAACCAGCACTTGCCTCTTAGTACAGTATTCACATTGTGTGGTTGTATGTATAGGCTTAGGTTTCTAGTCATGTGATTTTGAGCAAGACTCAGTTTCCCCATATAAGAGTGATAACTGTATTTAACTCAAAACTTAAAGTAACTCTCAGAAAAAAATGACATATATGCTCCACACAAAGACACTTAAAATGTCTGGCATGATAATATGCTCAATATTATAGCTAGCTGTTGCTATTGTGTTGAAACCCAAAACTCCATCAAACCTAAATGGGATACCTACCATTTAAAGCAATGTTTCTCAACCCAACTTAATATAAGAAAATCCTGAAAAGCCCCTTTGAAACACAAGCCTTAGCCTCAGGCAAAATTTATCTGAAATTCTAGAGAAGTATTCTCAAATTGTTGGCCTTTTAAATGAGTTCTCTCAGAGAATTCTGATACAGTCCTGTCAGTAATGGCTCAAAGCATTTGGGAACCACTAGCAAGGACTGCAAGGAGATCCAACCAGTCCATTCTGAAGGAGATCAGCCCTGGGATTCCTTTGGAAGGAATGATGCTAAAGCTGAAACTCCAATACTTTGGCCACCTCATGCGAAGAGCTGACTCTTTGGAAAAGACTCTGATGCTGGGAGAGATTGGGGGCAGGAGGAGAAGGGGACGACAGAGGATGAGATGACTGGATGGCATCACGGACTCGATGGACGTGAGTTTGAGTGAACTCCGGGAGATAGTGATGGACAGGGAGGCCTGGCGTGCTGCAATTCATGGGGTCGCAAAGAGTCGGACACGACTGAGCAACTGGACTGAACTGAACTGAGCAAGACTTCAGAAGTGCAGTCCAGGAAAATCTCTGTATCCAAAGAGAAGGGTAGAAGAGAGGGCTTTACAAGTGTCATAAAGAATTTTTTGATGTGACAAATATTTCTTGATTGTGGTAATGGTTCCATGGGTGTACACATATATCATAATTAATAAAATTTAAATATGTTCAATCTATTATATGCCATTTATAGCTCAATAAAACTTTTTTCTTAAAATATCTATAAGAATTCTTAAGCAAAAACAACATGTAGATGCAGTTAGCCTTTCATGTAAATGTTTGTTCAAAAACATGTTGCAAGCAAAAAATAGAAAACACAAAATAACAAGTATGAATTAACTTAAATATTCATAAAATATTTAAATAGATTATTCAAATAAAATACTTAATATAAAAGGCCTAAAACTGTCAAAATACAAACATAAATAAAATAGCCATACCACCCAAAGCCATCTACAGATTTAATGAAACCCCTATCAAATTTCCCATGACATTTTTCACAGAACTAGAACAAATTATCCTAAAATTTATATGGAACAACAAAAGACCAGAATTGCCAAAGCAATTCCAAGGAAAAAGAACAAAGTTGGAAGCATAACCCTCTCAAACTGCAGACAATACTACAAAGCTACAGTAATCAAAACATTGTGGTACAGGCACAAAAACAAACACATAGATCAGTGGAACAAAACAAAGAGCTTGGAAATAAACCCACACACGTAAGATCAGTCAACGGTCAACAAAGGAGGCAAGAATGTACAATGGATAAACGGCGGTCTCTTCACTAAGTGTTGCTGGAAAAGCTGGACAGCCTTATACAGATGACTGAAGTTAGGACACTCCCTCACACCATAGACAAAATAAACTCAAAATGGCTTAAAGACTGAAATGTAAGATCTGATACCATAAAACTCCTAGAAGAGAACATAAGCAAAACATTCTGACATAAATGGTAGCAATATTTTCTTAGACTGATCTCCCAAGGCAATAGGAATAAAAGCAAAAATAAACAAATGAGACCTTATCAAATTTACAAGCTTCTGCACAAAAGATAGTATAAAACTACAGATACTACAAAAGATACTATAAAACTCCTAGAGGAAAACATAAGCAATCCACTATTTGCATGAATTGCAGAAATACTTTATGGCTCTGACTCCTAGAGCAATTGAAACAAAAATAAACAAATGGGACCTAGTTAACATAGCAAAGGAAATCATAAACAAAATGAAAAGACAACCTACAGACGGGGAGGACAACTCAATGTCAGAAAAACAAACAATACAATCAAAAAATAGGCAGAAGACCTAAATAGACATTTCTCCAAAGGCGGCCAAAAGGCACATGAAAAGATGCTCAACATCACTAATTATAAGAGAAATGCGACTTAAAATTACAATAAGGTACCACCTCACACCAGTCAAAATGGCCATCATTAAAAAGCCTACAAATAATAAATGCTGAAAGAATTATGGAGAAAACGAAATGCTTCTACGTTGTTGATAGGAATGTAAATTGGCACAGCCACTATATATATACTGTTTTATAAAAACAGTATACAAGTTCTTTAGAAAACTAAAATAGAGTTACCATATGATCTAGTGATTCTACTCCTGGGCATATATTCAGAGAAAACTCTAATTCCAGAAGATACTTGCACCCTAAAGTTCACAGCAGCACTATTTACAATAGCCAAGATAAAGAAGCAACCCAAGAAGTGTCCATCAACAGACGAATGGATAAAGAAGATATGGGGTGTGTGTGTGTGTATACATAATGGGCTATTACTCAGCCATAAAAAAAAATGAAAATACTATTTGCAAGGACATGGACAGACCTAGAGATTATCATACTAACTGAAGTAAGTCAGATAAAGTAAAATAAATATCATATCACATCACTCCTATGTGAAATCTAATTTTAAAAAATGATACAAATGAAACTTACTTACACAACAGAAACAGACCTATAGATATGGAAACAAATTTATGGTTACCAAAGGGGAAACATGGGGAGAAAGCATAAATCAGGAGTTTGGGATTAAAATGCACACACTACTATGTATAAGATGGATGACCAACAAGGACCTATTGTATAGCCCAGGTAACTCAATATTCTGTGATAACCTATCCGAAAAAGTATGAATAATGTACATGTATAGTGAATTACGTTGCTATTCACCTGAAGCTGACATATTATAAATGAACTATACTCCAACAAAAATTTTTTAAACATAAATAAAAATTATGTTTGGAGATGGTAATAAAACCTGGTGTCACACAAATTAAATTCAGGAAAAGAAATGTATGAATAACCAGGCAAATCAGCCTACAATTTAGTAGGGGAAAGCACTATCAACAACAGAAAGATAACATCTGGGTTTCTGAGTCTAAGCATTTTATTAGTTGGGGAACCGCACATCTTAGCTTACCATGTTCATTTATTTCTTCTTTCTTTCTTTTTATTTTTTAAATTATGAAACTATGATAACATATTTACAGGAGAAAATGCAGAGCAAAGTTAGATACAGTTCCACTATATAATTATATTTTTTAAGTAGAAATATTGAAAATTTTAGTTGGAGTTTCAATAGCAAACTCTCAAAAATTAATAGAATGAATAAACAGAAAAGAAGAATACAGGAAGGCTGAAAAGCACTATAAGGCAATTCAACATAATTAAGATTTGTTCAATTTTCACACAACAGCAGGATACACATTCTATTCGAGTCCCCATAGACTATACATCAGGAGACACTGCAACATATCTAGTGATATAAAATAAGGTGCAAAACCTTCATGGTCTAAAGGTATCAAAATCATACAGAGTCTGTTCTCTTATCATTGTGGAATTATGTTAGAAATCAATATCAAAAGATATTTGAAAATAATCCACGTATTTTCAAATATGGTGTGACATTTGCCAAGAGAGATCTTTGACTCAGCCATTCAAAGCCTCAATAAAGTTGAAAGACTGAAGGAAAAAAAACCCACAGAGTATTACAGAGAAGAAAGCATTTATATGAGAAATTAATATCAAAATGAATATCAAAGATACTTAAAAAAAACATGGATTTGGAAATTCAATGTTTCACTTTTAAATGATGGGTATATCTAAGAAGCCATAGCAAGGAAAATTAGAAAATATTTTTTAACAGCATAAAAATGAAAGAGAATTTATAAGAATTTATTGCATGCAGCTGAAGCTGTTCAATGCAACAAAATACAATGAGGAATCTTGAATAAACTACGAAACCAAGTAATGGACACCAGCACAAAATTTTGTGAAATTTGATACATTTATTTAAATTCATCCCTTTAAATATACGAACTCCTTGAAAGAAGAGAGCATGTCTTGTTCAGTCATCCTGTATTCTTAGCATGTGAACTTATACCCAGCACATAGTTGGTGCTCAATAACTATCTGATGAACAAGGGAATAATGGAATGATGAATTTAATGAATTAAAGTCATAATGAGGATCGCTTCCCTGATTAGAATTTAAATTTTTAATGGATGAACAATTGTTTCTGAATTTGGGAAATCAAAAATTGGAGTGAGTGTTGCTCAGTTGTGTCCGACTCTTTCCAACCCCATAGACTGTAGCCTGCCAGCCTCCTCTGTCCATGGAAATCTCCAGGCAAGGATACTGGAGTGAGTTGCCATTTCTATTCTCTCTCTTTCCTTGGGCAACTAAGGAAGACCCTGACCTGCTCCCGGTCTTTGCTTTTACATTTGGAATCAGTGGCCTGAATGTGCTTCTCAGGCATCACAATTCTAGTCAAGCAGTATTTTTCAAGTCCTTGCAAAACCTTAAGTGATAGGAAACACATTCACCAAGAATTATTATATTATAATAGCATAGAAGAGAAGAATTCTTAAAATCAGTTTGCAAAAACAGCCACTTCAGCAGGTTTCTATCTCTGCCCCAGTTTTTCAAATCAGCCAATAACAATCATTCGCTATAAATCAGACCTCCCTGAAGTTTTTTTCTTCTTTACAGTTGTAGCAAGCTGGCTGCTTTTCCCTCATTACATTTTATGTCTTTGTTTTGTTTGCACAGTCCCCTTTCTTCCTACCATTGTAATTCTTAACTGTGTCACACGATGCTAAATTTATGGGTACAAAAATGTTGGTTTCTAGTAGCTCTTAATAAAAAATGTATCCTAATTACAAAAAAAAGAGAATTAAAATCAGAACACAGCACTCTTTGCAAGGACTAATGTACTTGCAAATTCTGACAAACAACCTGTGAAGTGGCAAATTACCCTGAAGGGAACTCTATTTCACATGTCCTAAGATCTACATGCAGCAAGACTCAGTAAAAGAACTCCTCTCTATATGGGAGAGAAGTTATTCTATATACATGGCTGGCATCCAATAGGAAAGAAAAATATAGAGCATGATAGAGAAAGCACAGCCAAGTCCAGCTTCCTCCATAAGGATGATCTCTCGAGACCTAAGCCCTAAGACAGAGCCCTCTAGCCTCACAGTGAAAGACTTAGCGATCAAAGAAGGAAAAGTAGTGACTGATCACCCTAACGCATTATTTAAGCAGAGGGAATGGCAATATAAACAGTTCTCTCAGAGACTGAGTGAAGTCACTCAGCCATGTCCGACTCTGCAACCCCGTGGACTGTAGCCTATCAGGCTTCTCCATCCACAGGATTTTCCAGGCAAGAGTACTGGAGTGGGTTGGTTGCCTTTTCCTTCTCCAGGGGATCTTCCTGACCCAGGGATGGAACCCAGGTCTCAAGAGATTAAACATCAATTAAACATTTGTGAAACCTGATATCTGGTCCTACTAATCCTCCCTCTTCTGTATATTGGACATACAGTGCTATTGCCTTTATCTGCATTGTTATCTATATTATTGGCATTATTCTGTGTTTATATATATATATATATCCTCAACCCCACTAAGGCTTCCCAAGTGGCTCAGTGGTAAAAATCCTCCTGCCATTGCAGGAGATGTGGGTTCCATCCCTGGGTCAGGAAGATTCCCTGGAGAAGGAAATGGCAACCCACTCCAGTATTCTTGCCTGGGAAATACCAAAGACAGAGGAGTCCATGGGGCTGCAGAAGAGTTGCACATAATTTAGCAACTAAACAACAACAACCCCAATAAGACTGAGGGCACTTTAAAAACATTAGGAATTCATCATATTTTGCTCACAGAGACTGGCATAAAGATGGTATGTCATTGATGCATATTGTTGGGTATATGTTTTTATAAAAAAATTTGCCAATAGCCACTCTTTAAGGACAACCAAGAGAAAGACAAAATTGCTTTTACTGATTTCTCCATTTCAGTCCAGTGACTAGAATCACACCCAAATGTAAACTGTTTTCTCCCCCATTTCAGCTACTTCTGATGGTTCCACCAAACTGGCAAATAAGAATAGGTGTTTAATGTATTAAAAAGATCATTATTTTAACTTCCAAAACCCCCAGCATCTAATTGTGATGCTTATTTAACAGAACTACATAGATTATTTTAAAGTACTTTTATGAGCTTCCATGAAACCTGACAAGGATAATCTGAAATTAAAATGACAGTGTATTAATATCAAAAAACTATTGGAGGTGACAAAAAGAAAATTGTAGCAAAAGATTCACTAGCAATAGTCTCATTAATAAATGAACACAAATATGAAACTGATCAGTAGTAGCTGAATTACTGAGCCCCAGGCCCATCTGCTCCAGTTTTATGAGTCAAAAATCAAAATTGCATGAGTTGGTGAATACCCAATCTTCACAAACATCAGAGTCAAATTAAGGAAATTACCCAATACACCAAATGCAGCTCAGCAGATCATCAAACCATTTAAAGCACAAGTTTATACCAAAAAAAGAACCAAACACACCATGATCTTGTGCAAATGAATAATAATAGCCAGATGGAACAATAAACTCAGATGCTTGGCAGTATGAACCTTGGCACAGTGATTATAAGTCATGTGGAAAGTCAATAGGGGGTCATCAGAGAATCAGCAAAACGAGACTCAGGAAATTCACCCTGAACAAAGAGAAGAAGAAAGGCCTTCCCTGGATTTTAAGAAGCTAAGAAGGCCAGATGATATGGGTATGACAGAAATAGTAGGAATATTAAACTGGAACCAAACCGGATACTAACAATAAATCTACCACCTATTACTTGAGGCATTAAATTGTTAGCTCTTCTGTTTCTTCTAGAACATGAGAGTCAAGGCATCCACACCACAGAGTTGCAGGATAAATACTGCATTCTTCAAAGCAAGAGCACACGCTCTCAAACATTGTTGATGGAGAAAACAAGCAAGAACCACTGAATAGTGGCAATCCCATCACAGGTTTTCATTGCTAATATTATCACTGCTGAAAAGCCACTAGAATCTCATCTTCTATCTAAACTGTGCAGTGTTCTGGATTTCAAAGTGGCTTTCCGTGACAAAGACAGTGCTACGCGTTCAAGTCATTCTTCCTAGATGCAGAGAAGGAGGTTTCCAAGCCTCACGTAAAATGGGTTCCTGCCAATTTAAAGTGAAAGTATCGGTCACTCAGTCGTGTTCGACTCTTTGCGATCTCATGGACTATAGCCTGCCAGGCTCCTGTGTCCATGGAATCCTCCAGGCAAGAATACTGCAGTGGGTAGCCATTCCCTTCTCCAGAGGGTCTTCCTGACCCAGCAATTGAACTTGAGTCTCCTGCATTGCAGGCAGATTCTTTACTGCCAATTAGATGCAGGCAGAAAGAACACACCACTGCTAGTTCTGCAATTAGAATCTCTTGTGAAAACTACTACATCTTTTAGTCTGTGGTTTTTCCACCCTGTTATGTTCTTTTTCCACCCCTTAGCAATAATTTTTGCAGATTCTAAATTTTATTATTTCAAATTATTAAAATATAGTTCAACCAATTTCAAACTTCATTCAAAACTTCCCTTTCTCCTTCCCCAACACAAGCTACAGGGACCCTGGCTTCCCAGAATGGAGAAAGATCATGAGAATGAATGGCTGCACCCACCTCCCTCCTCTGGGCAGACACTGATGCTGAGTTAGGGAGGAAGGGTAGAGTATGGGGTCTCCTTCAATTGCTGTCCATCTCTCTGTCATTGGTAGGATTAAGTCCCTGGCCTCACTCTGGTTCACTCAAAGTTGCCTGATGTTTATTGCCTCCTTTTCTGTGTTGGCCTTCACATCAGCACATGATTTTCTTGGCTCCTCTTCTCTCTAGCTCTTTGACCTATTCAGTGGAGCAACTATTTCTTGCATAAACCTGCCAGCTATATAAGGCCTCCCTGTCTCTTCAGGTCGGCTGTCTCTTTGCCAGGCCTCGTGGACCCCTAGGAAGCCCTCAGCTGCTGGTTCTTCTCTAGCAGTTGAACTCCCCTATGCAGAGCCCATGGAACTGTTAGGTCTGAACTGAACCCTCTGAGGGCAAAAATGAACAGGACATGGTAGAGTCACCTCATATTCTTCTCAAATACATTTCATCACAGGCCTTTTGAGCCTGCGGATCTGTGCCACACCAATGGTCTCCCACCTCCAGATCCCCACAGCAAAATCAGATGAGTCCTTTATCAACACCCAGAAACAGGCCCTGCAGGTTTTGGAGGCAACATCACGGTGAGCCTCCTGAACTTTTAACTCAGCAAGTATTTCACCAAGGAATCGACGGTTCTTCTTTCAGGCATTCCTGATTCTTATGAGCTATTTTCTTGCTGCTTCACTTGGCTCCACTGCACTCCAAGAGAACAGAAAAAAAAAATTCTAGGAACACAACCCTCTCCGTAAGGCCAGCCACTTGATGATTCCAGTCCTTACTTGAGTCCCCTTCTCATTTAAATTCAAGGAGGGGCTGGGGGAAAGCAGTGAAAGAGGAACCATATCTTCCAACTCTCAAAAACCTTCAAGGAGACCCAGTGATAAGTAGTTCCCTGTGGCTCCCTTTAGAAGCGGGGCCCTGAAGACTTCTGTTTTCAGCTTTTGCCTCAGTCCACTTCTGGTACAACAGCAAAAAAAAAAAACCTGATTCAAGATCCCATTAGCTTGGGGCTTCCATACTAAGTCACATGCAGCCTTTTTGAAGTCGAACAACATTTATCTCAAACACTTTACCATAACGATATTTTTTTCTCAATATGGGAGTTTTTTCTTATCTCATGTGTATCCCTCTAAACTGGACTATGAGTTATTTAAAGGTAGAGGCCACATAGTACCCATCATTATGTCCCCAGAAATGAGCAAATGCTCAACACTCCGTAGCTACTCAATAAACCTTGAATAATGGAATTAATGATTTCCTGATTTGTTAACCTCTGCTTTAGCCCACGGAAAAGGCGATGGCACCCTACTCCAGTACTCTTGCCTGGAAAATCCCATGGGCGGAGGAGCCTGGTGGGCTGCAGTCCATGGCGTAGCTAAGAGTTGGACACGACTTCACTTTCACTTTTCACTTTCATGCATTGGAGAAGGAAATGGCAACCCTCTCCAGTGTTCTTGCCTGGAGAATCCCAGGGACGGGGGAGCCTGGTGGGCTGCCGTCTATGGGGTCGCACAGGGTCAGACACAGCTGAAGCGACTTAGCAGCAGCAGCAGCAGCTTTAGCCCAGGTCATCTAGAAAAGCAGAACCCGAGGCTGGGACTAAAGAGCTGATACCTTGTTGAAAAGGTGCAAGACCAGCGTGGTACAGGGAAGGAAAATAAGCGGAAGCAAGATGAGGAAAGATGGGCAGTAAGAGATAGCATGCTATCACACCAGCCTCCGCTTCACAGCCAGCCATGAAGAAAGGCTGCATATCCCTCACCAGGCACATTTTCTCAGCAAGGAGGACTTCTCCAGATGGTTGACAAGGAGAAAATGTACCTTGGAGCTGTCCATATAAGAGGGGGAAAGATGGGTAATTTATCATCCCAGTTTCCATTTCCACTGGTGAAAATTTACTCCATAAGAGCTGGCTTTTCCACACTTCTGAATTCTGTTATCTGACCCTTTGACAGTTGCCCAGGAAGGCTGGCTCTGTTCCTCAGGGTGTGACATTTTGTCTAAGTTCAGAGTTGAAGGAGTTACTCAGTGTGGATTCATCTGGAAGGGCCAGGGCTTCTGGTCACACCCCCAGCTGCACGGGGTGCTCAGCAAGGATGCTATGAGAAGCGGCACCTGCAGCGGAGCCCAGGAGACGGTCGGCAGCTTTGGAAAGAAGGGAATCAGAAAAAAGGGCACGTGGTTTACATTTACTTACTACATTTCTCTTTGCATTCACTCAGAAGGAAACTTTGAGATTTGGAGATATTCAGACACGATGCGTCCGAGCATGTCAATTGCTTCAGTCATATCTGACTTTGTGCAACCCTAAGGACTGTAACCCACCATGCTTCTCTATCCATGGGATTTTCCAGGCAAGAATACTGGAGTGGGTTCCATGCCCTCCTCTAGGGAAATCTACCTGACCCAGGGATCGAAACTACAGCTGCTGTGGCTCCTTTGCAGGCAGATTCTTTACCACTGAGCCACCAAGGAATTCCTCAAAGAAAATACCTCTCTGCAATTTGAAGATAGAGGACATTGAATATGACTAAGTGCTACATACCTGTGCACCATGTCATACTGCCTCTGACATAAGGATAACATTTTGCCTTCTCCTGGCAGGAAATGAAGCTTTGCTAAATTTGTCCATTCGGATTCTTTGAAGTTCTATCCACTCCGTGCTGAGAAATGGGAATGGAATCCTTGTGATGAATGAGAGCGGCAATGAACCTCTGCCCATTCCCGGGCAAGCCAGGGCACACTCTGTCACTCTTTGATGGCTGCAGAGACACCCAATCTTCTGAAGCCTTTGAGAAGATCCTCTTTTCCATGTTTCACATATCACTGGAGGGGTGGGTGAGGCCAGAGGCATTCTGCCCCAGAGTTCGGGGGCAGCAGAGTACATAAACCAAAGCTGGTCGGGACAATAGAGAGAGGGTAATATCGAAAACCTGTAGAGCCTGGGTGATTTTCTCATTCATCTTTGACCGATGGAAGAAGGTCTGCTGCTCAGTGAAGGATGGGCCCCCAGTAATGAAGCCGTCTGCAGCACTGAGAGCTGCTTGGCCGTGGCACATAGCTCAGAATTACTGCAACTGCTTGGGTGTCAGAAGCCATCAATTGTCCCAGACTCACCTGCTGGGCGCAGAGCCATAGACCATGGGGGCTTAGATATCATCATTCTTCCAGATGAAACCCCCCACTTACCTCTTCATCATCAGGATCCCTCCCCTTCCCCCAGACACTCCCATTGATCAAGTCCCGTTATTTCTCCCGGTACAGAGTCACGGAACATAGAGTTGGGTCATCATTCTTTTCACAGTTCATATCCACGGAGGAATTATTTCCTTCCCTCTCTCATGAGTTACTGTCAGACAGCCTAGATCTTTGCCTTCTATGTGGCCTGCATACAGAGTGAGGGGTGAAAAAGGTCCAGGGAGCTCTGTTCTGCGATAAGCAACTCTCGCCATCATTTCTGCCATTTTGTCAAAGGGTCCTTCCGGTCTATTTACATCCACAGAGCACTCTCCAGCTAAGCCATGGAGAATATTTGGAAAGAAAGACTTTTCCTTGCATTTGAGTCCATCTTTAAGCTCATCTGAACCCAATCACCTTTGCATTTCAAGGATCCCACATTCTGAAGGTCATCGTTTTCTCAGTTTAAAATCCTTCCAATGAAGTGAGGCAAAGACTGTCCCAAAGATGTCACTTCATCGATGGAAATGCCTAATTGTATAGGACTGGCCTAGTCTCCATTCTTTCTCAATTCTCATAAAAGTGTAGTTTCCACAAGTATTTTCTTCTAAATTCTCCAACATTACCCTTTTAAAATATTCTATGTGAGGCTTTACCCAGTATTTCAGGCGTCATTTCATCTGTGAGGCATACAGTAGGACCCTAGCCTTAGTACATCTCTACCTTTTATTTCTATAAATAATACTCCAAATTCCATTAAATATATAATATATTCTATTCTATTAAAAGCTGGGCTTCCCCTGTGGCACAGCAGTTAAAAATCCTGTAGGAGTTGCAGGAGACAGGGGTTCAATCCCCAGGTTGGGAAGATCCCCTGGAGAAGGAAATGGCAACCCACTCCAATATTCTTGCCTGGAGAATCTCATGGACAGAGAACCCTGGAGGGCTATGGTCCATAGGGTCACAAAGAGTCAGACAGGACTGAAGCAACTGAGCGCGCGCGCACACACACACACACACACACAGTAAAAGCTGCGTCATGCTTTGGTCTATATAAACTTATCAACAACTAACACTCTGGCAAGGTCTTTAATAAATACTTTATTTTAAGGTATATATCCTCCTAGTTTGTAACTCAGTGTTGTTTGGTTTTTTTTTACACTTAACTGTAGTATTTTATATTTACTCCCGATTAAATTATATTTGGTTCACTGTTTCAGTGATTCCTCTCTCTTTGGATTCTGACTTTCATCCAGTACATTACTAATAACTTTCCCTTCCAGCTTCCTATCACTCCAAAATGTAATCAGTGAGTTATAATCTAGTTCTAGTGATTAATCAGAAACTAGAGCTCTGAATCTAGAAACACTTCACAGAGAGTTCAAAGCTCACACTAATACATTAGCCAACATTCTCTGAAGTATATAATATTTTAGTACTTATGAACCTAGGTAATTCCACACATTTAATCATCTTCAGTTCAACCCATTAAATGCTTGCTTAGTCTCTACTGTGTACCAGTTAAGTACAAATATAGTATAATCTACTCCCTGCCCTCAAGAAGCGCACAGTCAAATGAGGAAGTGATCATGCAATCAGGGAAGCAGCTCCCTATGACGGGTCATATGCTACAAATGGAACTGAATTCCAAGAGGAGTTCAAGAATGATCATTGGACTCTACCTGGGGTTGTAGTTGCTCTTCAGTCGCTAAGTCGAGCTGACTCTTTGAGACCGCATGGACTGCAGCACGCCAAGCTCCCCTGTCCTCTACTGTCTCACACAGTTTGCTCAAATTCATGTCCATTGAGTCAGTGATGCTATCCAATCATCTCACCATCTGCTACCCTCTTCTCCTTTAGCCCTCAATCTTTCCCAGCATCAGTCTTTTCCAATGAGTCAGCTCTTTATCAAGTGGCCAAAGCAACAGAACTTCAACATCAGTCCTTCCAATAAAAACTCAGGGTTGATTTCCTTTCAGTTCACTTCAGTTGCTCAGTTGTGTCCAACTTTTTGCGACCCCATGGACTGCAGCACGCCAGGCTTCCCTGTCCATCGCCAAATCCAGGAGCTTACTCAAACTCATTTCCATCAAGTCAGGGATGCCACCCAACCATCCCATCCTTTGTAGTCCCCTTCTCCTCCTGCCTTCAATCTTTCCAAGCATAGGGTCTTTTCCAATGAGTCAGTCCTTTGCATCAGGTGGCCAAAGTATTGGAGTTTCAGCTTCAGTACCAGTCCTTCCAATGAATGTTCAGGACTGATTTCCTTTAGGATTGATTCATTTGATCTCCTTACAGTCAAGAGTCTTGAACACCAAAATTGGAGAGCATCAATTCTTCCGTGCTCAGCCTTCTTCATCATCCAGCTCTCACATTCATACATGACTACTGGGAAAACTGTAGCTTTGACCACATGCGTCTTTGTTGGCAAATTGACATCTCTGCTCTTTAATATGCTGTGGGGTTGTTGAGGAAACCTAAAAAAAAAAAAGAATGCAAGAGTATCCCTTCCCCCCAGTCCTCATTTTTTTGAATTATGTCTCAAGAATATGAAAACGTAAAGACTTTTATGGTAGTCTAACAGCAAGGGTGATAAAGGAAGGAAAAGATAGATTCTGCTAGGTCTACCCAAGGACAGGTCCATCCCACATAATTACCTCCCCTCTAGGCTACACTCTCCATCCTCCAGCTCTAGGCTTAGAACTGTCATAGGCATTAAAGGGGGAGTTGTCCACAGAGGGTGAGACAGACATGGAGCAGACAGCCGTCATTCATGCCAGGCTATCAGTGGATAACATTGCTGTCCGAAAGGGAGGTGATAAAAGGCAATGAGGAGGTCAAGGGGCAATGCTATTTGCCAGGTGCTCAGTAGATCCAGCCCTCTCATCTCAGATCTCGACTTTTCATTATCTCATCTCCACCAGGAAAGGCTTTATCTTTACACATCAAAGTATTCTTCCACATCTTTTTTCTAGCCCAGAGTTTTTTTCTGTTTCCCTGAAGACTTAGATTTTTGAAATCCAAAGCCAACAAGACTATTTTTTTCCACAGCTTTTTTTTTTTGATGTGTCTTCACTTATCCAGTGAATGTTTTCAGACAACCTAATTGACTCAAGGAGGGCCAAGGTTGGAAAGGACTTTTTTAAATGTTGCTTAATATTCCAAACATATTATTCTGCCTCATACAGTAGGCAATTATCAGCAGATGATGAGAGGATGAGCTTCCAAAGAGAGAGTACAGCAGGTGTAAAATGCATGAGAAAGTACAATTTATGGGCAAATTTTCCAATATTTTATTAAAATATGCTTATTTTCCATCAAGTACATCCCTATAATGAAAAAATTCAGTGAATAAAACGAACACGGGAAATAAGTTTAGCCAGACTTCATCATTTGGAACTCATTATTTCCAATAATCTCATCTTCCTTTCCAAACTACTCACAATCCATCTCTAAATATTTTGGTCCTGAATTGACCAGGAATTGATGTCACATTCATTGATATGCTCTTTTCAGATTTCATCTTATTCCCTTTTGTGAAAACTGGTGATTTTCCCATTTCAGTTATCCTGTACCTTTTTTAACTTCTGGCAATTCTTTTTTTTTTTTTTTTAAGGGAAATTTTAACACATGTGTTAAGTACTTATGTTTCAGGCACTGTCTTAGGTGTTTACAACTATTCAAATTCAAGTTGGGCCACACCTTCCTGCCCTTTTCAACATGAAGGTCATTTCTTTCAGGTAGACGACGGAAGCAAAATAGACATAGAATCATCGTCCCTCCTTTCATCAGCTAACTATATACCATCTGCCCAAGGAGTAAGCCCATCACCTCCCAGTTCTTCTCTAAATATGGATAAATGAAACTCTGCATTTTCTGTAGTACACATTCACTGAGCTGCACTGATACTTCATAGCTTTGTCAGTATTATCCTTGAAAGTTTATTCCATTCTTTTGTATCCACTTCACAAAGAAAAAGGGCCAACTGCTTATTTATTGAAAAAGATTCACAAATAAGTGGACTTGTACAGTTCAAACCTGTATTGTTCAAGGGTCAGTTGTACATACTCTTTTTGTAACAAATTAAATTCAAGTTCAGAAATAGCCATAAAGTCACACCACCACTACTTTCTTTTTCAAAGAAATATGTGACCTCAATGCCAGGCTTTTCTATTTTCTAAACTCTCTTGTTGCTGTTAATCATCTTTTTGTCAACTATTTGAAATATATCCCTCCTAGAGTCTAAGGTAAATACCTGACTATGATCAACATTTGCTTTCATCCCTATGATGAATACTATTGCTAAGTTATTTCTAAGATGTCCTTCACTTCTACTTCAGTTCTCCTGGCCAGCAGTGAGTCTAGAATTAGAAATCTTCCTTCATTGTTTTCTTTACCTTCTCAGAGATGAAATCCTCAAGTCAACAGTTCATTGGAAATTGGGGAAGATATTCTAGTATCAAATATATTTTTTAAAACCACAAAGAGATCTATGAAGAATGTTAAATTCCTTATGACCTAAAAGAATGCTTCCAAAATCACAAGTAAGGCCCAAATGTGGAAAAAATTATCAAAAATACTAGCACATTCTACAATAATGGTAATATAGAACACATTCTTTAATGACTGTGTGACCTACAACAAACTAGTTAACCCTCTGGAACTCACATGCTTCATCTGAGAAATAGAGATTTTCATTATTTCTGAAACTTCAGAGTACTATTATAAAAATCTGATAACATCATATGAAAACACTTTGAAAACTAAATGCCATACTGTTATAAGACATTGTCACCTACTGTAAAGCACAGGGAACTCTACTCAGTACTCTGTAACGACCTACATGGAAATAGCAACTATAAAAGAGTGCATACTTGTACATGTATAATGAGTTCACTTTGCTGTACAGGAGAAACTAACACACCACTGTAAATAACTATATTCCAATCAAAATTAATGTAAAACATACATTATCATATTGTCTCTCTACTTCATCTCTTATCCTGCTTGATATCAAGTTCCAGAGTCTTTGTCTCCCTTCTTTTTTAAGCCAATAAACGTGCTAATAAATATTAATACATTCTTCTGAGTCTTTAATGGTGATTGTTTTCCCCCAAAGAGATCATTATTATATAAAATCACAATCTAGAAAAACAAATAGTATTCTTCAGTATGATCTATGCCACCAAGAATCATGGACAGAACATTTGTGTTCCTCTGAAATACATATGTGAAATCCTACTTCCCAACATGGTGATATTGGGAGGTGGGGCCCGGGAGTTAATAAGCACTAGATGAAGTCCTGAGAATAGAGTCCTCAAGAATAGGATTAATGTCCTTAAAAGAGTCACAGGAAAAAATGGTTTCATCTCTCTGATCTCCACCATGGGAGAATACAGCAAGAAGCTGGCAGCCTGCATGCTGGAAGAGGGTCTTCATCAGAACCTGGCCATGCTGGCACCCTGATATCAGACTTTTATCCCCCAGAATTGTGAGAAATAAATACTAGCAGGTATTTTGTCATAACAGCCCAAAGGAACTAAGACCAGTATCCATCCTTTTCTCTTCAAATTGTAACTTTCTACTAGAAGAGCTGAATCCAGCCAAGGTCTTTAGTTTTCTGTCCATACCTAACCCTTGAACAACATAGGGGTGAGGAGTACTGACCCCCATGCAGTTGAGAATCTGCATATAACTTCACAGTCAGATCTGTGGATCCACGGTTCCACCACTGGCAGATTCAAGCAACTGCAGATCATGCAGGTCTATAGTACGTATTTGTACAAAAAAAAAAAAAAAATCCATACATAAGTGGACCCACACAGTTCAAAGCCTGTGTTGTTTAAGGGTCAACTGTATGTCTACCCTAGAAGTGACAAAAGTGTCACTAGCGACAGTACACCTCCCACCTCATGGATCAGAACCAAAGGCTGCAAGCTTGCTGTGCTTGACTACTGCTTGCAGGGTCTCCTCTGAATTCAATAGTTATATCCAGCCTCTTTCTCTTTTCCTTTCTCTCTTCCTCCCTCCTTGCATAACATAATCCTTGACTAAACTTCTATACTATAATGTATAACCCATAATACGTAGTACTTGGTATGTGATAAACCCATCTGAGTGCAAGTACTAACTCCTCAATCTGCCCACCGACCCAGAAGATATGAACAGACTGAGTGAAAAAGAGATAACTTAATATAGAAACAGCATCCCCTTCAAAAACTGGTCCAGCTTCCTTATCTAGGGTCAGCTTTTCTGCTATTCTACATTATAGATACTATGGAAATGCCCTAAAGTGCCATGTCTCTCACGCCTCTGGGCCTTTTTACCCAGCCTGTTTCCTCCCTGGATACCTTCATCTACATTTTTATCCAGAAAAATCGAACTCACCTTTTAAGGTCAGGATCAACTGCTATTTCCTCTATAACCAAACTCTCTTCTCTGCTTCCATTGGTCTTTATAAATACATTTCTTATAGGATTTATCATATAATGTTACACAGACTTGATTATTCATTTCAGGCCTCTGGAGCCAATAGCTATAGTCATATTGGCAAACAGACAAAAACAAGGACAGTTCTGTCTGAATACTTCGCTTAAAAATCTTATAGACAAATGCATTAAAAACGTGGCCAAATCTTTACACAAGACATCTGGGAATTTAGCATCATTCATAGAAACTCTGAAGAGAAAAGAAGAAGAGAGAATTTTCCAGCTGTTGGACATGCTCAAGTATGAAGACAAGGTCTTATTCATTTTGCACACTCAGTACTGGGCCTGGGGGCTTTTCATACACAAGCTGTTAAATAAATGTGGGTTGGATGAACTTTTGGAGATAAAGTTAAGGATCATGGTGTTCCTATAAACTGTGCTTTCACTGTCTTCCCAAATAAACAAACACGGGGAAGACCAACTGCTTACATGCCTTGTTTAATAACAAAATACTTGGCTCAAGTTTTATGAGATAGAATATCATTTAGAAATCATAGACCAATTAGTACTCACTGAGAAATCTGTATGCAGGTCAGGAGGCAACAGTTAGAACTGGACATGGAACAACAGACTGGGTCCAAATAGGAAAAGGAGTAAGTCAAGGCTGTATATTGTCACCCTGCTTATTTAACTTCTATGCAGAGTACATCATGAGAAACGCTGGACTGGAAGAAGCACAAGCTGGAATCAAGATTGCCGGGAGAAATATCAATAACCTCAGATATACAGATGACACCACCCTTAAGGCAGAAAGTGAAGAAGAACTAAAAAGCCTCTTGATGATAGTAAAGAGGAGAGTGAAAAAGTTGGCTTTAAAGCTCAACATTCAGAAAATGAAAATCATGGCATCCAGTCCCATCACTTCATGCGAAATAGATGGGGAAACAGTGGAGACAGTGGCTGACTTTATTTTTTGGGCTCCAAAATCACTGCAGATGGTGACTGCAGCCATGAAATTAAAAGGCGCTTACTCCTTGGAAGAAAAGTTATGACCAACCTAGATAGTATATTCAAAAGCAGAGACATTACTTTGCCAACTAAGGTCCACCCAGTCAAGGCTATGGTTTTTCCAATAGTCATGTATGGATGTGACAGTTAGACTGTAAAGAAGGCTGAGCGCCAAAGAATTGCTGCTTTTGAACTGTGGTGTTGGAGAAGACTCTTGAGAGTCCTTTGGACTGCAAGGAAATCCAACCAGTCCATTCTGAAGGAGATCAATCCAAATTCTTTGGAAGGAATGATGCTAAAGCTGAAGCTCCAGTACTCTGGCCACCTCATGTGAAGAGTTGACTCATTGGAAAAGACTCTGATGCTGGGAGGGACTGGGAGCAGGAGGAGAAGGGGACGACTGAGGATGAGATGGCTGGATGGCGTCATTGACTCCATGGGCATGGGTCTGAGTGAACTCCAGGAGTTGGTGATGGACAGGGAGGCCTGGCGTGCTGCTATTCATGGAGTCACTAAGAGTCAGACACGACTGAGCGACTGAACTGAGAGTCAAACTTTCTAGGCCCACTTTGGCAGAGATAAGACTTTTGAGCTCTCAAAAGAGATACAGTCATTGGTCTCATAACTTTTCGAATAGAATTTGATGTATGAAAGCTGAACCAAAACAGCTGGCTTTGGAGTGAGTGGATATGTGTAATTCCCAGCAATGTCATTATCTTGTCCCTTAAAGTAGATGACCAAGACAGTCTGAGTTATTATGCAGGCAGCAGGAAACAGTGAAATTGACAGATTTCTTTATATTCAGCGATAATAATAATGATGATGATCATGTCCTGAATTCCATCTCACAAAATGGCAAATGGATTTCCAGGGTCTTCTCTAAAGAATTAGAGGTTAAAGCAGAAAAGTGAAATACAATGCTATCTGGATGATGGTCAGAGAAAATATTGCTTAGGACAAAAGCATCAGTAAAGAGACCAGTCTCCGAGATTTTTTTTTTTTTTCTTGCAGAGTGATCCTGCTTTCTGGTCTCAGGAAATCTTTTGAGTTTTATTTATGAGAATTCAAGCTTTACTATCCTCTGCCTTTAGGTTAGTCCATGACCGTTCTCTTCCCCGAGGCTTCCCTAGTGGCTCAGATGGTAAAGAATCTGCCTCAGTGCAGGAGACCAGGGTTTGATCCCTGGGTCAGGAAGATCCCCTGGAGAAGGGAATGGTAACCCATCCAGTGTTCTTGCCTGAAAATTCCATGGACAGAGGAGCCTAGTGTACTATATAGTCCATGGCGTTGGAAAGAGCTGGACACAGCTGAGCAACTAACACACATTCTCTGCCTTCACTTGGGAGACAGAGCAGAAGCAAATCAGCTCTGTGCCTGGACTTGGGGAATGTCTCTGCTCAAAAGGATCCAACAAGTTCAGTTGGATACTTCCTTCCTTCCCCCTTGAAACATGTGGTTTCTATGCCCTTAACTATGACTTGAATAAAACTATATACAAAGATTTTTTTCATTGTCTTTTCAAGAAGGATACTATGGAGCCAGCGCTGACTGCCTTTTTTCTGCAAACATTAGTTGTCTTTTCTACAGCCTACCTTTATTTAAAACTTTCTCCCAAGAGCTATGAAAAAAAGGCCTGCATTAGCTGTCAGGAATCCTCAGTTCTACCCATTGCTACTAACTAGCTAGTAAACCACTTATTATTTTAATAGTACTTTCAAGTTCCATAAAGTCACCATTAACTTGGCCCTTCCAATAGCCTTGAGGGTAGATAATGACTGCCACCTAGAAAATGAAGATATATCAGGTTTGAGAAGTTATGTATGTGGGAATGATTTACACTTCTGAGGACGTATGTAATTGGGGTGAGCAGCAGTCACTGTTCCCCAGGCAGAGCAGAAGTCTGCACTAGCCTTGTGTCTCTTTTTTCTTTGCTCTCCAAGGTAACGTTATCACTTTAATATACTCAGTTATTTCATATTACACTCGAATTTTTATAATGTCTGAGATAGATGGTCTAATCTAAATTTTATATTGTTATCCCTGCATTTGTTATGCAGGCCTATCTACTTATGCTAGGTGTGGTAGAGCGTCAGTCACTCAGTCACGCCTGACTCTTTGTGACCACCAGGCTCCTCTGTCCACAGAATTCTCCAGGCAAGAATCCTGGAGTGGGTTGCCATTCCTTTCTCCAGGGGATCTGTCCAACCCAGGGATCGAACTCAGGTCTCCTGAATTATAATAGGCGGATTCTTTACCATCTGAGCACCAGGGAAACCCCATGCTAGGTGTGGAGGAAATACTTTTTTAAAATATTTATTCTATTATTTGGCTGCACCTGTCCTTAGCTGCGACACTCGGGATGTTTAACCTTTGCTGCAGCCTGGGGGATCTTTCAGTTGCAGCATGTGAACTCTTAGCTGAGGCATGTGGGACCTAGTTCCCCAACCTGGCTCCCTTGCATTGGCAACAAGGAGTCTTAGCCACTGGAGCACCAGGAAACTCCTAAAATCAGTTCAGCTCAATTCAGTCGCTCAGTCATGTCCAACTCTGTGACTCCATGGGCTGCAGCATGCCAAGCTTCCCCGACCATCACCAACTCCTGGAGTTCACTCAAACTCATGTCCATTGAGTTGGTGATGCTATCCAACCATCTCATCCTCTGTCATCCCCTTCTCCTCCTGCCTTCAATCATTCCCAGCATCAGGGTCTTTTCCAATGAGTCAGTCCTTTGCATCAGGTGGCCAAAGTATTGGAGTTTCAGCTTCAGTATCAGTCGTTCCAATGAATATTCAGGACTGATCTCCTTTAGAATGGACTGGTTGGATCTCCTTGCTGTCCAAGGGACTCTCAAGAGTCTTCTCCAGCACCACAGTTCAAAAGCATCAATTCTTCAGCACTCAGCTTTCTTTATAGTCCAACTCTCACATCCATACATGACTACTGTAAAAATCATAGCTTTTACTAGATGGAACTTTGTTGGCCAAGTAATGCCTCTGCTTTTTAATATTCTGTCTAGGTTGGTCATAGCTTTTCTTTCAAGGAGCAACTGTCTTTTAACTTCATGGCTGCAGTCACCATCTGTAGTGATTTTGGAGCCCAAGAAAATAAAGTCTCTCACTATTTCCATTGTTTCTTCATCTATTTCCCATGAAGTGATGGGACCTGAGTCCTGAAATACTTCCTATTTTAAAGCCAAGAATCCAGATGGAAGCTCTCAAATGTTCACTGACCTAAGCATATCAGCATTCATCAAATGAGAACCTCAAGAGAAACACTTCCAGAACAGGAATAAAGACTGAATTTGCCAGGCTCTCATGAGAACTGTGTGTTAGGACATGAGGGTTGTTAGCAGGACCCAAGAGACTGAACTGGAAGGGATGTAGCAATACACAAAGGGGTCTAACCTGTAACTATACTTCCATTCAAAATGCCAACAAATACCAGGAACTTTATCCAAATTCTGGGAGTCATATTTGGCCTCTGAATTTTTTCACATTGCCTCCAGAAGTCTCGAATGGTTGGGTTGCAGGGAAAACGTGCTTATCCAAGCTAAGTTACTGAGATCAGTAACAGTCACAGCTAGTACTTGAACTCTGATCCCCTGGCTCCAGTCTTCCTTCGGCTCCATCAATCTGCCTCTTAGCTTCTCTAAGTCTCTGTTTCCACATCTGCTAAATGAGAGGCTGGAGCAGACACTAAGGTCACTAACATTTCACATTCTATGATCTCTTTGCCTTCTAGTAGCAACCTTGCCTGGCCCAGATCCCTCCCTTCTCAGGACAAATGCTGCCATTCCTTTCTCCTCTCCCAGACCCGCTCTTTTCCAACCCAAGGAAACGGATTAAAAGGAACCCAGGGTTTCCTATTCAGGACTTGCGTGCTTGCATGCTCAGTCACGTCCTACTCTTTGCAATCCCACAGACCATAGTCCTCCTGGCTCATCTGTCCATGGGATTCTCCAGGCAAGATACTGAAGTGGGTTGCCATTTCCTTCTCCTACTCAGGACAATGACAGCTGGAAACAGAAAGTCTCAGTGAGAAATCACATGGACCAGTCTTATTGCGGGCAAAGGATCATTATGTTTGTCTACTTGGGGCCAGACAAGCCTCTCTTTAAAGTTTAATTACTGAGGAATCAAACAACTTCTTCTATATATTGAATGCCTGCGTAACATGGCGTTTGTTTCGCTGCCATTCAAACTCAATTTCTTTTCTTCCCTTCCCTTTCCCTTTCCAGTGCCACTCTGGCGACTTCCTCCACACTAGTGAAACATCCATAGATTTCTCAGGCATGGTCAGAAACCCTGAAGACTCCCGGTCACCTGTGAGTCACGCGTGTGTTTCCTCACAGAATCACTAATGGCATCTGGAAAAAGAGAGGAGAATACGTAATAATCTGGCCATTGATTTCAGAAAAAAAAAGAAAGTCCAACCAGAGCAGTCAGGCACTAAAAGTGTGTCTCAAGCAGGCAGCCACTGGGAGGCGCACTTTCGGCACGGCGGCTTCACTGGACTTGTAGAAGAGCCCTCCCCACTGTGCTCCAGGACAGGTGATGGCCTCTGGGTGGAGGTGAAGGGCATGTCATTACTCCCCATCCCCAGCCCACGTTGCTTTCTGCTCTCCCACAGGCTTGATCCAGCCGAGACCCTAACATTCACTGGACCCTAATCCTCTCCCCATTTGCTTTACTCCTCAGACCTTAAGCATCCTTTGAGTGTGGCCGCAACACATCCAGGTGACCCCAGATTCCTTCCTTCCCCTCTTCTCTGGGGAACAGACATGTGTCTGTGTCTCTTTACTATCTCTGGGCCTCAGCTCCCATCACAGAACCTTCCAGCTCACTCACATCAGTCACAGTTTGCATTTGAGTTCACAGTTGAATCTTCTTCCAGGATTCCAAATCCCCTGCCACCCACCCCCCACACACACACAACTAATCAATTAATAAAAGTTAATGGCAAAGAATTTTGTCTTGGTAATTAATAACATTCCTCGAGATGGGAACAATAGGAAGAAAACCAGTCCACAGTTCTTTTCTAAAGAGCTCATTCAATTAGTTTGGATAAGGAGAAGGGCCTGGGGCGGCATTCTCAAATGAAAATAACCCACAGAAGCTGGCAAGAGGGATGCTTGCCAAAGATGAGGCACAGGAGCCATGGAGATCTACCCACTTCTCAAGGGAAAAGTGTGAGGTATGCAAAGAGCTGACAGACCCCAGCATCAGGGCCTTTGAGTCAAAGACAGGCTCCATGCTCTTCCTGAGCACAGCAGTCCTAGGACCTTGAAACTTCTGCCCAGCAAAGGTTTCCTCCAACAAATAATCACTCTCTGTAGCCTCCCCCTTCCCCTGGGCAAGAAGAGACCTTCTCAGAATTGCACTGAGGTCTGAGGATCTTTCAGCCCAATCCTCCTTTTTGCCCAGCCTCTCCATTCACAGGGGTGAGACCAGCATCCTGGTCTAAAGACTTTCTCTTCCCACTCCTGTTCCCTCTCTTCTATCTTTTGCAGGTTTGATTATTGCTATTTTTTTTTTTACAGCTTATAACACTTTTATTAGAAAAGTTATACATAACATAGCATCAACTCTTTTCAAGAACAATATTAAACCCAACTAGCAACAAAAACCAGACTAACAAAATGTGAAACTAATGACCTTTCTATAATCAAACATTCAATTATCTACAATGTCTTTATACAAAGGGAGAAAAATCCATGGTTTACAGGCACGTGGTACTGAAATCAAGTGGCAATAGCGATTTTGTGCAGAGAAGCTGCTTGCTGCTATTCCAAAATGCATTTTGTGATTGCTTTTGTCCCTGTATCTGCTTCTTGCAGATCCCAAACTGACATACGAGGGGATGTGTGTATGTACGTTCTCTCAGGTGAGGAGAGATCGAGAAAGTTGTAAGGGCGCTGACTCATCTACCATTTTATCCTCAGTACCCAGCAGAACAAATTTGACTTTCATGGGCCACAGACTCCAAAGTGTAATAATGGGTGGATGCCACATTGATATCCACTGGGACACGAGTTCCCATCTCGTCCCTGTGATCAAGCCACTCCGGTCACAGAATCATCCATGCAGTGATGGCAAGGTCTCTCCAGATCCACCAGTTACTTACCAGGCCCTTTTTAGGAAGGTGTGAAATGCTGTTGGCTCATTTCCCACTACTCCCTGGAGCCACAGAGAGGCTACTGGAGCTGTTTCAGGCCCTCTCGGCTAGACACTGTGCCAGCACCACTCACTGCCCTCTACCAATCCCCAGGTTTCTGGGCACAGAGGTTTTCTATAAGACTTGCCCCACCTCTAGGCTTCATATGATTTTAAAAATCAATCAGTAAAACAAATGAAAATCCATGCACTATTCCTATCTGCTACCAGATTCCCAAACCCATCTGATATTCACGTGGCTGACTCATTATCATTCATGTTTCAGCTTAAATGGGAACCTCCCAGAGAAGGCTTTCATGGATATCTGATCTAATATTGTACCTCTCTGTCCCATTACCTTCTTTTATTTTTTCATAGAATTTACCACTATCTGAAATTTTCTTCATTATTGTTTCCTACTTCTTTCTTATTCTAGAAAATACACTTCAGAAGAACCAAGATGTTAAGTGTCTTTTTCTTTCCTGTGTCCATAGAATCTCAAGTCTGCCAGTCATGTACTGAATGAATGACAGAAATGGCCCCTGTTTCCAGGGAGCATCTAATCTAACTAGGGAGGCAAAAGCTGAGGAAGTAATTGCAGGATCTTTTACAATCTTATTTTGGGACTCCAAGCTCCAACTCCCAGAGCCAGACTTTTCCTATCGCTTCCTTGCTCTTCATTCACTATTCCGTTTGGCTAAGAAAAAGCCCATGTGTAAACGACTATGCCACTTTCACCCCGGAAGAAAGTGTTTTTGGTGCTAATCTGAGCCAGCACTCTAAAACCTTTCTTGGTCACTTATCTTTATCATTAATCAATTTTTAATAACCCTCACAATATATGCTTGCATTAACAAGTTATTTGTAGTACCACAGTGCTAATGAATTGTGTGCATTTGAAAAACATTATCAAAAATTGAAATGCACACAGATAAGAATAGACAGAAATATAAATTCTGTTGGTTTTTTTTATTTCCTTTTATCCCCTTTGGATTATCTTGTATACCCCCCAGCATAAGTATGGCATCTTTTGAAGGCCACTAAACAAAGCAGTTTTACCTAGAGATAGGAAGTTGCCAGGAGTTAGAGGTGGGAGAGGCGCCAAGTATAAGGCGCAGCAGAAGAGCATGCTTTGGGTGCTGGAATTGTCCTATAGCCTGTTTGTGGTAGTAGCAGACTCTACCCAAGTGTTAACACCCATAGAACCGTACACACCAAAAACAGTGTGTATGACCGTATGCAAATTTTTTCAAGGTTGAGAAAACAAAACAGGAATCCTAAGAATGTGAGACATTGAGCATTTTAGTTTTCTGACCAGTGGAAAATCCTATAAAAACCCACCTTTCGCTCCATGTTCCCAGAGACCAGAATCACATCAATGCACAGGAAACAATGTACATTCACAGCCACTTCACCGATCCCTGAACTCTACAGCCAGCTGTGGCAGATGGCTGCCATGCCATCCGCTCCCCCTCCACATGCTCTTCTGCAATGGGACCTGCCCATCTGCTCAGTAAGAGGTGCAGCCCCTTGCCCTTGAACTGGCCTGGCCTTAACAACTCACTTACGACTGATAACAGACATGAACACACAGGCTATGTCAGGTCATACAGCTAGTGCCCAAACCTCTTAGAGCATTTTCCTCTCAGAACACAGCTCCCATACTGAGAAAAGCCCAAAGCACACAGAGAGCCACAGAGATCGGCTTTAGGTGCAGCTGACCACCCCAGATGAGCCCCATCATCCCACCCTACAAAGGCTGATGCGTCCACTGGAATGGATGACAGGATGCTCAGATATCTGGTTAACGATTATTTCTCAGTGTTTCCAGAAGAAATTCATGTTGGAACTGGTGGAGTGAGTAGTAAAGTAGATGACCCTTCCCGATGTGGGTGGGTATTATCCAATCCAATTAGGACCTGAGCAGAATAAAAAGTGGGAGGAGGGTTGAAGTCACCATCTGGCTTCTGATGAGCTGGGACACAGACCATCTCCTGCTCTCCATGTTCCTGGTTCTCAGGCCCTCAGATTCAGACCAGAATCAACACCACTGGCGCCTCGGCTTTCAAGCCTTCAAACTATGCCACTGGCTTTCCTAGCTCTCCAGCTTGCATGTGGCAGGTTGTGCGACTTTTCAGCTTCCAGAACCACATGAGCCAATTCCCTGTAATAAAGATAGGTAGGTAGGTAGGTAGTAGATAGATCCTATTAGTTCTGCTTCTTTAGAGAACCATCCCAATACACATCCCAAGCAGGGACTCCTTAGAGTTCCAGTTTCCTGCTGTTTTGAGTCATCCCAGATATTTGAATCTTCCAAGCTGAGGAAGATAGTATACAGCCAAAGTGAGCCACAACACTGTGCCCTGTCTGAATTCCTAACCTGCAGATTCCATGAGCATTATAATATGATTACTGTAGTATGCTATAAGTTTGGAGCAGTTTGACAAGACAGATAGTACTTGTGTCCTTCCTACCATCCATTCTGTTCTTCATTCTTAACACTATAACTTGGATTTTGTTTTGAAAGCTCCGTTACAAAAACTAAATCTTCTAGCTTACCATGAGCAAAATATGGCCAAGTAAGACAATCCCTGGTGGCTCAGTGGGTAAAGCACCTGCCTACAATGCACGAGACCAGGGTTCGATCCCTGGGTCAGGAAGATCCCCTGGAGAAGGAAATGGCATCCCACTCCAGTACTCTTGCCTGGAAAATCCCATGGACTGAGAAGCCTGGTAGTCCATGGGGTCGCAAAGAGTCGGACACGACTGAGCGACTTTCCCTTCCCAAGACAATCATGGCCAATGAGAAGTGAGCAGATGTAGTTGGAGCTTCACAAAAATTAATTAATTAAAGCTCTTTTAGAAGACAGATGAGATGGCTAGTTTCTTCGACCTTCTGCCTTTCTTTACTTGCCCCATCCTTCCTGTCAGGCGTGCAGTTCTGATGTCTAGAAAGGCAGGAGCTATCTTGCCACCAAGAAGTTGAAAGCCACAATCTAGAAATAGTGGTGCAAAGTGATACAAATACACAGATATCATGATGATTTTGTAATGCCATTAACCATACTGAACTGCCCCCCCTTAGACTTCATTATGTCAGAGAAATAGATTCCTCCACGAATAAGTAGTTTTCATTAGAATTTTCTCTTGTTCTGTGTGCTGTGCTTAGTTACTCAGTCATGTCTGACTCTTTGTGATCCCAGGGACTGTAGCCTTCCAGGCTCTCCTATCCATGGGGGATTCTCCAGGCAAGAATCCAGGAGTGGGTTGCCATGTTCTCTTCCAGGGGATCTTCCCAACCCAAGGACGGAACCCAGGTCTTTTGCATTGCCGGTAGATCCTTTACCATCTGAGCCACAAGAGAAGCCCAAGAATACTAGAGTGGGTAGCATTTCCCTTCTCCAGGGATCTTCCCAAACCAGGAATTGAAGTGGGATCTCCTGCATTGCAGGCAGATTCTTTACCAGCTGACCTATCAGGGGTTTCTGTAACAGACAGTCAAACACATTTGATATCAAAAAAGATGATGCAGCAAGAAACAGAACCTTAAATCTGGCTTTGCTGAATTTGGCTAAGGAGCACAGGTTCCAGGGGGCTCAGACGTGCCAGGTGCTTGGTTATATGTTCTGCTATGCTTGTCTTGAAATTGTTAGTAATTCTGTTTGAACTAATGTTTTGTAAGTGAAGCCTGGTGAGACAATAAAGCCTGCATAAACACAGAAGAGACAAAAAATATGTTTGTTTCTTGCCAACTATTCACACAAGCCTTCATGATGCCCCGTGAGCACAAGATTCCCGTGGACCCACAATGCATCCAAGTTCAGGGAAAGATGTATAAGGAAAATGTGTTACAGCTAAGAAGGAACAAGTAGGTTAAAAGGGAAGCACTGACAACCTCAAAAGGCTACTCTTTCTATTTGAATCAGAATTTGCTTTAACTATAGAGACAAAACAATGTCATTCTAAGAAAAATAAAGGAGTGACCAACTCCATCATATTCTTCTGACTCCTGTTACTTCCCAGTAATAGCTAAGGACATATGCTGAAAATGGTGACATAGAATGCTATGTACTGAAGCGTGTCCGCTCCGCTCCTGCAAACTCATACATAGAAGCCCTAACCCTCACTGTAACTCTATGTGGAGATAGGGTCTTTAGGAGCCATGGGTGGCACTAGAGGTCAAGAACCTGCCTGCCAATGCCGGAGACGTAAGAGACACAGATTCTATCCATGGGTTGGAAAGATACCCTGGAGGAGAGCATGGCAACCCATTCCAGTATTCTTGCCTGAAGAACCCCTTGGACAGAGGAGCCTTCTGGGCTACAGTCCATAGCCTTGCAAAGAGTTGGACACAACTGGAGTGACTTAGCATCCACTCATGCAACAATTATAGTTAAATGAGGTCCTAAGGGCGACTCCAAGGTATCCACTGGAAAGAGGAAGGAGGAGGAACTTATGTGCCTTTCTCCCACCCCTGCCTCCTTTCTCACTGGACAAAAGTCACTATAGAAACTTAATCTGCTTATATTTCTCGGATACATCATATGCCCCTTTCAGCAGCACCCAAGAAGTTACATCCCACAATCTGCGGTGTAACACTTCAAGGCATATACAAGTGTCAGGAGGAGCCTGAGAAGTAGGCATGTGGCCGGTCAGTAACGGAGGCAGCTGAGGGAACTGAGGCAGTGGAGGTGGGAGACTCGCTAAACTGAGATGTAGCATGAGATGTGGGATAGGCCATGAGCACCTGAAATGGTACATAAAACGTGTCCAACAGAGTGACTCACACAGGGCCTTTCTTGCCACCTTCAGCAACGTTCAGAAGGAGACAGATGGAATTAGCCTGGAGTGAGTAAGACTGTAAGGGGAGAGAAACGGAAACACCAATTTTCTAAGGAGAAACTATGCCAGTGGCTTGTAATTTAAGAGGAAGTCCCATAATTTGAAACCATGCAGTTGAAAAAGCCAGGCTATTCAACAATCCTAAAATAAAATGGATTTAAAAGGGCAGCAGTGAAGCCGCAAGCCTCTCCCAAACACCTTCCGTTACTAGTTCTCTACAGGGAGAGGAGACTACCTGCCAGCACGGAGGAGATGAAGAGGTCATCCTGCCGCCAAAGCCCCTTGTCTGATCGGCCTCGGAGCAGATGCTCTGAAGCTCAAAGGCAGGTGGCAGTCACAGCACAGAGAGGAAGAGGGGACCGGGAAGCAGCCTCAGGCTTAAAATCATCTAAACAGGACGTCTGCTCTTATCACTCTCAAAGGCCATGACAAGACCACACACCTGCCAAGAATTCTCAAGGAACTTTTTACCAAAGGAACTCCAGGCCTGATCACCAATGGTCTGTGACAATTTAACCCCTGAAAGAATCTCCAACCCTTAGTGTCCATCTGCAAGAAGTGGGCTATGGAGGCCCTTCAATGTGGTCCTAAATTGTGGCCTTGCAGGAAAACGGACAAATGTGTCATCCCAGAGAGAAGAGTCCGAGGCTGCCAGTTGGCACGCAAGGCCCTCAGCCAGCTAAGTGTGCCGGGGCAAGAAGGCATCGCTCATGCTTCCCAGATGATCTCATCACCACGGTGGACTGCTGTGCCTCTGATTCATCTCTTTCCTGAATTGTAGCTTTATGCATTTCATTGTTTATTATTTTCTTCCCTCTCCACAACTGTACATTGGCATGTGCAGGAGGAGGCATACAAAACTTGTCATCAAATTTATCCTTTATGGGAACTCAAGAACCTGACAAATATTTTGGGACTTTGAGTTGAAGGCTATAATTGAAAGAGAGTTCAGAGATGTTGACCTATGTTTGAAAAGAAGGACCCTTATGGATGTTGTTGAACAGAGATAGATACCAGTCTGCATCTGGGGCAAGCACTCATCGTTACCCATGGAGCACCAACTCTTTGTTCTTCCTTAGTCACAGAACTCTATTTTGTTGAGACAGCAAGGTGCCAGATTCTATGGCATTTCAGGGCAGTCCTGTGTCATTCTCCTGGCCACTGATACACTGTTTAAATAAAAAGCAGAGTCATTTATACTGTTTCTACGGCTTTTTTAAAAGCTTTTTATTTTGTATTAGGGTATAGTGGCTCAGCAGTAAAGAATCTGCCTGCAATGCAGGAGCTGCTGGAGACGGGGGTTCGATCCCTGGGTCAGGAAGATCCTCTGGAGGAGGGCATGGCAACTCACTCCAGTATTCTTGCCTGGAGGATCCCACGGACAGAGGAGCCTGGCAGGCTACAGTCCATAAGGTCGCAAAAAGTCAGACATGATTGAAGTGACCAGGGACGGGGGAAGCCTGGTGGGCTGTCGTCTATGGAATTGCACAGAGTCGGACACGACTGAAGCGACTTAGCAGCAGCAGCAGCAGCGGCAGCACGCACATAGATGATTAACAATGGTCTGATAGTAAGCAGCAAACAGATTTCAGGTGAACAGCAAAGGTCAGGCATGCATATACATGTATCCATTCTCCCCCAAACTCCCCTCCCATCTATGACATCCCTTATATGTGGAATCTAAAAAGAAATGATACAAATGAACTTAGTTACAAAACAGAGACTCACAGACTTAGAGAACAAACTATGGTTGCCTGTACACACTGCTATATTTAAAATGAATAATGAACAAGGAATGGGCTTCCCAGGTAACAAAATCTGGCTCAAGGGTAAAAAATTCTGCTTACCAAGCAGGAGACATGGTTCGACCCCTGGCTCAGGAAGCTTCCCTGGAGGAGGAAATGGCACCCTACTCCAGTATTCTTGCCTGGAGAATCCCATGGACGGAGCAGTCTGGCGGGCTACAGCCCACGGGGTAATGAAGAGTCGGACACAACTTGGCAACCAAATAACAACAAAGCAACAAAGACCTACCATATAGCACATGGAACTCTGCTCAGCGTTGTTTCTATTGCTTTTTGTTTTCCTTTTTCCCTACCTCCTCTTTCCTGTCTGGCATGTGAGTGTGAGGCCTAGAAGATAAAGGAGCTATTGCGTGCTCTTGAGAATGAAAATCACACCATCTATATGGCAGAAGAGAAAAGGAAAGGAGTCTTAGTCCTTGACGACTTCAAGGAGTGACGAGATTGGCTCATGCATTTTGGTAAGTAGGGGAAATATACGCCTCTGTGATGTAACTACCGCTGTTTGGGGTTGGATGACACACAGATCCTCAAATGGAAAAGCATAACCAACAGAACGCTTTTGCCTACTGCTAAAAATCCCTCTCTGGTGAAGGAGAACACAACTAGAAAGACAGGAATAGAAATTTTTT